>WPIO01000005.1:2407500-2790000 GCA_009760855.2 Cristatella mucedo
CCTCAGCTTCGCACGCTACCGATTGAAGTCTAAGCGAAACAGTGTCCCATTCCTCCAGAAAAACGCCAGATGACAGCTACTGCGTATTACTGGACTCTGGCTGATCGCATTGTGATCGCTCGAACCCATCGATTTGCCGCAATGGTCGGCTACAACGAAGTAACGATCGTAGAACGCGAGAAGCTGTAAGCCAAGAAAACTAGAGGTTCGCATTCGGGTGACACTAAGGGCAATTCGATGACTGGGGACCAGAGATCGGCCATTGCTGCGGTAGCCATTTCCGACTTTAGTGTCGCCTCGCCTCACCTCGGCCATGCTGGCACCATTTTTCCTCAAGAGGAAAACTAAAAGCTCGGATTTTGATTAGGCTACAAATTCGAGCAGATCAACGCTTCGCCGACGAATCGCTTCGCTGAATGCTCGCTCGCTCGCTCGGACTGCCGTTCGCTGCTCTTGGCTGCAGGCTGCAGCAGCTAAAGGCGCATCCCATATCGTTATCGGGCTCATTTTTGGTGCCCCCCAGATAACCATCTGCATCTTGTCACCCATATACGGTAGCACGGTAAGCTTCCTCGCAGCTGCAGTCTCCTCATCAAAGCAAGTGTTAGCGCCAGTCAAGAACCGCCGCGTTCGCTGCTTTTTTCGCGGACGTCATACATTATTATAATAATCGAGTTAATCCTCGATTATTAATCATCCGGGTGATAGTGTACAGCGAAAAGGAAACGAGGAAAGAGCTGCTAGAGTTACACAACTGAACAACTTTTTATTAAAAAACAACAGCTGACCGTTCATTAAACTCATAGAGAGCTGAATAGTATTGTAGTGTGTCGTCGACGAGTATTTCTTCTGTCCACCTCTTTGTTCACTTCTGCCTGCAGGGTATCAGCGATTGTGACTCTGATCATGGAGGTTTCATTATCTCTGATCAGATTGGTGAAAACCAGTGAACGACGCACTACATTTCTAGAAACAACAATAAATAGGTAAGCATATCAGTACATGGACTTGAAATCTGGATCTTGGCTAGTTATATGCAATCAAATCGTCAAGATGGGCTGTGAAGTGTGGCGATTTAAAATACGAGGAGACCTTAAAGAGCAGGAGCACTCTATTCTAAAACCTAGAATTTCTTATTAGTAATTGGAAATCCTCACAATGGTAACACACGTGACGATTATGTCAAAAAGGGCAGTTCGACGCTACCAGGCATGACCGCTCAGGGGGCAAAATCTGGGATAAGAAAATCGACCTGGCTCGCGGTGATTAAGTGATAATATCACAAGACGATTCACCAACCCTTACTTAGATGATGGACTCCTGACGCCGATTCTGATCTAGATCACGGCCCAAACAGCTGTTTTTTCTAACTGTTTTAATGTTTCTCACCAAAATTTGTAAACAAATATACTGCACTGATGTTCCAACGTTCATTTTGGATATGAATTATGTAACGGAAAACAAATTTTTAAAAGTTCTTTTTAAAGTGTAAGTGATTCGTTATGATGATTTTTATTTAATTGGCCAAAAAATAAAATGAAAGTGCAATTCTTCCAAAATTAAGCTGGATATTACTTAAATTGATCTTGTGGCATCAACAAATATGGATATCTTCAGTTTTGAAAAATGCGACGAAACGGAAGAGTCCAAGTAGAAAAGAACTAGAATGTCAATGTAGATGCTGTGATGAAATCATTAAATCTTCTGGAAACTCCACGACAGCGTTGAAGAGTCATCTGAAAATACACGGTATTGATTCCGATAAACCTGCTGGAGTGTGTGCATCTAAGCAAGAGCCCATGGATATTATGAGAAAAAACGCTTGCTGATTTCCTGGGCGGAAAGAGTCTGAAGGACATTGTTATCGATCTGGCTACTGATGGAATATGAATTAGAGCTATCGCTAGAAATAAGTATATGCGGCAATCAATCTCTTGGGACGGATTTAAACTGCAAGCGAACTAAAGCGATGTGTTTTAAGCTGATGCACGATAATTGCAAAGAAAATAGAAACAAAACGATTGCCGACATTAAAGGAAAACTCGAGAGAGAAGTAATATTTAGCATGACTCTAGATAAATACACAACCGTAAGAGGACGTCGATTCTTCGGAGTCAAAATTAATGATAGCGGCGATAAAACTATACTCGCGACGGGTCTTGTTCGCATATTTGGTTTGTGCAGTGCTCTCGATATGGCCGAATCAATGAAACAGCGTTTGAGCGTTTTTGGGATAAACATTGAAAGAGATTTGGTGAGACCTACTCAGGAAGGCACTGCAGCAAATAAAAAATGCCTGAGCCGTGAGGGCACACTATGTAAGGCGGTTGTTTTTTACGACCTCGGTCCAGAGGTTGTGGGTTCGTATCCTGAGGTAGGCCATCTTTTATCGCCGTTGCAAGCGGTAGTGACAGCCGTAAAGGCTCTTCTGTTGCTACACAAAAGAGGCTGTTTAATCAGCAAATGTCTTATCTATATTTATCGGGCAGTTTTACTTAAAACACGACGTGCACCTTGGAGTATGTGACACATTGTATAAGAAGAGTACTGAGATAGACGACTTAAATCTGAATAGTAGCATTATTAATTAAATGGACAATTTTAAAGCAGGTACGTACTTTGAAGTGATCAGCGAAAATACGTTAAAAGGAGACGTCGATTACCACGATCAGCTCACGAAATCACGCAAGCTTGTCAAATTCTTCAAAAAATCAACTTTTCGAAGTAATGTCTATCAATCGAAAGTAGAATTTGAAGGTAAAATAGAGTTTGGATGTGAGATTAAACTCCATCCTGACGTAAAGTCGCTCTGGAACTCTATTCCAACAAATTTAGAGCCCCAATAAGGATAGCAATCACCATCCGCGAGTCACTAACCGAATTCAATGCACTGGAAATAATTAAGATATTTGATTTTTACGGTCTCAAAACTCTGCTGAAGGTTATGAAGCCTGTGAAACTTGCGGTTGAGAAATCAAGTTGGGAAGACGTGATGTTGATGAGTAGTGGCACAATTTTAGCATTCATGTTGAAAAAGCTCTCTAACCTGAATAATGACATTAGTACCGAGCTCATAAAAAATTTGAAGTGCCGCGTTAAAGAACAATGGAACAAAGATGTCATAACATCTTTCGCAGTCCCAAAGATTCACCTGTCTCACAGTAAAAAACTATGCTATATTACGCCAGAAACCTAGCGTCTCATCAATTTGAAGTCAACAATGTAGAAGGTGTCTCGAACAGTCGTCAACTGATGCTGAAAGTGTGAACTTGTCTCTTCAAGATGAATTGAATTTATTGCTTCAAAAAGATAGACAATCAATTGCAGTTGGAAGGCAAGACAGTTTCAAATGGCTCAAGTCTGAATTCAAGCTCTTTAGGGACTCTTGCCGATGCATTTAAAATTTTCAGAAATTTTGCAGTGAAATTCTATTCATTTAAACGACATCCACTTAAAATAAAAAACTCGTCTCTTAGACAAGTTACTTAATCCATTTGTATTCTTAAAATATTATTATAAGAAGTAAAAATTTCTTCATTTAGAACTTACCCGAAAGATATGTAATTAAATAGTGTTCATCTAAAAAATAAGGTATTGATTGTAAAATTAGTGAAGAAATATAAAAAAACAGTAAAAACAGCTGTCAACAGCTGTTTAAAAAACTGAAAACAGTAAAAAGCCGTTTTTCAAAAATTACTGCTTTTCAGAAGCCCTATATAGGAGCTATCTAACGTTAAAATTCCTTGTAACATTGACCCGGAAGTGAGTTATGCGTGAAGGATTACGCATACCTCACCCTTTTGTGTCATGGCGAAAGTCTCTGGCTTGCCCTAAAAGCGCCTGTTACTTGATTCCATTCTCGGTCCTACGAGTCAATTATTAGACGAGTTTGCTTTCTTCTCTAGTCCTTAACGTTTCTCAAAGAGTTTTCCGAATGCTCAAGATGCCGAGTGATTGGTAAACTCAAGTATTCCATGGGAAGTGGGTAAGTACTGGTTAATGACCATGCCTGGTTGGTGTCGTGCATAATGGCACATACTATACACAGAGCCAGGCAGAATAGAGTGAGCGAGTGAGTGAGTGAGCGAGTGAGTGAGTGGGTGAGTGAGTGAGTGAGTTAGTGATTGAGTGAGTGAGTGAGTGAGTGAGTGAGTGAGTGAGTGAGTGAGTGAGTGAGTGAGTGAGTGAGTGAGTGAGTGAGTGAGCGAGTGAGTGTGAGCGAGCAAGTGAGAGATTGAGTGAGTGAGTGAGTGAGTGATAGGATGTGATAGCCCTCCGCACCACCGGTCGTCGGGCTGGGTAGTGCGACCGAGCAACAAGTCTCCTGGTTTCCAACATCGAGCACTTCCTTCAGAAACCGCGCCGGCCAACCCCAATCTAGGCACTCTAGACGGCTGCTGGTTGGTCGATGGATCTCGCCCCCCCCCCCCCCCCCCCGCCTTCTCTTGTACTCCCACTTCAGCCCTTATATTCCATGCATGCCATTGTTTTTGCACTGTCGAACCATTGTTCTTTCAAACCTGCCCGACAGCTGCCTGCAGTTAGTGGAAGATGGATGTCCCCACAGATGCAACCAATGCATGGATTTGGACCAGACCGTAGAGATATCTTCGGAGAGCCGTTGTCTGCCCCTCAACCGGACGAGAACCTGGAGCCGGCGAGCACTACCGAAAGGCAGCCTAGCCCACTGTCACTAGCCACTTCTTTCGACGCAGGCGTCCTGAGCGGTCCTCGCTGCCCAAGTCTCGGCGGGCTGATTTCATGCACTTTTGGCACCATCGTGCTCGGGTGAGTGCTCGAGTGATCTGCTGCATTGGCGCCTTTTTAGCCCTGGCGTCCTGCTGCCGGTGGCTCCATCGACACTTTCGTCTCTACTCAAGGACTTCGTGTCGATGTCCAAATGGCACGCCTTACGTTGCGATGTGCTTCATGTGCAGCATAATGGACGGTAATGGAGTGACAATGCTGATGACTGCCAGCTATTCCATGTTAGCAGCTGAGTTTCCCAAGCACGTCAGCATTGCCTCTGCAAGCTCTCGTTGGTCCAGCCTCGTTGCTGCAGAGCTGCACAGTGAGTAATCCACGGTCGCCGAGCTTTGCAGGGCATTTTGCCCGATACCCCTGCCGAGACGCTCTCAGTGAGCAGCTGTCGTTTTCTTGTGAAGGGCACCCTGGAGACTATCGTAGGGGCCGCCTACCTGGTCGGACCACTGCTCGGAGGTTATCTCTATTCGGTGAATCAATCAAAGAAGACAAGTCCTCTGGACCCTATTCCCACTGTCATGCTCCTACGTTGCATTGATCTGCTGCTGCCTTGCATAACTAACATGATTAATATGTCATTAGCCTCAGGTCATGTCCCAGCATCTTTAAAAAAAGCTGTAGTCAGGCCACTTCTCAAGAAAGCTACACTTGACCAAGAGAACTTGAGCAACTACCGCCCAGTTTCCCTTCTACCATTCCTATCAAAGACACTGGAACGGGTCGTGGCGGACCAGCTGAACTCTTATATCGAAACCTCACACCTTGCTAGTAAGCTCCAGTCTGGCTTTAGAGCTAATCACTCCACAGAGTCAGCATTGCTTCGGGTATACAACGACCTACTTAGGAATGCAGACATGGGTAGAGTGTCTCTGCTTGTTTTGCTTGATCTTTCGGCAGCTTTTGATACCATCGATCACAAAGTTCTTCTAGAGCGCCTCTCATCTCGCCTGGGCATCACTGGCACTGCTCTGCAGTGGTTCAGGTCCTATCTCAGTGGGAGACTCCACAGTATTGACGTGAATGGACAAAGATCATCTGAAGTACCTCTGAAATATGGAGTACCTCAGGGCTCAGTGCTAGGTCCGGTTCTTTTCATGGTTTATACTCTGCCTCTTGCTGATGTGATTGCCAAGCACAATATAGGCTTTCAACCCCTAACCATGTTATTCATTTTGTTTGTTTTTCAAGCATGATTTTACTTACTATTCTATTGCGTATCACTTTGCAGCAAATGTAAAGCGCCTAGAAAGAGATTAAGTTCTCTGAGGGCGCTTTATCAAGTGCAATATTATTATATTATTATTACTTCTATGCGGATGACACTCAGTTGTACCTTTGCTTTGATCCCTCCCAGCCTTCGAGCACCTCAAATTCTCTAAACTCACTAGCTGCATGCATTGATGACATCCGCACATGGATGGCAGCAAATTTTCAAAAACCTAACGATGATAAAACTAACTTACTAGTTATGGGCAAACCCAGTGTGATCCAGAGATTGGAAAGGCTGACTCTCAAAATTGGCTCTGCCAGCATATCTCCAGTTGAATCAGCTCGAAATCTAGGTGTCATATTCCAAAGCGACCTCTCGTTAGACGACCATATCAGCTCCACAGTCAAATCCGCCTATTTTCAGCTTCATAACATTGCTAAAATTCGGGCTTGTTTAGATAAAGATACCACGTCCAAGTTGGTCCATGCATTCGTGACATCCTGTCTCGACTTCTGCAACTCACTGCTTACTGGCCTACCAGCACGTGCGATCAGGCGATTGCAGCTGGTGCAAAACTCGGCAGCTAGGCTTGTCTGCCGTGAGCGTCGCAGTTGCCAAATTACTCCACTTCTCGCCGACCTGCACTGGCTACCCGTCAAGCAACGGATTGACTTCAAGGTTTTGTCGCTCACTTTTAGGTCCCTTCATTCTATGGCTCCAGCCTATCTGTCAGATATACTACCCCATCAGGCCAAGCATCGTACCACCTGCTTTTCGGAATCCAACAGTCTATAAATACCTCATACAAACCTTAAATCCTTTGGAGATCGTGCATTTAGTTCATATGCTCCCAAAGCCTGGAACTCCCTCCCGACCTGTGTCAGAACATCCCCCGACCTGACCACATTTAAAAGGAACTTAAAAACACACCTATTTAGGACAGCATTTAGTGGGTCCCTGTGCTTCGTCCTTGATGTGCTAAAGCGTGCTGACACTGTGCATGCTGCCACTAACCACATTTGCATGCTGACCCTGTGCATGTCACCCCTAACCATATTATTCATTTCGTTTGTTTTTCAAGCATGATTTTACTTACCATTTAATTGCATTTTACTTTACAGCAAATGTAAAGCGCCTAGAGAGAGATTAAGTTCTCTGGGGGCGCTTTATCATGTGAATTATTATTATTATTATTATTATAACCAGCTCCGATGATTGCTGCAGTGAAGGCATCGAGACCAAATTAGCAGCTCAGCAGCAGTACGATATAGTATGACCTTCGAGAGCCCTCTTCACAGGAGGTAGCTCAGTGACAAGTGCACCGCTGCCGCTTCCAAGCCAGTAGCCCAAGCAGCCAGAGCAGGCGAGGATTTCCCTAATGCACAGCGGGTTTCCTATCTTTATCCTCTAAGATTTTTTCCTTCAGAAGGTAAGGGCGGTGGCAGAGCTAAAGGGTGCACCTAAATAAACAGCTTACATTTATAATCTGTGTGGCTCAAGATTACTGTCATAATGTATTGGTAGATCACACTAGTGCATCGAAACTTACGAACACTATATTGCAATGAGCGAACGCGATGACGATGCATTATTATCCTAGTAGAGTCTAGCCGCGCGGCTATTTTTGCAGTCTTTTTAGAATGCAAAGGTGGAAAGGACATATTTAGCTCATTGTTGGCACAACCTGGAGCTGTCTTAGGCCTTCTATGCGATGGTCAGTCAGACATGTTCTCTTTCGTTTTTGGATCCAATCTTAGTGAGACATCTTCTTTCGGTAAGGCATTAAGCATTCAGCCGCCGAGAATGAGCGGCCGAGTGCGAGCGTCTGAGTTCGGGCAGTGGCATAATTTTTTTTCGATTTCGGCTCGGAACCTGGCTCGCAGCTACCCACTAACAGTCGCTGCTATCATGCTGAGTAAGGACAAGCCTTACTTTGTCAGAAGCTGGTCAAGAGCAAGCCGACATCTTAAAAAACACTTCCCGTTATTTTTAGATCGATGCATCCATTTCTACAACTGTTATCGGAGTAATTTTCATTTTGCAGAGCGAAGCTTACTCTCTGTCAACACCCACCATCTCTGGCTGGCTCTGCGATAAGGTAATGCAACTTTGCGTTAGCTCTTAAGTGAGTAATCTGATGTGCAGCCAGCCTAATGTGCAGCTAACACACACACACAGACACACACAAACACACACACACACACACACACACACACACACACACATCTGCCGAGCTTAACAGAGTGACCAGGTGACCAGCTACGAGAAACATGCTATGTGTCTCATTGGTAGAATATAGAATGGCTTTTATTAGATCACGATGCACTTGTTTATCTTAGTATTTAATTGGGTTATTGCGATTCGTCTTTTCTGTGCTTATGCATGCTGAGGCTGTGCATACTAACACTGTGCATGTTGCCGTTGATCGTGCTTCCTTTACAGCATATGGTAATTTCCCCGGAAAAAGATTAAGTTCTCCGTGGGCAACATACAAAAGTATTATTATTATAATTATTATTACTCACTTGTAATTTACTGGACCCTATTATATGGACCCTATTAGGTACAATCAATTAAATAGTTAGGACGGATACTTGAGGTACGGACATTAGATTTTGATTGGTGATGATAAGGATGAGTCTGCAGAGCCCGAAAACACCTGGCGCCAGTCAAATTCGCCGGCATTCTTGCTACTGTTTCACCTACTACATGTTTATGAATACTGTCCTCTGTTCTATGAGAAGTCTCAAATCCAGCGAATCCATATCAAATTCGTGTGAAAATGATTAGAATGGAAAATATGGTACTCTCTTAACCAGGGACGAGATCCATAGGCATGTTATGGGCTGTAACGTGGGGGAACTCGTTTTCAGTTTACTTACTGCACGGGCTTGCTTCAGTTAGAACGGATCTACAGAGTTTCCGTGCTCTCTTACAAGCTCCGCCTCAGTCGGTGTTGATACAAGAAGTACGCCAAGGCTCCAATAATACTACACTCTACGGCATTACGTCTGGCTCTAATTAGAGGTGCCTCCATAGAGAGTTAAACGAATTACCACAATCCATCGCAATCCACTCTAAGGGAAAATCGATCGGCGATAAACGGTTTGAAGCTCAAATTTTGAGTATTCAGTGTATTATACGGTCATTAAAATACAAGATCGAAATATGACCGGCCGTTTCGCTTGAGCGTTCTCAAGAAAATGGGCTCTATGCACACTGAAAGTGGTTTGGCTTTGAGTGAGCTATAGAAAAATCTCCATCGTAACACCGACTTAGTCATTGCGGCATGTGGAGTTATAGACTGAAATACAACACCTTACAGTTCAGAGGTTCTGGCAACTACCAAAATATATCGAATTGCACCATAAACCACCGTCATCCAAAGCAAACCCGCAGGTAATCGGCTGAGCGAAACTCCAATTAAGATTGCATAACAAAATCGTTTGCTGTTCACGTGTACCCACAGAATTTCACCCCTTTGCCTGTTCGAATTCTCGAGCAATCGACTGCAATTCTACACTAGGGGTGACTTGATCTCACAACTATTGCTAGTATTCCGCTAATATTGTAGTCTATTCGATGGCCAAATCAGCTCTCGCAAGAATCACAAAACGTTTTCCGACCACACAAGCTCTGTGGCGTGGTTCAGTAAACTGGTCACCTATAATAACGGCCGAACAGTACAGCGCAATTTTAAGTTCAGTTAAATAAGTATTATTTTTGGCTTGCCCAGACTGGTAAAGGACGCTAAAACTAAATGCAGGTAAACTGTTTGCTTTTATAGTTAATGTATTAAATTTACCCAACTGCAGCTCTTGCTTTTTGAATGTTTTCGGTAGACCAATTCTGTGCAATATGTGTAGTTTGTCGAATAGTTGCTCAATTATTTTTAATCAGCCAAATAGTGAGAATAAACTATTTGGTATGGACCTAGCATGAACCATAGCAAATGCACCTTAGCCCCTCGCATTTTTATTTATTTAAATTTTTTAATTTTGATATCTGATGCTATTGTAAAGAATGTGACGTGTTAGAATATTCGTTAGAGGCTGCACACATTGGCTTCTGCACGTCCTTAATTTATCTGTCTAGCGAAAAAATGGTGGCATTCTCCGTACTTGCTGCGTCATTACAAAGGTGCTGGTCAAAGTCCCAAACAGTGTGAGATGTAGCATATTCGAGGTTGGCCCTGTTGTTGATTGCAGGGGTACGAGAAAGCACTTGTACTTAGCGGATCCTTCATCACAATGATTGGCATGCTATTGGTCGGGCCAAGTCCGCTCCTGCCTTTTCTACCTCGGTGAGTAGAATGTCGCAGCTGCTTCAAAACTGCGGTACTGTTTAGGCGGGATTCAAGGTGTGACTCTGCTAAGCACTTGCACTTGTTTTCGGACACAAGAGCAGTAAAAGCAGCAAAGGGAGTGACAAGCATGTGAGAATGTATTCAATTCTCAATTCCCCGTTCCTTGAAGCCACACGAGACACGAAATATTCATTTCAGATAGATAGTTTTGGTTAATCGTTGCATCTCTTGGCGTGCTTGGCTTTAGGAATGGGAATAGCTTGGCTTCAAGCGTTCCAGCTCATTCTCAGCTCAGCTCTGTAAGTAGCTGTGTATCTCCAACAATTCAATCCTGAAGCTTTGTAATCGGTGAATGACGACAATTTATTACGGTGCAGCTGCAGGCCTCGATAGCAACTCAACTCACTTGCATTCATTGTGCTTGCAGGAGGACAGGCGGCTGCAATGACCTTGGCATAAACGGTATGGTGTCAGGTCTGTTTAGTTGCGGCTGGGCAGGACCTTCGCTGGAGCCGCTCGCAGGACCTTCGCTCGCCGGGTACCTTGACCTTTCAGCTGGCTCCCAGTGGGCGACAACGCTGTGCGCATCTATTTGCTTCGTCATGTGCTTATCTTCGGCTTTAAAGAATTTATTGTAATACCATACTTCCTCCATGTGTACCTTAGATTTTTAGATGATAGAGTTAAGATCTGTTATGTTAGGATCTGTTTTTCATACTTCTTCTCACGTTAGAAAGTCCAAAATCTAGGTTAACCATGCAGAAATTTACGAGTGATGTTCGGTTTTGATACGGTACGCTGTAGAAGAGAAGCAACAAATCTTGCCTTAATGTAAAAGTTATCTGCTACTACAGAGCACTAATCAACTTCCTTTGTTTAATTGCTTATCATCTGAGCTGAGCAGCAAGTAAGAATCATGCGTATATAGCTGCAAGCACGTGTGCTTCGGAGAGCAGCTTACTAGCATGTGTGTCGGCACTTGCTGTCTGAATCAACGAGTAGGCAACTTATTGCCTAGTAGCAAGTTACAGAAATCTAGAGGTATGTAAAACAAGGTATGACAAAGTTTGGCTATTTAGAATTTTCTAAGAATGTCCAAATTTTGCAATTATAAATAAATTAAAGTTGACAGACTAGACTTTAAAGATAGACAGTTTATTCAGTGAAAGATAATTGTGGAACGAGACGGATGCTTGGGTTTTGGGCCGGGACTGTCGAAGATTGGCAGGCCAAGACCACGTCCTTTAGCATATTCATTTCTGACTGACGTTAGGTTTTCTAATAGTTACGTAGATAGCTTTCTTGACATCAACTAAAAGAAAGATAGCTTAAATGCAAGTGCGGATGTCGGCAATGCTTCAAGAGAATTGAAAGAGTTTGAGATTCAGGAAGGCAGAGAGAGAGAGAGAGAGAGAGAGAGAGAGAGAGAGAGAGAGAGAGAGAGAGAGAGACAGACAGACAGACAGACAGACAGACAGACAGAGACAATGCATGTACTAACTGACTTTCCCGTACTCTCAAAGGACAGTTATATTTATGCAGATCATCAAATGTTGACGTCTCGTACGTCAGCGAAGTTTCCTTAAGAGTTTTTTACGATTCCAAAGCTCTTTTTTATCTACGAAAAAGTGGGCTAGTTTTTGTTCTAACTGCAGCATTAATTTCTTGTATAGTATCTTACGATATTCGGCCAAAATCCGTATATGTGCTGTATCGAATGCATCAAGTCCTTTTCATTCCTGAAGGGTTACCGATACACTACGTAAGACGCATTATTGAGAGTGGTATACTTTTATATTGAAGCAGTCTTACCTGACAAGTGTTCTCGTGCCGATTCTATAAAAATCCTTTGATAATAGCAACCGGTTCGAAAAAAATCTGTTTAAACTTGTAAAAACAAAACGTCCACTTCCTTTTCTTCCTAGGCTTTTCTCTCCAAATAGGCTAAGCATGTGGCTTTACTAAATTTTTTAAATTGTATAGCTTTCTCAGATAAACTCTTCTAACTGGTATAATTGCTTGGCCTGGATTTCGTAAAACTCTGCTATGTTCAAGCTCAAATCTAAATTCCCTATTTTACCTGCCGATACTTTAGTTGCAGAAGATCATTCAGGTAAGATATTTACTCAAATAAGCAAGATACTACGTCCTCTTATAGTAAACTCGCACTGATTTAATTTGAAGTTTGCACATACAGAAGCTAGCGGCTCGAGGGTTATTAATATTCATCATTTGCTTGACACAGTTTTAAATTTCATTTAACGTCAATGATTAGCACCGATAGTACATTTGGTCGGGGCAAAGGTTGTCAGCTTGAATACCGAATGCGTACCGAAAGCCGCTTAGACTTTGAGTTCGCTATAACAAATTCTTCAGCTTAACATTCACACAGTTTTGTGGCTTTGGGGAGTTCCGGACGGAGATACATTACATTACTTGAAGGCGACTACAAGCTGTCAGACAAAACGACGGAAATCCCGCCGAGGCAAGGATGTATGGGGGAGCTGAGCCTAAAGCACCCTCTTGGGCAGCCTATGTGAGGGGCATGGCCGACAATCAAAAAAAAAAAAAAACCCATGTTGCAGCCGTTAAGCCTCCTAGCGTTATTACGGGTGAAGGTTTCTTCACTAGTTATTTTCCACAATAACAACCGGTCAATAAAAAAATACCTTGTCAGAGCGAGGCTAGTAATAATGAGCCGTAGGGTCTATCACATTGGGAAACACAGATGAAGACCCCGAGACTGAGGATGGTGGTTGGGGGTATCTCCGGCATCAGTTCATTTCCCGGCAGGCTTACCAGTGAGCGGCAGGCGTCAGAATGCTTCCTTGAGCCATCAATCTAAAGGCCGCTAACGTCTGTGGCGCCGTCACTGGTCATCGAGATGAAGCCACCGGACATCCAGGGAATGATCACCAGGCTTAGACTGTGGCTGTAGAGGGTTGTCTGGCAGCCCGCGATCGGAGTGCTCGGCTTTGACGAGCTTCTCTATGGAGAGGAGCTACCACTTGTTTCAGATGAAGCTAAATAGCCTGAGCACGAGAAGTGGAACTTACTGGAAAATCGATTTATAAGAGATTTCAAAGAGACAGTTTTGCGTAGATGGGATGGACATTGTTGTATGTAGGTTAATTGAGATACAATTTATGCTGTCCCGAGGAGCCTTTAATGCGGAGCTTCAGGCTGTACAAAAAAGGTGTACGGTCACTTATTTCGGCGGGGGCTGAAGAGCATCTGTCTGCCGCTTTCAAAGAGAAAGCTTCCAGAAACCTTAAGTTACGAGGTTCAGCAACGCTCCGTGCGAAATCTTTGGCTCAACCCTAGTTAAGAGCTAACCTCGTAAAGTCACTCTCCGCAATCTACTGTTAGATGTGCACGTCACCTCCAACCAAGCTACTCATATTCATCGGGCGATTGATCTAAAGATGCTTCATTTAAATACCAATCAAGTTCTGGCATACGTGTTAATAACTCCTTATTTCAGAAACGAGCTCTCCTTGTAATGGGACAATCACCACATTTTGGGTTGCATTTCCAGCATGTTTGTCTGGTTAAGGCAACCTAAAACGAAATCAATTTTTTACCCATTTGGAGAAGATCTACCCTTAATCTGAATAAAAAGAATTGCACATTGGATCTCTGCTGAAAGATTTCTGTCTGACGCTACACCTACAATTTCTGGAAGTGCTCTTATAAGAAAAAAATGAAATTAGAAACTTAACACCAAATTGCAAGGAATAATATTCTCTCTAGCTCAGTCGGTAGAGCACTGGACCTATACTCTAGAGGTTCTGGGATCGTTTTTTGCTTGACACTGAATTCCTTTTCCACCCTCTATACCGCAGCAAAAGGCCTCAGTTTGCTCTACATTTTGCAATTAATATGGCTCATTAAATTTTGCTGCTGCTGCATCGTGTATGTCTGTAACTCCACACAAAGACAAAGATTAAAGGAATTTTTAGCAGGGGGTTTTCTATAGCGCACACAAAGCCTAAGGGACTTTCGGTAAGAAAGAGGGAGCCAACAGACTTCATCACATGTGACAAAGAGGAAGTGAGAAGTATAGCTCAGTCAAGGCCGTGGTTAAGGTAGTGAGCAGCATAGAAGTAGCAGGTCAGGACGACTGGAAACAATGCGCCACTTTTGGAGCTAAAGTCGCACCACTCGTGCTTTAATTTAGCTCCGATTGAAGTTTTTCTAAATGGACACCAAAAATATGCCTCGTAGCACTGAAATTAACAATTCTGCAAACAAAAGCACAAGCAGCTTAAACATACAGACAACTTCCATGGCCAAATAATCTATGGTGGTCTTCAGAGGCTGAAGTTTATTTCTTTCGGAACCAGCCTCTCTCTCTTGCAGAAGTAGTTTGCATTTTAGAATAAATTGTGATTGGGGGTCGAGCCATCAAATCATCTTTCATGTATACTGAAGGACTTTGTTACGTTAAAGACATATACGCGTATATAATACAGGTATGGAGTCGTTGAGCCAAGGGAAACACGGGGAAGTTGTACCATTGCCTAATCGGCTCACATCAATAGCATTTGTGGGAAGCAGCAATCAAAAGGCTGACGTTCATGAACTATCCTAGTCTTGGATTCCGTGGAGCACACGTAGCAACGGTCTCGGAACAACGGCAGCAGAAGCTACTAATAGCTTTGTTCCTGTTGATATATACGCCTAGCACTTTTTCTAGTCTGGTGGCCCTCCCAACGCCCTCTAAATAAATACGGGGAAACCCAGCATCCTCCCTCAAACCGGCAGTCAAAAAAGGGCTCGTCAGAAACCGATATCCGGCATAAGCTTCACAGGGTAAGCTGTCCACCAAACAGGCTAGTGGTACCCAGGCGTCGCCGAGGCAGGCATCATGTGTTACAAAGGCACTGTACAAGTAAAAAGCTTCAGGCTGATCCCTGCCATAGCCTAGCGATTCTACCACCATTCGTCACATCATCCACTTCAAGCCATGAATCATCTATTCCCAGCTCCCAGCTTCGCCAACGCGACCGCTGAAGAGATAATTAACTATCAAAGTGGGATTCTGTTATTCTTTCGAAATCATCGACTGCAGACAATGATCCTGCTTTAATCATCGCAACAGCACTATGCCGGTGGTAATCTGAAGGTACCGAATTAGCGGAGAAAAAGTGTTGAACCGCATTAGGCTTCATCGCCAGCACCAGCAAAGCCAGGTCAAGGCGATGCAGCCACCGTCTCTATCTCCGCCATCCGCAAGGGGCACTCATAGTTAATCGAGATCCCAGGTCAAGACTTGCCACTTCAACAAATGACCACACCTTTTGCGTGAGATCTGTCGCTCGTACTTGCACCACTACCGATGCCCTCCACCACCACAGCTTTCATTTATCACAAAGAATGTTCACTGCTTTCCATACCTTCTTTTCACTACATCGAGCGGCTTGGACACACCAAGAGAAGTGTGACAGCACAGATCGCAAACGTTTCGGGCATCAAGTTTGTCACCAGTTACATCGAAGCAGTCCGACGGAGAAGGTCGCTGGTCTGATGAGCAAGCAGGCACATCGTTACATAAAAAGAAAACGTAAAGTGTTGAGAAGCAGACGGTCAAGGTAATAGCTTAAAATCAACTTGGTTGCAAGGATCAGTCGACCCTATACGATTCCTAGTGAGCCAGTGGCCGCCGTTCTGAGTCGCCGATGAGTTTGTTGATTCGCTTAACCGCAGCCATATAATCGAGCTCCTCAAGCTTATATGCAAGCTTGCTGCCGTCGAGCTTAAGGGGGCCCACAAAATCCTAAGATGACATGCACCAATATACATACAGAAATTTTCCAAGTGAACGGTCACCTCGTAAGTAGTCCTCTCTATGATGAGCATGGTGGTATATATTACTGCCTTATCTACGAGACTCGCAATGCCAGCAAGAAAGAGCAGCACTGGGTTTTGTGAACTGCTTCACTTCGAGTGACTAGTCGACATGAAGTACGTTAAATACATTTGTCATATTTAAAATTCAGACGAATTGACGTAGAACAGTTGCCAATCGTCACGGACAGGGCTGGGACGGTGCGGCAAATCTGAGAGGTGAGACTGGTGATATGAAAACCTTGATCGAGGCAACGCAACCTGTTTTTATACAGTGGCCATGCTGGGTGCACAAGTACCGACAATGTCCATGATAGTGCCCTCTTCTTTGGATTAGTAAGCGACATTATCACACTGATGGCAGTTTCTCGAAAGCACAATGGCAAACTGCCCTGTAAGCTTCCGGGGATATTGCAGGACCCAATCGAGGAGCTGCAGTTTGAGTCGGACCGTGGCCCGAATTAGGAGACTGTACAGGGTAGCCCAGAAATTAAGCAGTGGTCACTATTCTTTCTTGTCACGGCTGAGCAGGAAATACTCTAGGAACAATGACTCTTTGACCACATGCTTTCATTTAAGGTCGCTACTATCTTAAATCTCACGCAGCACTTGCTATTAATTACAAACAAGTCATCGAAGGCTTTGCAAAACGTGATCAGAATACTGTCAACTCCTCGCACGTAGTCGATCGCACTATTTGGAGGCTGACAAAGATATGAACAGCCAGCAATGATGATATTTAGACAAAGGTGCAAAGTTTTTGTCAGTATTATGAGTTCAAGATGCCCAAAATGACTACCAACTGCATCCGACAAGAGCGGATGCAGTTGGTAGCAATTTTCTTCACAACAATCATACAAACAACAACGAATAATTCTTTTTTGCTGACTAAATCTGCAGGTATAAATATAAAATATAAATGTAAATAATAATAAAATAATAATAAAATATAAATATAAATATAAAGTATAAATAAAAATAATCAGAGTTGCTCTTTTGGTTGGAAAAGGATTCTGTGTTTATCCTTAGGGCAAGCTCACTTGCCCTGAGATTCGTCGTTCAACACTGCCCGTATGTAAATGTGCATGTACGTAACTCGCCAAACATGTGTGAAAGCGAGCAGCATGCCATTGCTCTCTTAGCATGTCAAATTAGTTTAGTAAAGAATGCATTTTATGGCAGCTAGTAGACCAAAAAAGTAAAAATAAATTATCAGAAATATTGTAAGCTAATCGTTGGTCTACTTTTCCCGCTAAGGATTGTGTCTCAATTATTAACAGCTGCACTTTGTGTGCTCTGCACGACAAGAAAATTCAGCTTTGCTTTAGGAATGAAAAATATCGCCTGTCAATAGTCAGTCTCACAAGATACAAATTACGCTTCAAGTTAGAAACTTACTTTTCAAACACTGAAGGCTCGGTCATGCACGTAATAACTTCTCATAATGGCGCTCACAAGGAGGGTCCGCAATTGTAGGAAGTTGGTTCCAGTACAGCACAATTAATTGACATTCAAACAATGTAGAAATAGTTGCTAGAGAAAATTGGACGCAAACATTCTCAAACACATCCGCTAATGTTTTTAAATTATTATTACTTCAATTAAAGAATTTTAAAATGAGAAATTTGAAATGTTCTAGTATCATAAATGCATTTATGCTGAAATAGAACAGAATTCGAGACAGCTAGCTGTTTAGATTAAAAAAGTTGGCATTATGCTAGCCAAACCAACATACCAGCTAAGCAAAATGTACAGAAACGGAGCTGACAACACATGCAACCGCTATGGCGACAGTGGATACCCACAACTTTTGGGGCTGTCCGCCGGTTGTTCGTTAGTGAAATATGCTGTAGCTTACTCTGTGAGCACTGTCATGCTGTTGCCATAGCTAACCGATTAGCACCTTCTAGACAGATTTCAGGAATTAATTATCGACTTACACTAGACCTTGACCCTTCTCGTTACCGCGAGTTTGTCCAGACATTGCAAATACAGGCTACATTATTACCAAGTTTTAAAGGCATTGCTTTTATTAAGGGATAATTAAGGGCTCGCAAAACTCATTCTCTTAGGCAAGCATTGCGGCTCGATGGAGCTGCTTGCAGAGCTGCCTCCGGCTGAAGTCTTGCTGAGTAAGACGCATTGCTTACCAATACAAAACTCGTTCCTCTTCTATTATCGTACCAATTTTTTGTTGTGACGTGTGGTCGAGGTGAAATGGCTTGTGCACCTGAAAAGTTCTAAATTATGACTTTTTTGCAGGCCTTGCTCACTGCAGCGTTCATCATGACAGGAGGACACAATCGCCAAGTATTCTTCCGACCTGTCGGATTCAGCCACAAAAAACGCCAAGCGATCGGCTTCTGCAGCGTGGCGCAGCAGACAAAGCTACGTCACTTTCTTTGCGTGAACAATACAAACCGTTGCAATTCATAAGAAAGGATGCTTGAATGTTCGTAAGGAGTACATTTGCCAAAATATAACCGGGACTGTGGGTACGCTGTTTCACACCCGTCCTCTGCTGCCCTAGTTATGCGACTAGCATCGGGGTGTAGATAGCCCTGTCCATTCAGCACTTAATAGTACACTCGCAAGTGCTACATGCACAGGAACAAACTAGGCATTACGTCACGGAGAACCTTCTATCGAAATAAAGCTACCGGGAGACGCGGAAGGACGGGAGCGAGCACTCACAAACGCGTGAAAATGTTGGCTAGCCGGCATCAGCGGTCCGGGATGTCAGTGGGCTAGGTTACACAAAGAATACTATCGAAAGCTCGTCCGAGGTAGGTATTGCGATGCCAGCTACCGCAAAGCAACATTTGCTAACTCTCGAAGCCTTTGGGCGTTTAGTCGAACGGTTCAACATCGCGTGGCGGCTGTTTAAACCTTCCGGCATTACCCGAACGGGCCAACCGCGATGCAGTAGGCCTGTTTGACATGCTACTGCTATTGTTTAGCAGTGGCCACGCCCCGACGCACCCAGTCACTTATGACACAACAAAGTACATCTCACAAGGCTCAGCAATAGCCGCCACGACTTCATAGCCTGCCAGCTATAGGCAGCGGTAGCTCACATTTGCTTGCCCTTGATCTGCGACAGGGGCTAGTCCTGTGCTGTGCAGCTGAATCAAGCACGGATCGGGCGTAGCTGCTTCTCCCAAGAGCCTGCCCAAGCTGGCGATGGCACGGCTTACTTGGTGCAGCAACACGGGACAAATGGGGTGGGGTACGGCGGCATGCACAGCAGGCACCCTGCTCGGCTCGCAGGATCCAAGCATTTGTGGATAGACGACTGAGTCAAAGTATCTGGAAGCAAGCTATACGAAGGGAACTTAGAGCTTTCAATCATTGGCCTAGCCACACACACAGTCCAGTTAAAGTCAGTCAGGGCCTTGGCTGTTGATCTCATAATATTGAAAAATTTGCAAGGCACCTCATGGTCATTAAATATTTGCTGCAAATATAAAGCGCCTAGAGAGAGATTAAGTTCTCTGAGGGTGCTTTATCAAGTGAGTTGTTATTATTATTATTTTATACGATGAAAACAAAGTATTCAATTGCTCTGCCGTCCTGGTTTGGCCCAGCTGCTCGCCTTCGACCACCGAGGTCGTGGGCTCCAGCCCTGTGGCCTATGCCAGACACTACATAGAGATTGAGTTATCTTGGGCCAAATACAAAGGAATTATATATGTATACATTCAGTGATGACATGCACACTGACAGCTTGCATTAACATACAAACGGCTATTAACACTGATCGAGCAAATGGTGGGAGGAGTATGTGGTTTTTAACTTCATTTTAAAGGTGATTAAGTTAGGGAATCCTGTGATGCCAGCCGGGAGTGTTTTGTACAAAAAGAAAGACTTGTGAATGTTGAGTTACACAATTCTAGATAGTCACACGTGGATAGGCCAGCAAGGTGGCTGTTTATTTAGCTGCAAATGGGCTGACTTGGCTGGGATTATGATGCTGTCATATGGTGATAGGTCACTTTGCAACCGGGCATGCAGAAGCTGCAGCAGATATGCTGGCCGAGCCCGAAGCGGCTGCCGCCTACCAGGACAGGATAATGCGGGCTGCCGCACATTGAGGTTCACTATCGTTTTCATGGTAATGCTGCATGGATAGCCTGCATTTTCTATATTGAGCAATCCCTTTACAGGTGAGGACGAGTCTGCTGCAACAGCTGGACACAGCAGACCGCGTGTACATTTCAGAGGAGACGGAGCAGTCCCCGAGGAAAGGCTCCTTCAATATTGGCTCGAGAGCATCTGAGGAATACACAGCCATCAGTAAAGCGTCGCAGGACTTGGTATGATCAGTGGCCGCACGCAAGTCATGGCCGAAGCACCCTGACGCATTGCTGCACGAGCCTTGCTACTTGGAGCATGCACGAACCTCTCAAGATGACACATGCAAAGGCCGAAGACTCTCCAGTGACCGGGAGTGAAGCACGGAGCTCCAGTAAAGTACTGGCCATGGCTACGATAGGGCTTTCAAACATCAGCGTTAGCCTTGCTGCTACGATGTGGGCTTCATTCTTTCCTCAGGAAGTACGGTGCAGACAAGCATTTGTGCCGGGTGACTCTCTGCGATTTCGTGACTTTGCACAAGTCTTGGCATTGGCTTAGCTGAGACTTATTCCGCTCCTGTAGGCAGCCACAAAAGGATTGTCAGAAACTGTAACGGGATTCTTATTCGGGGCCACACAGCTGACCATTTTCATCACGTCACCTGCATACGGCAACTTGGTACGTAATGTGTGCAGGCCGAGAAGACATTTGTTTTTAGGGCTACTCCCAGCTCCATCGTCATCCCACCTAGCGATCGTGCATCGTGCAGGTAATGCTATCTTGCTTTCCTGATATTCTCAACACTCACCACGGCTATAGCCGCAGAGCAACACTGTCAATAGCAATTCGGGTTTACCATGCATTTGCGACATCCCTGACCCTCGCCCTTGCTTTGCACTCGGCCTCACACACATTCAAACTGGGCCCATTTTACTGTGGGTCACAAATGGGGAACGTTTGTGTTTTTTGTACATACCCAAGTAAAAAAATGAGCACAGCTGTTTGCATCGTTCGGGTCCTTCTGATGATGCTGCGAGTACATAATATATTCTGATTATGCTGTAAGCAAATAAGGTTGTTGTTATTCGACCTTACTAACTGTCCGGCACCGCTTAATGCCCACATGACCGTTCAGTAGTAAGGACTGCCAGCCCCGGGCTGCGATATTTCTAGAACTTTCCAGATTACATAGACGGATTCTATTTCTGCGCTGCGAATGCTCACAGGCTTGTCAATTGGTATTATAATCTTAATGTCCAGTCTTGTATTGTATAGGCTTGTCGTACTTCGAAAAACGCTGGTGCGAGTCAGGCGTGTCTTCTCCTGTGCAACCGCTGGTTATATGGCGCATTATTTCGCAGAAAACATACAGGTTTGTTATCGGTAGGCTAACTGCAACAGCTCACTATTGTAACGAGAACAGTCGGTCCGAAAGAGGGTCCTTGTGTGTAATTGAAACCGTCTAGCAGGTGCTCTTTTGTCACGGCAGTTATGTAGTGAATCTGAGCATCAGTAGCCACTTTGAAATTTGTCATGCATTGAGTGAAAAAGATTTAATCCAAAAGAGCCCGTTTAAAAATCGTGTATTTGTAGTTCTCTTCAACCCCTATTGCGGTACAGCCCAGGTTTTGAATAAGTGCACGAGCCAAAATGCAACCTTAGTTCAGGCGCGCCGAGTGATTTATTGACGACTTCTTTCACAAAAGTGAGCTATGCTATAGAAATACGGTCCTTTGAGTCTCATTCAAATGGCTGCAACAGCTGGGAGACAAGCTGGCGAACCGCTTTTCGTGGGGGCGAAGCTGGCCTGACTCGGTTAATAAGCTCGTGGAAGTGCCATCAATGGATTGATAACCGAGCACGTAGCTAGTAAGCAAGCCAGCGAGCGACCAGCTGTTCGACAAATCTTCGCAGTGCTTCGAGCTTGCTGCATCGTTCCAAAACAGGTGTCAAAAGTTGGACCGAGGTACCAGTGTCTCAGCGGATTGTTTATATGTACCGTCTGCAACTTCCTACTTGGGTAAGACCATAGCACAAAGTATGGCTTCGCATCAGCGAGAGGTTCTACTAAAGCATTTATGAAGTATTTCGTTTCTATTTCAGGACACTAGATCGCTGTCCGGACAGCTTTTCTTTTACAATAATGTGCTTTCTGTGCAGCACAGTGGATGCCAACGGCGCTGCGATGCTGACGACGACCAGTTACTCAGTAGTGTCAGCCAGCTTTCCCACGCGCATCAACCAGGCTCTAGTATGCTCTGAACTCTCATTGGGATGTTGTCGTCGCTGGCGAGCATTTCGTGTCGGCATAAGGCAGTAATTATTGTGTTCTTCACAGGGTATTCTGGAGGCTTGCTTTGGAGCAGCTTCGTTGATCGGTCCCGTTTTCGGAGGATTCTTCTACACGGTAAGCTGCATGGACGTGAGGCAGGGAAGGCTGGCATCGGGCTCAGCAAAGCTAGGAATAAAGAAATGCGCCCGTGATTAAGCTGTATCCACCAGACCATTCTTAAGGCATGTTGTAGCTAAACTGTCCAGCCTAAGCTTAGAGCAACTATCCCAAGGGACTTATTTGCACTTAAGCACACTTTCCTGCTTCTCAGATGTAAGATGCGTTGCACTATCGTCGACTGTGCACGTGAAACTTATGAATCAAGTGATGCTGGTAACTCAGGCAATAAGAGATGTATACTACTGTGTGCTGTAGGGTGTGAGGCTCAATAATTTGGTACAAACACTAACTATTCGGCAGTGACTGAGCCTTACCCCTCTAGGACAGGCTTGACCAGGCATGTAGTTCTCAGTACTTCGGACCTAGTTTTTACCGGTAAAGGTGGCACAGTAGCCCCCGACGAAATTTACATATCTATTTCTGGGAACCAACTTTTCCGTAGTCAAGTTGTCGGATCGCCGACTCCCTATCTGAGGCTCCCTTGCAGTAAATGCTTGAGATGAATTGAATGGGAGCTGGTTCCAACTCGCTAAGCTACTGGGGTTTGTACTGGCTGAGACGTACGCGGTTATGATCAAAGCAGTTCGGTAGCAAGGAAATGGATATCAGTGAACAAGCTGTGATCGTGGCAACCCCAAGTTCAATGCCTCTGTGTGCCTTTGGCTTGGATACCCAAAGCAGCGTACTAGAGTAAAAGCTTTTACAAATAAAGAGAATTTAGGCATTGGGCGTGTTAATATATTTAAATTTATAATGTTAATAATATTGTTAATTATAATGCACTTGGTAAAGCAGCCTCAGATAACTTAATCTGTTTCAAGGCGCTTTACATTTGCTGCAGAGGAAAAACCCATTGAATGTTGAGTAATATCATGCTTAATAAACAAACAAAATGAATATCATGGTTAGGGCTGACATGCACGGGGTCAGCATGTAAATGTGGTTTGTGGCAGCATGCACAGTGTCAACACTCATAAGCTCATGAAAGACAAATCACACGTACCCACTAAATGATGTTCTAAATACGTGTGTTTTAAAGTTCTTTTTAACAGTGGTAAAGTCAGGGGATGTGACGCAAGTCGGGAGGAGTTCCAAGCTTTGCGAGCATACAAACTAAATGCATGGTCTCCAAAGGATTTGAGGTTTGCACGAGGTATTGGTAGACTGCCGGATTTCGAAAAGTGGGTGGTACTATGCTTGGCCTGGTGGGGGAGTAGACCTGAGAGGTAGTCTGGAGCCAAAGAATGAAGTGACCTAAAAGTGAGCGATAAAACCTTGAAGTCAATCCTTAGCTTGAATGAGAGCCAGTGCAGGTCGGCGAGAAGTAGTGTGATGTGGCAACTGCGACGCTCACGACAGAGAAGCCTAGCCACTGAGTTTTGCATCAGTTGTAACCGCCTGATTGCACAAGCCTGTAGGCAAGCAGCAATGAGTTACAGAAGTCAAGTCGGGATGTCACAAATGCATTGACCAACTTAGACGTGGAATCCTTATCTAAACAAGCCCGAAATTAAGCAATGTCATGTAGGTGAAAGTAGGCAGACTTGTCCGTGGAGCTGATGTGGTCGTCTACTGAGAGGTCACTTTGGAGCATGACACCTAGGTTTCGAGTTAATTCAACAGGAGCTATACTGGAATAGCCAATTTTGAGGGTCAGCCTGTCCAATTTCTGAATCACGGTGGATTTGCCCATAACCAGTAAGTTAGTTTTATCATCGTTTTGTTTTAGAAAATTTGCTGCTATCCATGTGGTGATGTCATCAATACATGCAGCAAGTGAGTTGAGAGAATTCGAGGTGCTTGAAGGCTTGGAGGGATCACCGCAAAGGTACAACTGAGTGTCATCCGCATAGAAGTGAAAGCCTAGATTGTGCTTGGCAATCACATCAGCAAGAGGCAGAGTATAAACCGTGAAAAGAACCGGACCTAGCACTGAGCCCTGAGGTACTCCATATTTCAGAGGTACTTCAGATGATCTTTGTCCATTCACGTCAATACTCTGGAGTCTCCCACTGAGATAGGACCTGAATCATTGCAGAGCAGTGCCAGTGATGCCTAGGTGAGATGAGAGGCGATCAAGAAGAACTTTGTGATCGATGGTATCAAAGGCTACCGAAAGATCGAGGAAAACAAGCAGAGACACTCTACCTATGCCTACATTTCTTAGTAGGTCGTTGTACACCATAAGCAATGCTGACTCTGTGTAGCGATTAGCTCTAATGCCAGACTGGAACTTACTAGCAAAGTTGGAATTTACATTATATGAGTTCAGCTTGTCGGCCTCGACCTTTGAATGCCTACCCGAGATTATAAATGTTTCTGATGACCGGTTGGCTAATAGAGCATTTATTTTAAACGGAGCACCTAAGGTATTGAGCACAAGGAACTGATTATCAGTGAGTGACAGTCGAGAAAGGCAGTTAGAGCCAAAGTCCACGGGGGTAGCCAGATTTTTTCTTAGAAATCGTGGTAAAGATCAATTCAAAAAGATTCAAGCCTGGAGTACACGTCAAGTCCAAACGAAACTGGTGGAGCTCGCACGGAACCTTTCCAAAGGATAGCAATCATTACAGTAAGTGGATGAAGGGCTATCAAGAAACGAAAGATCGGACTGACAATCAGCCAGTTTGAAGTGACCAGAGAGCACCATGACAGTGGAACTGCTGTGCGAATTTCTGGATGTGTTTACAAGCGATACCCAGGTATTAGTATGTACCGCTGAGCATGGAAAGCTGAAATCATCTGCCGCCACAGAGAGCGACGTTGTTCTATTTGCAGGTTGGTGGATATCGGCTGCCTTTTTTCGTCGTGGGAGGACTGCTGGCATTATCTTTTGTCCTGTCATATTTTTTCTTTCCATCTATCGGTAAGTATCTTGGTCTATGCAGTTTATTAGCTGATAGAGCTCGCGGCAATAAAATATTTCTACGGCAGGTAGGATCAGCACAGAACCAAAATATTAGCCCTGCAGCCTCTCGTGCGAGCAGAAGCTCTCCGTTTGCCTGAGTGAAGTTAACTTGACAGTGACCAGCCAGTGGCTGTCTGGTGAACTTGAAGTTACGCCAGGCAGCTAACCCGCCCGTTTAGCTGTCTTCAGGTACGGAAGTCTGCTGATCTTGTTTCGCCCAGGGGTCAGTTGCTCACATTTAACGATCGGAGTAGCAGGCTTAAGCCTGGCGGCCAGAGTGAAACGCCTAGATAGAGATTAAATTCACTTCGGGCGCTGGTAAATGAAGGAATATATTTTATTCGTCGATTGCCCTGATAGAGCTTAATCTTTATCCGGACGCTTCACGTAAGCTGCAGTGTTCGAGCCTACGATCTCGGTCGTCTAAGGCGAGGGCCCCGGTTCAAGGTCCACAAGGTACGTCGCCTGCGATCGCGGCTTCCCGGTAGCTTAAACCAGGAGCCTAAAAGAAGTTTAGAGTAGATTGATGGAGGTGCCGGGCTGAACTTTGAATCAAGTGTGTCTTTAGAGGAGGGATTGTAAAGGAATTTGAGATTCTGCAAACCAACTATGTATGCTCAACGCCTAGGGAATGAATAGAAATATGCTCAAAGGTGAGAGTATCTTAATTTCAAATGATGTAGCGGTCACTGTTTGTGCTCACCGGACAAAGCCTCGAATAAAATAAATCAGCCGCGTATAAAAACCTGAAGTTAGCGAGTACAGAGATTGCTTACTTGCCTTGACCTTTAGTGTTACGATGTAAGTGGCACAACTTCTCCCCTGCTTAATCACCAAGCTCAGTTGGATAGTCGCGAAACCATGCTGGAATTCTTATAGCTGGTAACCTAGTAGGAGTAAGTGTTTTAGGCTTGGAATTGGGCCGGTTCGACTGTTCAGTGCTAACGATTTAGAATAGGTACTTGCTGCCACTGATCGTAGGACCCGTGTGCTGAGGGTTTAGTGGACATAATGTTGGGTTTGGATGAGAATGTAGATACAGATTTGTAAAGCATAACAATTATAATAATAATTACTATAATGTACTTGATAAAGCGCCCTTAGAAAACTCAACCTCTTTCTGGGCGCTAACATTTCCTAGAAAGGGAAACGTCGTTGAATGGTGAGTAATGTCATAATTGATGAACAACATGAATAGCATGGTTAGGGCTGACATGCACAGGGTCAGCATGTAAATGTGGTTTGTGGCAGCATGCACAGTGTCAGCACTCATAAGCACATGAAAGACAAATCAAACGTACCCACTACGTGACGTCCTAAATAGGTGTGTTTTTAGGTCCTTTTTAAATGTGGCCAAGTCAGGAGATGTTGTGATGCAAGTCGGGAGGGAGTTCCAAGCTTTTGGGAACATACAAACTAAATGCACGGTCTCCAAAGGATTTGAGGTTTGTACGAGGTATTGGTAGACTGTTGGATTTCGAAAAGTGGGTGGTACGATGCTTGGCCTGGTGGGGGAGTAGACCTGAGAGGTAGGCTGGAGAGAAAGAATGAAGTGACCTGAACGTGAAGGACTAAACCTTGAAATCGATCCGTTGCTTGACTGGGAGCCAGTGCAGGTCGGCGAGAAGTGGTGTGATGTGGCAACCGCGACACTCACGACAGACAAGCCTAGCTGCGGAGTTTTGCACCAGCTGTAATCGCCTGATTGCACATCCCTGTAGGCAAGCAAGCAGTGAGTTACAGAAGTCAAGTCGGGATGTCACAAATTCATTTACCAACTTAGACGTGGAATCCTTATATAAACAAGCCCGAACTTAAGCAATGTCATGTAGGTGAAAGTAGGCAGACTTGTCTGTGGAGCTGATGTGGTTGTCTACTGAGAGGTCACTTTGGAGCATGACACCTAGGTTTCGAGTTAATTCAACAGGAGCTATACTGGAAGAGCCAATTTTGAGGGTCAGCCTTTCCAATTTCAGAATCACAGTGGATTCGCCCAAAACTAGTAAGTTAGTTTATCATCGTTTAGTTTTAGGAAATTTGCTGCCATCCATGTGCGGATGTCATCAATACATGCAGCGAGTTGAGAGAGTATGACGTGCTCGAAGGCTGGTAGAGATCAAAGCGAAGGTACAACTGAGTGTCATCCGCATAGAAGTGAAAGCCTAGATTGTGCTTGGCAATCACATCAGCAAGAGAGAGAGATAGTATAAACCGTGAGAAGAACCATACCTAGCACGTAGCTCTGGAGTATATTTATCATTATATTTCAGAGGTACCTCGGATGATCGTTGTCTATTCACGTCAATACTCTGGAATCTCCCACTGAGATAGGACCTGAACCATTGCAGAGCAGTGCCAGTGATGCCCCGGCGAGATGAGAGACGCTCTAGAGGAACTTTAAGATCGATAGTATCAAAAGCTACCGAAAGATCGAGCAAAACAAGCAGAGACATTCTACCTATGTCTGAATTCCTAAGTAGGTCCCTGAACACCCTTAGCTATGCTGACTCTGTGGAGTGATTATCTCTAAAGCCAGACCAAAACTTAATAGCAACATTTTGAAGTTTTGGCAGTTTCTCATCTGCTCTACCGAAGGCAGGCTACTATGAACCAGAACTTCTGTCCTGAAGTATATACCTGCTCTGCAGCAGTCAAATTCTCTCTGTTTCTTTAAAACAAAAGAGGCAGTGATCACAAGCAGCTAGCTGGCCCTCCCACATCCGATCATTTGCGCGTTTCGCCATCTTTGCATTTAATGTTGCTGGTGATTAAAGAGCGAGGTAAATATTCGTGCTTCAGTGCATGGCATATCTGAAATACCTGAAAAGAGATTAAGTTTTCTGAGGGCGCTAGGCAAGCTGAGGACGTTCATTTTCTGCAACTCCCATAAATTCCATCTCTCTTAAAGGCAAATATACACCGCTTAAATTATGTTTAATCTTCTTCAGAAGTAAGTGATATTTATGTTTTTGGCTACTCAAACATGGGCCTGTTGCATGCTGGTTTAGACCTGATCAAAGCTAGCAAGTATGGCCTGTGGAGTGTCTGAGCTGGCAGTGCATTTTAGTTTTACTAGCATTGCATCCCAGATTACTGCTGGTGCTCTGAGCACATATAATACTTCGCATGGTCACGACTGATTCAGTGGATGTCTCGAGGTGCCAAAGGCAATTCTTACGCGATGAGCCCACGTGTTGCTCTGGTTTGGCCCAGTGGTTAAGGTGCTCGCTGCGACCGATGTGTAGATATTTGTATATTTGACGATCGAGGCCATGCACTCGAGCCCCATGGAATAAGTGGATTGCCTAAATAGAGTCTAATTTCTCTTAGGTTGCTATCCGAATCAATTATATGTATATATATATATATATATATATATATATATATATATATATATATATATATATATATATATATATATATATATATATATATATATATATATATATATATATATATTGCTTTACGAGCGATCATTTAGTCGGATGAGGTCATATATGGTTCGATTGGATTGACCGATGCCTTGATTATAGGCAGGGTGGGGCTATACTGGGGCATACTTTCTCCACACGAAATAATAGTCAGAACTCATGAATATAATCGTCTCAGAATCCGCAGTATTTTTACTGCACAGCGGGAAGCCACAGACGGAATGTAATAAACCGTAGACGAATGCTTCTGTACTGGTCTCTTCGAGTTTTTTCTACAGAAAAAAGTGACAGCATACTTCAAAAAGTAGTCATACATCCCCGGGAGTTGCCCATTTCTGGCTCGTTGCACTTTGGATTTACACGGAGTACACCAAAGTTCTCTGACGGACCGCATATGGCCACCTGAGCTTTCAGACTCCAAGCTAGTTTTCTGGTCTCAGCTGCAGTGCCAGTAGCTAACACAGTGCCCCATTAAAGCACTGGCGGCAAAATGATTTGGGTACAAATACTGCATGTAATCCTGCCACCTCATCCACTGCTACGCTAGATAGCAGCGAACTGAAATGCCCCTAGCAGCTAAATCTAGATCCTAATCTCGCACTTACTTAATGTCATGGAATAAAACTCCGATTCCCATTCACTAGATGCAACGTGATGAGGCTAGCTACTTTAATTATTGGAAGCAGTGATTGCCGGAGGTTCGTGGAGTGATATGAACTATAAATCATCCAGCTTGTAACACAATGCCAACACAGGCCAGCGGTTTTTTCTTTGGCCAAGACGGAAAGACTCCATTGAAACGTTTGCAAAGGCACAAAAGCTAACCGAGAATCGATTTACTGGGCATGCCCTTCAGCAAAGCTCACAACAGGAGTAGCCCTTCCTCAAAGCTCACATCAAGAGGAGTAGCACTACCAAGACAATTTCCTCTCGGGCAATGAGCACGGCACGAATGTTCGCAAACGATCTTAAAGGTCACTAGAAATAACGAACTTATTCACTCATTCACGGACTGAGCTCTATTTGGGATCAGAGCGGGAAGAATATATATATATATATATATATATATATATATATATATATATATATATATATATATATATATATATATATATATATATATATATATATATATATATATATATATATATATATATATATATATATATGTATATCAGTGCCAGCAACTGCGTTCTTGTGGAACTGCCGATTTTGTTAGCAAAGTAGGAGGGCCGATGTATAAGTATTTTGAGCTAACTAAAGTGCGAGCAAATTTACAAAAATCTTTGCAATTGGTCTGGCATTTTCTTCTTGATAGACTAGGTGTATATTTTCTTTTCCTTGTAGAATGTCACGAAAAAAGAGGAAGTTTTTTGTCTCTACTAAAGACACCTGGTGCTATTGTAGGTTTCCTGGCAGTTACAAGTGTAAATCTCGGGTTGGGGTTTATTGAGCCCATATTAAGTGGCAGACTGCTCCTGGTAAGTGACTTATCATTAGTGCTCGGACATCAGTGTACCAATTCTGTGCTCCAAGATATAATTCTCGATCAAATGTCCACAGTTATATTTCCAGTTTAATATGTATGATTCTGATGTCTTTCGCCAGCTGCCTGCTCTGCAACTTTGCATCCGAGTTCGGAAGCACAGGCTAAAAATGCTTTTAATGTGCAGATAAAGCCATCTATATCTGCGACAGTTATTGGAGCGGTTTACTTGGTGGAGAGCGCTATCTATTCATTATCAGCCCCAGCAGCAGGATGGCTGTGCGACAAGGTGAGATGTTAAGCTACGTATAGGCTTATGCGTGGAAAACATTATGGTGAGCCGTGATGGCACACTAGGTAAGGCGGTTGCTTTCACGACCTCGGTCCCAAGGTTGTGGGTTCGATTCCTGCGGCGGGTGATCCTTTATCGCCACTGCAAGCGGTGGTGATAGCCGTAAAGGCTCTTCTGTCGCTATACAAAAGAGGCTGTTTAATCAGCCAGGATTATGGAGATGTTTTTGGCTTTTGCCGCGATTGTTTTTGATAAGTCCAACAGTCCGTCAAACCAATGTTAGAATTGCGAATCTGCAGCATCTGTATTGGATTATGAAAATTCCCCTTCACAACAAGATTAAGATGCTACGCCTACGCAGACACCACTTGACTAGAGAGCTTGCAGAAATATGCTGCTATGGGTCTATCGTCACGGATGACGTCAAGTTAGATAAAGGTCAACATCGTGCTTGGAGTCACCCAAAGCCTCTCTCTATCGCGGGAAGGAAAGAGTTTTAACGAAGGAACACCTTGTTTCAGTCATCAAGTCAGTCTACTTTCAGCGGAGGAAAATGACTAAAATTAGTGCTGCTTAGATAAGAGTACGACAGGAAAATTAAGTCGTGCGTTCGCGGCCTGCGTCTAGATCGCCATAATTATCTTTTTTCGGGACTTACTCCCAGTGTCTGTCTGGCTCTAAGTGTCTTTTCACGCTAAGAACATGGCAGTACCTGAATGGGCTCACTGCTTCCAGAGGAGTGTCTCTTCCGGAAGAGGCTTGATCCGCCTTAGCCGTACAGTCGTACTCCCCGGGTCTAGGGTTGACTAGCATGGCCGTCAGCTCTCGTACGGCTACCTGCGATATGCAATGAACGGCCGCATTGTCCGTACAGTCGTCCGGCATCTTCGGCTGCTCGTGCGATCCTAATTTAACGTGCATCCGTTTTAAAAGACAACAAGCTTGTTGCGTCGTCGACATCCGACGCTATATTCGAACCCATCTTTAGCCTCGAAGATCCGAGTTAGTGCTTGTTGAACGAACCTCACGCTTTTTACTCTTTAATCAATCATTCAAAGACCGAGAATCATCCGAGTTTCTCGTATAAGACCAGTAAGTATGTTGGAGTTCGTAAGCAAAGTTGTCTGACTTACTCCACTTGACTTGTGCACCTCAATTAGATTTAAATATGAAAACATCCTTGCTGCCTTTGACAGGGTTACGTGAAGAGCCTCATGCTGTGTGGATCCACCATTACAGCGATCGGCCTGTTGCTCATCGGGCCGAGCCATATCTTGCCATTTCTGCCACGGTTAGTCGGCAATCAAAACGCAGCGAAATGTAGCTACCACATGCAGCAAAATATCACGCACTGCAGGCGCCAGATCGTGCGACTCAACGACGACCGCTTTCATTGCAGGGATTTCTGGCTTACCTCTGCATCAGTTGCAATTCTAGGCCTGGGCATGGGCGTTTCCTTGATTCCACAATATCAGCTTATTCTCAGCTCAGCCCTGTAAGTAGACGCTCGCGTGATGTACATGGCAGCCAACTCGGTTGCATGTCATAGCCTGTGGATGCATAGTAAAAAAGGGACCACATGCTTGTTACACTGCTGAGTTATAAAGAGCATCACATCCAACCAAATAATAAAAAAACCAAGAGAACAGGTAAGGTAGTGAGTGAATGGAAATATGAGTAGAGAGTTCGAGAAAAATACTGTCCTCACCTTAACACGGCAGACGATCGCGCTATAAATATGTGCTTATGAGGTCGTAATCACAGGCTTCGAAAAGGCATTTACTCCTGAGATGCAAAAGCCAAAAAATTAATCTGTTGAACACTTTGCCTCTCCCAAATGCACGCACAGATCTGGTTGTGCCGAGAGTCATTTATCAACAGAGCCCACAATTTGGAGCAATTAGTTTCCGATATAGTTGGTGGGATCTCTGAGATATCACACCAATCTTAAAGCAGCCGTAGCCAGAATTTAGGATAAGTGTCCTAGAATTATCTGACGTTCCAGACCTACATATCATACTTAAATTGGCAAATTGAGTTTGAAACTCGATTTCATATTTAGCTAAAAACTAAGCAGCCAGTTGAAATGAGTTGACAGTGCTATCATATTACCGCTGAGTGATAAGATGCATCGATTCTAGCAGCCGCTTCGTCCGGGGCAGCTTTAGCAGTGCCGTCGGAGCCTCAATGGGTAGAATACAGGGTCTCAAGTCTGCCAGTTGTCACTGGTCCGTCAATGATAAACTAATGCTGCCGGTGCATTGCACTCCGCATGCCCATTAAAAATTATCACTCGTCTACTCTCTTTCTGTCTCTCTCTGTCACTCGATACATACTTATATGTGTATATGATCTGTGCACCTTGCAGATTTAGAAGATAAATGCTATACCGACGAGCTAAGGATCTTACCCAGATGCTGGTTCTGATAATATTGAGCCACTTAAGTTGTGTCTCAACATGTTTTTATAAAACTTACAAAATTTCAGCATCCGCTCTCAATAAAATCGCCGGACAGGCCATATGGTTTAAGAATTGAGAAACATTTACTAAAAAAAGACAAAATTTGCACTTGATCTACAATAAATGCTAATAATTAATTCTCTTTCTGTTCGTGGCCCACCTCGGCTAACAACAATGAAACGTATGTGTGCGGAACTCCTATTGTGATATTATGATACCTTCAGAATAATAACTCAGTCGTGAATTTTTTGTTTGCATCCTTTTGAAGACTTTACGAACATGTATTTGTTCCAAGTCCCAAGATTGTGAGTTTCAATATCAGATAGTTTAGACACCATTTCGCTGCTCTCGGCGTTTTTTGGCGCTGTTTATGGCCAGGTAGCCCTAACAACACACTTAAAAAAGTAATGAATTTTAACTGCTCAGCAACATTAAGCTGCATGTAACATGAGATGCATCATTCAGTATCAGCAGATAGAGATTGGCCCGAGCTCAGATTTTTGTAGTGGTAGAACTGAGTCAATTGTACAGAAGAATTAATCGATATGATTTATGCATCACTTTGATTTGCGATTTTTGATTTACATGCACTGCCTAAATTTTCGAGCAAAAACGGCTCTTCGTTTTTACAGGAAGATTGGGTTCCCTGACAGTATGGCGACCTACGGAATGGCATCTGGTCTGTTCAGCAGTGGCTATGGTCTTGGTGCATTTCTTGGACCGTCACTTGCTGGCTTAATGAATGAAAAGCTAGGCTTCGAATGGGCCACGACTTTATGTGCATTCCAGTGCATTACAATAGTACGTATGAACCAAATCCAATCCAGTAACCTTCGAAAATGCAGTGGCTTGTTGTTGATGGGTGATGTCAGCTCAGGTCGGCGGTAGTAGTCTGGCGGCTACTGCTCAATACTTTGACATAAATGCAAGGTTTAAGAAAAATCTGCGGGCACGTTAAAGAGATATGAGATCTTTTTCATGAGTTACACGTGTTTTTTAATGCGGACTGCTTGTCCATGATGATTATCATCAAGAAAGCAAATTCTATTTTGTTTTCAGATCGTGTTGTGAAAAGCTTATAACTGCTTTCGGCTCTATGCTGTCTATACATGAATGACAGGATACAAATGCTTGAACTGTTTGCTGACCAGTATTGTAGTGGAGACAGCCTAGGAGTATGGCAAGTACATCTAACTTTCTAGATATTTGAGTAAATCATAACGAGCTCTCAAGTCCCAGCACACGAAATCTGAAACGTGTTCTGAGGTGGAGAGCTCTGGGTGCAATGGCTTAGGGTGACATAGTTCGAGCACATCATGACTTTGCAATAAGCATCTCAAAAAAATGTAGTAGTCAAAAATGAGCATGGATGATTTCAAAGGCCGAAGCTTCACGGAATCTTAATTATATTTTCGTTCTCTTTCTAGGACTAAGTTGTTACGTTGATTATTACAAAAAGATAAGAGGGGATTTCCTCAGTGTATTCTTTTTGGCAATCAAATTATGCTTTTATCAATTCTAGTACCAGCATTGACCGCAATCTATACCAGATGAAGCCATTAGACTTTTATTAAAATAGATAGCTAACTCCACTCTCTGATTGGTAGCAACCTACTTTTCTCACAAAAGTAGGTCTGCTAGCCGTTAATAAAGTCTGTGTTGCTTGATTTGCAAGAGATTCAGCAAGCAATTGTGCTACTTGCCGCTTTAGATATAGTTTTCTGACGTCTTCTTTGGATACGATCCGTACAACTCAGTAAAAGCTAAATGCTGAACGCCCAATTCTACAAAGCGTATCTAATTTTGACATATACGGGACACGGGTGTTGGCCCCAGCATAGAAATAGAGGAAAGCAGTAAAATTGGTACGGCAGGCTTGTTTAATGATACGCTTCTGAAATCTCATGTTGTATTCATTAGCAATCAGCTCCTTACGCAGCTTGATTAAAGGTAGATCCAGGGGTACTCAGTAGCCGCACTTGGAGTTGATATGTCAGTCATGGGGTTCTCTCTATTCCTGCACACGCTGGATCGTTTTAGGCTATAGTGATTGCCGTATACATGCTCGTTGATCGTCTGAAGCTTGGGAAGCAGAGTGCATTGAAAGGTTCTAAGACCGATCTCAACTCCAGCACTCCAGAGAACCTTTTCGAGGAAATGAAATCTCTCTTACCTTCGACGAGCACCGAGCACAGAGAGACAATCGTACTCTGGGCAGCTGATGCAACGTGGAACACGTCTGAGGAAAATCATGCTGGGGAAACGCAAGTAACACCCAGTGCTTTCGTCTGAGAGTAGAACTCCAGTCAACAAACTTCGCCTGAAAACTGTGCACAGACAAAATCACCGAGGTTGCATTGCGGATTTTTTACCGAGCGGCCAATTGCAGCACCACAGTGTCACTCACTGAAAGCAGCCGGGGCTTATTTTCGGCATTTTACCTACCTACCTTAAGATCAGCACTCTAACCCGAGGAAGAAAGTGAAAGTACTGCTAAACTTTCTTCGTTATTATTCTCTCGTGTAAGACAACACGGGAAACCGTAAGTACTGCAAGACGTAGATCAAGATTAGCTTAATCTGATATTTATCCACATACAGTGTCACATGCCAGTTTAGCGATGCAAATGCATGGCTGTTGTGAAAAAATGGGAGCCAGGTATATGTGCGAAAATCCTTCGGGGCCGCTAACAAATCCTGATGACTGCTGTCTCTCTGGCCTGTCTTAGTAGCTTGTTCATCTGCAGCCAATCGCTTGATGCGCTTTAAAAAGGAAGAGACAATCATGCCGTCAGCTTTGAGGAGACGTCATGGTTTGCATTTCTTGTAAATTCACACGTAACTTCTCAAGCTGAAGGCTGAAATTTATATTTTAATTGGATTTATATAATGGATGGTCTGGCTAGATTGTATCAGGTACTTTAGGATCACTTTATTTTAATCACTGAAACAGCTGAGTAGTAAAACAGCTATAGATAGTAATGCCAATCAACAAAACGAGTGAATGTTAAAATTAATTTAGACTCACACCACACCACAGAACGTATGAAACCGTGTGTGCTTAGGAAGCTATAATTTAATGTATGTAAGTCACGTTTTTTACCAAGGATCCTAAAACGTACAAGAATGCAAATCCATATGCATTACAAAATATAAGAGAGCATAGCTGAACCAAAATTTGTTGCTGTTTAAACGGCACTGTGAAAGGAACAGGAAATCATATAACCAAGACTAGGCAACATCCCGTGCGACTGCCCATATACCATGGCCCACGTTACGTCTCCTTCTTGCAGTATCACTGTCGCCGAGCTAGAGTCAGACAAGCAGCCGTTTTATTGAACCTCTTTACAGCAATTTTGCATGTGCCCACAATAATTGCGGAATTAAGCAATACTACTTGCGGACCCTATGTGCAACAGACTATAGGACACACGTGAGAAACAACACTACAAAGATTTCAGATAGTGGAAGGGGTGGCCTCGGACTGAAGCGATATTGAAGGCAGTAGATGCTGTCAAACATAATACAATTCACGACGCCAGTGGTTCGAGTGATTGTGTAACGGAAACTCAGAAGTGGGTATATCTCAGTTCACCGAAGGCCCCCAGCTCAGGAGGGGCTTACGAAAAACATACTCCGGAAAACACGGAATATGTGAGCTATAACAGAATGCTCAGCTTCCAAGCTCAAGCAGTCAAGCCTCATGGCCTTCTGTCGCTGGTCTCGGTCCGTGCGTTCTACCTCTCAGTAATATTGCAATTGTAATATATGGTAATTATCATTCTGAAGTATGCAGTGCATGTTTAGCTCTACTTGCGCACAACAAATCCTAGAGAAATTCTGATTTCGTTTGGATAGCGTTCGGTGCACAATTTCAGAAAGTAAGGCTCCCAATTATTTGATGGTGTATGCAGGAAACTGTATGGAAACTAAAGAGGAAATTTTTCTCGACTATTTTAGTGCAAGCAAAGCTGAACTCGCATTTAAAAGTGTACTCTGATACACGCAGTATAACCGAATTTTGGAATTTACATGGTTTCAAGTCACACTGAAAATGAAACCTCTCTACAAGTGACAAGAATATACATCAAAAAGGGTCCTCGCATGTAACTTGATCTACCAACGTTCAATACGCTCGGAAATAAGTCACTTGCAATGCAGACAGAGAGCGCTAAAGTTTTCATTCGCAGATACTTTACATCCAGGGTAGAAATGGTTTACATATTCTTTTTTTTCTTGCGCATAAATGTTTTTAGAGCTTCTTTTCCTATTTACAACATGATTTTCTCACGAAATGTATCCTAAACAAATACTTGGTGGTCGGACCAATTTAAAAAAAATTATCTTGAGCCTAAATCCCGAACCCGGATGCTCCACGCCCAGTTGATGAGGGCCATTGTTTGCCTCCGTGTTGATTTAGCTTACTCACTTAGCATATCTTCAAACTTCGACCCATTTATGATATATTACCAAATTATCCATGCTCTATTAGATAATGCGGTGAGAAAAATTAAGACGCAGTCTCTTTTGTCTGGCTGCTTTTAAGCTAGTGCGTTCGTGAAGCTCCCTACATTCTTTTGACCACCGGATCTATGACAGCCTGAGTGCCTGCTACTTCACTTTCTTAAATAGGTTTTTGGCTCTCCCAAAATCCACGGCGTTGTCATATCTTTAAAGTGGTATACGATAAGCGATTTTTTTTATTAATCACTAAAACATCAGGCGAGGAATCAACCATTTTAGAGGGTTACGCTTTGGAATCTCTGATAAACACTTGGTTTTCCCTATGAATATTGACTTGATTTTAATTCATTTAAGACGAGGATGTTTGCTAGTATTCAAATGCGAATGTCACCACAGCATGCTACAAGGCTACTAAGAGTGCTATGAGTTAGAAGGCTAGGAAGAATCAAGGCATAAGTACATAAGTAAAACTATATGCACAAGTAGCTGCATGCCATCTGCCTATCATCTGCACGAACATAAAAGCCGAGATTGTAATAGTTAATTACGCAAGCAACAGGGAGGGTATTACTCCACTGAGATAAAACATAAAACAATCGTAAAACGGTTCCTCAGATGCTTGATTGACGTGCCATATCAGTTCAACAATCATCAGTTAGTGATATCAAACGGCTCGAGCAATGCTCTTTTAAATAGACGAAAGGAATGTGGCTTCCATACTGCATTATATAGAGAGCTACGACAAATAAAATGTCCTGAAGCACGATCTCCACTCTAAGCATGAAGACTCGATCTAGTTTCACTCCGGGAAAAAGAACTTGTTCAATAAAGCCGCAACGGTAAATCTTAAGCAGGCAAGCATGCTGGCTAGGAAGTTCTTTAACCCCGTCCTATCACTACTGCCTCTACTATTACATCATCATCTTAATCAGAGGGTAGAACCATGCTTTGACATCCAAGTTTCCGGTCATAAATCGTCATCAACAGACGAGAAGCCGAGTAAAATACCATACCCCTATGTCCTCATCCTTATCTCCTCATCATCACGAACGTGTAGGGTCATTAATCACAGACCAGTCGGCCAAAGTAAAGGGAGATATATAGACGACAGTACAAGCAACAAGCCATAAGGTCATTGGATGACCGTTGCCTGATTAGTTTGGTTTCCAAATTCACCCACTGAGATGCAGCCTTAAATTTTGAAGCAAACTTCGTTGCGTGCTACGCTAATTTTCCTATCACTTCTATAATAAGTGGCTAATTACTTTGAACCTCTTGAGAAATACCCTTTAAAAGAGAAGAAATCAACATGGCGCTCTTGCTGCATTGCAATAAGGGATAGGACAAATCGATAGTCATGTCTGCCCCTATCACATGCAGACCATGTACTTAAACTACTCAAGTTCAAATAACCATAGTTCCTTTACTCGCCTCCATAGTTATAGGCTGAGGACAAATATTGAGCCGGTCACCAAATTCCTTGCCGCCCGCCCGAATGGGTTACCCCTACTTGCTAGATCTGCAAAATGTGCTGTCTAGTCAATAATCATAGCATCCTTATTATCTGCAGCTGGATGCTGTATTTTCACTTACAAACTTACACATTCATTTCACGAAGTGCACATGAATTCGTCTCGAACCCATATGTATACATTCAAAGCCAGGACTTTAACACCCTGGGTTGAGCGACAGCCGAAAAAGTTATTCTTTATTGCTCAAACGGTAGAGATTGTGATATCGTTACCTACTTGAAGGAGGGGAGCAAGTTCATTTTCTTTTTCGCTGAATGCCTTGTTTGACAGCTACTAGTCACTCTGTATTTAAAAATTAACATGGAAATAGAAGAGAGATGCCGTGCTGACGAGTGGCCATGAGCCAGTTAACGGACGATAAAACAATCACCTTTAATAGTTCAGCCGCCAACAAAAATGGATGACTAAGGATGATCAAAAAATGCGTTCAACATATTCAAATATTAAATGAATCGGAATTACTGAGCTAGCCATCAGGTTGCAGATGCCAGTTGCCACTGGCTTCTTTTGAATTCCTTGCTCTGATCAGTAGTAGCTGATGGGGATAGGAAGAGTTCAATTGGGTAAACCATACTAGATGTCAAGTCAATAAGATATGTGCAGCTCCGAAAAATAAAACCATCTCTATGGGTCATCCAGTGCTGCACTGCAGGTGTGAGTAAGTTCTCTAGATGAAGCTAGGAACAATGGTTGCGTAAAACTGACTCAGCCGTCAGCAAATACGATGAGCAAAAAATTGCAACCATTTAGCAGGAGCAGGCAAGGACAGTTTGACCATTCATTTGGTGACGTGCCACCAATAACTGTTGCTGATTCAGCTGCTCAGCACGTATGCCGATTCCCAGTTGCTTACGTTTCTGCATCAATTTTCGGAATTAAGGCTAAGCAAATTCAAGGATGCCTTTGAAATAACAGTGTCTTTTGCTGGCTGACAACAACTTAAATTATTCTTCTCTAAACAAATTTAATAAAAATCCAGAAGTTATGAGAACTGGCATAGAACTTTAATCATATTGCAACTGAAACACCAAACTTTATGAAAGTTAATGCCTGCAGCACACCCTTCAGATTTTTGAGCCCAAAACTGCGGAACTTGTGCTGGCTGTTGTGAGCCTCGGTCTAACTTTAGTGGTCTCGAGCCGAGGACTATGTACCTGCACGAGTGATCCAGCTGTCATAATGCGGGTCATCCTATACATTTGTTCTATGACCACCGCCCAGGTCTCAAAGATTACTCTTCACTTGGACTTTGGATTAAACTAGATGCTCAATCTTGATATCTTAAAGTAGATGCAGTTCATGTTTCGAGGATAATGACAGTAGATCCAGTTACTGCCTGCATAGGACTCAGCTTGCTGCTATCGAGCCGAGAACAACCTCATCACATATAAAATAAGTGACTGCACATAGTGCAGCCAGCAGATTATTCTAAGCGATTTAATGTAATGTAACTCCGACTGTAACTCCGCAAAGTCATAAAGAACATGTGGGTGTTACGCAGGAGAATTTTGAATAGCCCACTCACATCCTAAGCGGCTTTCGGTACGCATTCGGTAGCCAACAGGCTTCGTCTTACGCAACAAGGAGAAAGTGGGAAGCATAGAAGAATCAGGAGAGCAGTTGATTTAGTGAGTAGCATGGAAATAGCAGCCACAACTATCACGGCCGACTAAAAAAAAACTGGTTAAGCGGCTGCTGCAGTGCGGCCTCATGTCTACTCGCCTCTCTTAGATGCTCACAGCTGCTTTTGTGCTGATGCCATAAGATCGTATCAACCTGGACACGTTTTCTGATATCGACTCGCATCCTCACGCAGCTCTGGCAGCTACAGGAGCGCGAGTGGTGCACTGCTGCTACCCTTGGACCAACTGCACGTTTGGGTATGGCCGCGATTTATCCGTCTACCCAGAAGATGAAGCATGTACACCCTAATCTTTAAAATGGTGTTGGCCAATATCTCTCCTGTGATCTTTGTAAGCAATCTGAGTATTCTGCTGGCAAATGAACATTCAGTGGATGACCACCTCAATTTCGAAGTTCATTTTGCCTACTCGGGACATTCTTACTCTGAATATATAAAGCCCACGATAATCTATGTATGTTCAACATCGTGTCTGTGGTTGTGGAACCAACTATTCCCGGGTCTTCTTAAAAGGGCAAAACGGCTCATACAACTGGTGCAAAACTCACCACGGCCTATCTCTCACGAACGCATTCAACTGCCACGTTAACCACTTCTTACTCGTCTGCACCGGCGTTTCATCAAGCATCGTATCGACTCTGCATTAGTGCTGTTTAGTTTCCCTGCTTTTCCTGGTGCGTGGCATTACTATCTAACAAGATTAATCAGATGGTTAGTCCTCTGGCAATATTCCTTCGGCAATAGCTTGGCTTGTAGTAGGCCTTACTGGGCAGGGAGGTCGAGCATGGAAAGCATATCTTGTAGCTTTTGCTGCAGTCGTGTATTTCCCGGCAGGCCATATGTCGGCTGTGGTGAGCCGTGATAGCAGACTAGGTAAGGCGGTTGCTTTTCACTACCTCGGTCTCGTGGTTGTGGGTTCGAATGCTGCGGCTGGCGATCCTTTATCGCCGCTGCAAGCTGTGGTGATAGCCGTAAAGGCTTTTCTGTCGGTATACAAAAGAGGCAGTTGAATCAGCTAGTATTCTTTTTCTCAGTTCTACTTAAACCTGCGCATTAATCTCTTCTTTACAAAACCTCACAGTTAGGAGAACTTCATTCTCTCTAGATTGCTCATTTAAAAGTGGTCAAGGAGCGGCTCTTTCTTTACTTGAAAAGCATCTTGCACAACTGAACAACTTCTCCAATTGTTTCAATACGCGAATTACCTGGTAGTTACGCGAACATTGACGGCATATTTGATCTTTGCCTCCGATCTTATGGGAACCCACAGGTGCTACTCTGAGGCACCACAAACAGAAGAGAACTTGCGAGTCGCGAATCTGTTTGGCAATTCCCGTATAATACAGGTATGATGAACTTTTTAGGATATCCAATACAAAAAGGAGCCATGGGAGCTTGCATTACCTTAGCGGCGACTGAGCTGCATACATTTGCAAGATGAACCTCACATAGATTAGTACTCTGGAATCTCAGAATCAAGCAAGGATGTTCGACGTATCTCCCATAACTAATGATGCCAGCTTTATGAGCTGCTAGACCTATGCAACCATATCTCCTTATAAAACTGTAGCATTTTTGAGTTAAAGCTAAAACCTTTCGACATTAGGAGCGAAATGAGAATGAATACTGACAATTGAGAAATAAAATACAATAAGCACCCTAAGAGAACTAAATCTCTATCCAAGCGCTTTCCACACATCATCGGGCTCGAGCCCACGATCCTAGTCATTAAAGATGAGCACCTTACCACCTGGTCATACCAGGGCGTTTTTCGGACATGACTTCCATTTTGTATACTCCTTGTTAGCTAAAACCATTCCTTCTTGAGGACAATAGATCTAAATAAGCTTCCAGGCAGCATTTCAAGGCTTGGAGATTTTCCTATCGATCTTTCCTGGTCGTGGGAAGTAAGTGAATCAAGTAGCCCCTTCCCAGAGTTCCTCTAACGACTAGTATTTTTCGTTTTAACCTCAGCTGCAGTTAATCACCTGGGCAGATTATTTACGTGACTAGTGTGCTGAAAAGGCACTGCAGTTTGCGAGCTTCTTGGGCACTAAAACACTTCTTCAACGGCAGTGCATGGCAAGCTTGACCAGCACTGGTTCGTACAAATTCAAGCCCAAGAAACCTCAGATCTTCACGATCTCCATTCTCTGGCGGCCGGTTATCTGCATAGTTTTATTTCGTTCAAGTTTTTCTCCGAGATGGTCCTGACTTTTTACTTTCACGGGCGTTGCCGAATTTTATTATTTATATTTATCGACAATTATCTTTACCTTCGACTTGGTCTTTGATGTTGCAAGTAGCACATCCATCTGAGATCTTGCTATCATGGCCAAGGGGATTAGGGAAAGTCTTATAATGAAGACGACCTGATGAAGCAATGACGGGAGGCATGCAACCGTAAAAAACCTTCCTGCCGGGCACGGGCCTTTCTGCTGGTTCATATGTCTGGGCTCATCGCTGACCGGTAATAATGTTAGGAAAGTGTTGTAGAGAATCTTTTAAAAAAAGGTCCCCTCACGTGTGCAAATCCTTACAGGCTCTTGGCAAGTGCTTTTAAACGTGATACCTCGAAGCATACCTAGAGAGCCGTATTTGCAGCACATATGTGCCAAAATATACAGGCGTTAGCTGAGCATGACAGAAATAAACATATCCCATACATTATGATACTAAAATTATGTCGTGGGTATGACACCAGAATAGTACCAAATCTCTATTTAATCGCTTTTATACTGGTTGAAAACAAAGTAAAAAGTAGTAACTGAAATCCTTGTTATCGAACGATGCAAAAGCACTAAAGTATTGTGCTAAGAACCCCATCTAAAAGTGCACAGGAACATCACTGGTAAGTAGGACCCGGATTTGGAACATGGACTGAATTCTTTCAGTTAGCATACTCGAAAAGATGTGAAAAGTTAGCTAGGTACAAGACGATTATTTCTATTTGTAAACTCTCCGGATATATGAATACGACCACAAAAGTCCAGGAAGTGCTATTTTTACCAAAGGCGCCAAAGCGAGAACAACAGGACCACTAAAGACGAAGGCATGAACGTGGCACAGCTCCATGCGCCTTGACTCAGGCAAACGGTCCCCAGCTCTCTCCTTCAGCCTGTATGTCTTTTTTCCCCATCAAAGGACCCAGCCACCAATACAAATCGTAGAGCAGGACCATAATTTACCGTCTAAGGGTAGTCGCCTATATCATCGGGCGGCTAGTACACAAGTGGACATCAAAGGGATATCCACTTGGCAGGGCATCAATACTAATTCACAGTATCGTACTTCGAGAAACTTGCAAAGCACTCAAGTATCATGCTTAGACCGCCACGGCAGAGTGCATAGGAAGGCAGTCATGGACTGGTTAGTAGTTCCCTGGTTAGAACATGCACTTAGCTCTGCACCAAAAGTGCATAGGATACAAGCGAGATAAGTTAACAGGGGTACATAGAAAACTAAGCAGTCTTTACCTAGCTAATATGATGTACAGTCAATTCCGATGGTGACAGAAGCCGAAGGCAATTTCGAGACTTGGATACATTTTAGACTTTGATGCATAAGTAGTGTAAGCCGGATCGCCTAAAATTTCAATTTGCTATGAGGGATGGCTACACGACAATTGCCAAGGAGCTGGTGGTGCTAAGCACACTTTAGGAGCAAGGAGGTTGGATAGTTAAGAATACAAATAAAATAATAATGCATTACGATACATTAGGATACTATATCGTTCGATATAGTATCCTCAGAGAACTCAATCTCTTTCTAGGCACTTTACATTTCGAAAAGGCTGGTGCATCTAAGGCGACCTGTAGGCCAAAGAGAGGATCCTGAAGTTAATTTAGTGCTTGATAGGGATCTAACCATGCTTAGACAAAAGTGGTATTGAGGTCCCCGATAGCATAGGAGGCAACTTAGTCGCTCTTCACGACTGAGGTCTTGGTTTTGAATCGTGCAGTGTGCGGTTTTCTTTAGTGCCAACTGCAAGTAGCATATGATAGCCATCAATGCTCTTCAACCGCTATACAAACAAGTCTGTTTAATCAGCTACTATATATTTTATTTATGATGTAAGTGCTAAACCATTGTCATTAAACCAGAGAAGCTGCCGAGTTTTTCAACTTTTTTGTGCGATAATGGGCAGAGGCCGGGAGGAGTCGCAAATAAAGGGACTTACAGCACTCTGTACTCGAAGTCTCATATTCGCGAATGAACTCGGTTGCTCGGTTCCTTGTCAAGCTTGCTTAATCAAGCATTCTCGAGCCACAATGTCGAGCAGTCTTCCATAGCCAACGAGGGCTACTTGTTCTGCACACTACCAGCCATAGCCTACAAATCACTAGTTCAAAGCCAAAAGTACAATCTAAGGAACATTCCTCCCTACTTCCAGTCTATACAGTCTAAACCATTGCTCATGACCTACGGTTTATAGTGCTTGTAATTAGGGAAGATATAATTATCTCAAATAATGTCATTATCAGATCGATTTAGCACCCATGCGTTATAAGAGTCACCGGAAGGGTTTTAACTAATTTCTTCCTGGTGGGTAATTATAACCTGGAGGGTTACACAAACCCCTTCTATGGAGCCAACCAATAGGTACTAATGAACTCTTACTGTCAAGACTGGGAACTAGAATCGTGATGAAAACACAGATACAGGCCCCTACTCCCAAGGAAAGCAAAGGTCGTAGAGCTTCGAGCCAGCCATATCTCAAGATAACGCACTGTCTTGCTGAACAGCGATGGTGCAAATCAGGGAAAGGCAGAAAGGAACCCACACACGAAATGGGGCTGATACTAATCTTCCACTCGTCAACTGCAGACCGACGACTCAGGTTGAGTGTCCACTGATTCACCCTTCATCCGGGCCAGTAGTAGATCAACTCACTACCCTTGACGATCGCAGCAGCTTGAAGTATTCGCTGTGGAGATGAGAGAAATCGAGAAAGAAAGTCAGCTTTTGGAAGGTAGTAAAACAACCACAGCCTAGTCCCTGTACCACTTGGCAATTGGCTTTTTCAAGATCACATGGATCTAACTCAAACGTATGGAACCTGCTCAGCTGGATTAATTACTTCCGGCTACACTACAAGTTGTCAACACTCTATAATTGGGTCTGGTGGTTAATCCGTAAGTGTAACTGGCGTGTGAGAGGTTGCTCGGTTCGGATTGTAGGAGCACATTCTGTCAGGCTTCAAGAAGTCGATTAGCCTGAAGACACAATCAAGTGTTGGGGTCTTGAAACAGAAGATAGTCAATTCATGTGAAATGAAGCACTCTGAGAGCTAGTTACTAGTTATTTCAAATGGTACCACAGGACAGGACAAGGTTGAGAAGATAGCCACCCTCAAGTGTCATTAAGGAAAAGAATGCTAGATAATCTAAGCGTGATCTGTCAAAGCCAAGACTCAATACCGAGGGAGAGAAGTAGGCGATGTTAGACCTTCCCAGACAGCCCGATGATCAGTGTCCCTAAAACCAAGATTCTTGTTGAGCTGATTGCTCATTGGAATGAAGACATGGAGGTGACACTCAAAAAAAAGTTTAACCTCTATGAGGATTTATCTGACCAAGTCAGGAGTAAGGGGTGAAGATGTGAGCTATCTGCCTTTGATACGTGCTCTTAATAAAGGTTATGCTGATAGATCAAACACTTCTTCCTCTTGGTCATATCGGGTTTAAGGTAAGCACCGGCAGCAAGCAGTCAAAGAAGTAGCTACTATAGCTGCAGCAGCTAGTGCTTAGATATGGTGACACAATACAAGATTACTGAACGGAGTATTAGGTAGGAGCCCAAATTGGTTGCTAACAAATACACAACGACTGGGGACCCCCTTTCCGTATTGATGGAGGCTCCAGACGGTTGTAAATGAAGGCGATCTTTACTCTGGCAGCACCCTAACCCAAACAGATGAACAGAAGGCTGTTTGTCAGCACCACATCGAGTCCCAAGAGACGCTGCCGTCCGTCAGCATTTGTTCTTTGGACACAACAGCTGCACTGGAGCTTTCCTTAGAAACCAGATAATAATAATAATGCACTTGATAAAGCGCCCTCAGAGAACTCAATCTCTTTCTAGGCGCTTTACATTTGCAACCACTAGACCGTTACTCCAAAAGAGTGACTGCTGTCAGGCCTCTTCACGAATGCATCTACAATACCAGCTACAACACCAGCCACAACGCAGCAAGCTCGGCCAACGCGACCTAGTCGACCTCCAACGTAGCAATTGGAGGAGCATGCTAAGTCCAAGTGCGTATCGGCGAGTCTCTCTCCATCGCATGCCATTGCTGCCGTTTTTCCACTCCACTTCGCCCAGTATCTGCATATCAGACAAGGACCAGCCATCCAGAGCAGCCGATCAAGATCAAGAAGAAGCTGTCTCTCGACGACCATCAGTGGCGTCGATATTTACCAAAGATTGCCGTGTGCCCTTTCTTTTAATCAACATTAAATTCCTTTGTGACCGTGCATTCAGTTAATGAGCCTTGAACTATCTCCCGACTAAAAATGCAATATCCGGACTTGGCATTAAAAAAGAAGCCAAAACCCCACCTATTACACAGCAGTTGCTCCGTCAGTTTGATTATCCACTCTGAGCACATGCATGCTGACACTGTGCTTGGTAACACTAATCAATTGTCACATTTTCTTTCCCACATATTTACTGTGCACAGACAGAGACTTGTTTTATTTTGTCGGTGCTATTCCGATATCCTATTATTATCACACATGATTTAGTTATCTTCAGGTGTTATATAAATGTCATTAATATCACTAACTGATGTATGATGCAAGGAAAAAGGCACAGCTCAAATCACACAACTTTGCAGGCAAATAAGAACCAATTTATGTTCCACATATCTCACGGCTAGCTATGATCTTCTCTGTTCCCGGGTGATTAAGAAAGCATACTTATCTTTTCTTCTAGGAAGCTGCTTTAAATAAAAATTAATATTATGGTGATGCAATAAAGAAGACCAAAAAAAACACCAAGACCAATTTTATTAATGCTCATTCCAACACTCATTTCTGGATCTGCCTAGTGCACTGAGTGACCACTCGTGACATGCTCTATATGGTACGAATTTATAAACAGGGTATGCTATTCCATACTACATCATTTTTCCTTTTGATTTACTTAGTAAACCTTACCAAAAATCTAGCTCAGTTCCATGAAATTGCAAATTATTGGCAGCATTGTATATGTCCTGGGAAATTCAGATTATGCAGACAGAAAGTTGAGGCTACTCATTCACAATATGCACACAATCTGGCTTGAAAATTAAAGTATATGGGAAAGCGGTTGCCAATATTCGAGAGCATGGGTTATAAGCAGCCATTTGTGTGACAAAATTAAGCTCACTATACAGGCCGGGGCCAGTCGTGATAAGATAAGAAAATGAGACCAAATGACATACGCTGAATGTAAAAAAGTTTGAATGTCCAAAATAGTAAGCAAAAAATCAACCAGCTTGACAGATGCAATACAATTTAAATTTATTGTAAGCGGCAAGCAATTGTAGCTAAATAGTATCATTGGCAAAGGTTCGAACTTGCACCGCAGGTAAGCGAAGTAGGAGAGAAGAAGCTCAAGGGCAAAATGCTTCAATCGCTCTATCACCGAACAGAACAAACGCAGAAAATAAAACCTATCACTAACTCCAATAGGGCACAGATACAACAATTATTCATCATACAATGGAAATGCCAAGGCTGAATGCATCCGATAGCTGCACCTCAATACCGATATTATTGCAACTGTATAATATTTCACAGAAATGCGACTTATAGTTGCATCGTGCTCCAGCAGGTAACATATTAAACCGAGGGAGTACATTGCTCAATCAAGAGCAATTTTTCAAGCGGTTGTCTTAATATCATGGCCTAAAGGCCACGACAGCACTACGCCCTTTGTTCGGAGCAAAGCCGGACGAGCAAATAAATTGACACAAATTACACGTTAATGTTGTCGTGGAAGACTCCAAAAAGGAGGAAAAGTGGGCAATGAGTTGCTGGAGATACATTAGCTTGACTACTGCCTTTTAGAATTCTGAAAAGAGGACAACCGGACGGCGAGGCATGTTCATCCAACTATTTACAAGTATAAATTTGAGGTAGGGCTGTGCTGTCTGCATTCGCACCTCAAATCAGCCTAGTCAATCTCCGGGCTTCCTAATATTTTGCGAAACGTTAAGAGAATACTCGGCAGTTTGTGGAACAGTTTGTGGGACAGTCTTGCCTAGTTTTGCATCGGTGGGACTGACTACTACGGCACACAGGGCGATAGCTGCTCTAAATGTTTCACTTGATCAGATGTATCCTGCTGCATTAGTTGATGGACGGAGCAAGCTATCTCCGTTTTCTCATTCAAAAGACAAAAGCAGCGAGGCTTCAGTGTAGCCCACATGTGAAGAAGAGCTTTCAGTTACCGATAGCATCGAGGCCCGCTCAACTTTATCTCGGCTGACTATGATCGTGCACACAATGATGCCAGCCTGAAACATATCCAAACAAAGTCAGGAACTACGCCTCCAAATGAGCAAGAAATAGTGGTGCTGAGGGCATGCCACATGAATGAGCCAACGAATGCTGTGACCAGCAGTGAGAGACCATTGGGAAGAACCAGATTTGTATCGTCTAGCTTAAAGTAAACAATTACTCATTTGATGCTCTCTTTTCAGTATAAGCGAAGATATTACAAAGAGTTATCACTTCTCGCCGACCTGCACGGGCTACCAGTCAAGCAACGGATCGACTTAAAGGTCTTGTTGCTCACTTTTAGGTCAGTTAATTCTTTGGCTCCAGCCTATCTTTCAGATCTACTCCCCCAGCAGGCCAAGCATCGTACTACCTTCTTTTCGGAATCCAACAGTTTACCAATACCTCACACAAACCTCAAATTCTGGTGGAAAATTTTGGAGACCATGCATTTAGTTCTTACGCTCCAAAAGCCTGGAACTCCCTCGCGACATGCGCCAGAACATCCACTGACTTGACAACATTTAAAAAAATAATAATAATTATATTGCACTTGATAAAGCGCCCTCAGAGAACTTAATCTATTTCTAGGCGCTTTACATATGCTGCAAAGTGATATGCAATAGAATAGTAAGTAAAATCATGCTTGAAAAACAAACAAAATGAATATGGTTAGGGGTGACATGCACAGGGTCAGCATGCAAATGTGGTTAGTGGCAGCATGCACAGTGTCAGCATGCATAATCACATCAAGGACGAATCACAGGGACCCACTAAATGCTGTCCTAAATAGGTGTGTTTTTAAGTTTCTTTTAAATGTGGTCAGGTCAGGGGATGTTCTGTCGCAAGTCAGGAGGGAGTTCCAGGCTTTGGGACCATACGAGCTAAATGCACGGTCTCCAAAGGATTTAAGGTTTGTACGAGGTATTTCCAGACTGTTGGATTCCGAAAAGCGAGTGGTACGATGCTTGGCCTGATGGGGTAGTATATCTAAAAGATAGGCTGGAGCCATAGAATGAAGAGACCTAAAAGTGAGCGACAAAACCTTGAAGTCAATCCGTTGCCTCACTGGTAGCCAGTGCCGGTCGGCGAGAAGTAGAGTAATGTGGCAACTGCGACGCTCACGACAGACAAGCCTAGCTGCAGAGTTTTGCACCAGCTGCAATCGCCTGAAAAGAAAGAAAAAAAAGAACTTCAAAGCACACTTATTTAGGACAGCATTTGGTGGGTGCGTGTTATTTGCCCTTCATGTGCTTATGCATGCTGACACTGTGCATGCTGCCACTAACCACCTTTGGATGCTGACTCTGTGCATGTCACCCTTAACCATGTTATTCATGTTGTTTATCAAGCACGATGTTACTCACCATTCAATCGCGCTTCCCTTTGCAGCAAATGTAAAGCGCTAGAAAGAGGTTGAGTTCTCTGGGGGGCGCTTTATTAAGTGCATTGCTATTATCATTATTATGAGATTCTGCTGTCTACTGGCGTTATAGATATTTATAATTATTGTAATTTCTTGTATAAAGGTGCTCACACTTCACGACCCAAGTTGTGGGTTCGAGACCAGAAGCAGGCAATTATATGTTTGCTCAGTGAAGAAAAAGAGGGGTGACAACTGCTAAAGTCCTCATAATGCTAAATAAATGAGGAATCAATCAATAAATTTACCTTGATGGCTTGCACAATTCTGCAGCAAACATGAATTTTTCTTCCGAATTTTTATCGGATCTTTTAGAGAATGCCCCCCACAAATCATAGCATACATCATTATTTTTATACAACAATATATATGGTGAGACGTATACTTGTAGACACACTAACCAAACCGTCAGCTTACCAAAGCATCTGAAAAAAAGAAGTGCGAAAACAAATACCGGAGTAGTAGCAAGAGCTGAACTTGTCACTATAGAATGCAGTAGAGAGAAATAAGCTAGGGCCATGATAGCCCAGGAGGCAAGGAGCTTGCTCCTCACGACCAAGGTCGTGGGTTCGAATCATCCTGTGGGCGATCCTCTATTGTCAGTCAAAACCGTGGCGAGAGTCATTAAGGCTCTTCCGCTGCGATACAAATGAGGCTGATCAGTCAGCTAATAATATGTTCACGAAATGCAACAGACAAAGCAACATGATATGGCAGGATAACTACAGTATCCTACAGGACTTTAAAGGTATGACGGCCATGTTCTGCTTCATGAAGGTGGCAAACCTCATGATATGGCCACGGCAAGCAGAAGTTTACTTGGCTGGGTGATGTTGACATCGAGACCATTGAATCATAGAAGCAGAGAATCAGCGGCAGTAAAACAAAGCTAGGAAGAAAAACTACGATATGCAAAACAAAAGACAGCTCATGTGACAGAAACAGAATCTAGCTTCCAAAAAGCACACGGTAAGCCGGAGAGTGGGGAGAAAAAGCAAAATAATGCAAACGCTGCTGTTGGTACGCATCAAATTATTATTGTTTCTTAGAAAGCTGCCTAGCTGCTGCCACTGCTAAACCTCAACTGCTCTCCTGACTATGCTATGCATCTCACTTTGTATTTGTCGCTTGAGACGAAGTCTGTAGGCTACCGAATGCGTACCGAAAGCCACTTGGAATGGGAGTGTACTTTACAAAACACCCACACAGCCTTTTTGGCTTTGTGGAGTTACAGACGGAGAGAAATTACATTGCATAACAAATAAATAACTATATTCTCTTTTGCCACAACGAAAAACACGCTTATAACACAGACTGGGACCTGACCTTTCTTAAGGTCAACATCGTATTGTCTTTTGCCATTACATATTCTGTCAATCCAGGACTCTAATAGAAATGCTATACGACTTTATACGCAAAGTATGCTCCCACTAAAAGCAAATAAAAGCTTAGGCACGCGAACGTAAGTGTAGTTTTATTCGTCATTTAAACCGTCGGAATCTGCTGCACCAACTGAGAAACTGAATGCTTGCCTTGCCGATAATCGATCCTGGATGTGAGATAACTTCCTAATATTTAATTATGATAAAACCGAACTGCTGCTCATAGGTCAATACTTCACCCTAAGTGTGTGGCTGGATAAAAAGGCTTTGCTCTTCTTATAGGTGATGCTATTGTGCGACCATCACCACGTGCTCGAAATTTAGGTGTCGTTTTCGACAGCTGCCTCAGTTTCAAAAGCTTCATTCAGAAGTCTGCTTCTACAGCTAGCCATCACATCCGATCCCTATCCAAGATTAGGAGCTGTCTCCCGCAGTGGCTTGTAAAATATTTAACTAGCTCTTTAGTTTTGTCTCAGCTTGATTATTGTAATTCCCTTTTGGCAGGGCTGCCAAAGAAAGCTACTAGGCCACTGCAGCGGACTATGAACTTGGCTGCAAGGCTAGTCTTCAAGTCCCAGTGGTTTGAGCACATTTCTCCTTTGCTGAAAGAGCTAGGATGGTTGCCGGTTGAGTAACGGATACAGAGCAAAGTTCTTAAGCTGACGCACAAGGCCCGGCACGGCTTGGCTCCTTCGTACCTAGCTGAACTGCTGCATCAGTTTCAGCCTGTTCGCACCCTCAGGTCCTGTGTGGACAATACATTAGCTGTCGCATTCCTCCACTTGAAGACCGTTGGCGACAGAAGCTTTAGCTCTGCAGGTCCTAGACTGTGGAACTTGCTTCCACAATTCTTACGCAACGACAACTGCTCTCCTACTGCCAACTTTGGCACATCTTTTTCAGCGGTCCTGAGCTGCTTCTATGCTTACTTCTAGGCTACTCACTACCTCAGCTGCTCTCCTGACTCTGCTATGCTTCCCGCGTTTTTTTGTTGCATGAGACTCAGTCTGTTGGCTACCGAATGCGTACCGAAAGCCGCTTAGGCTGTGAGTGGGCTATACAAAACTCTCCTGCGTAACACTCACTTGGTCTTCATGACTTTGTGGAGTTACAGACGGAGATACATTGAATTACTTCATGACTAGGGCAGGGTGCAGCTGCGCGTCATCGTGTAATCTTTCTGGATCTCTTTGTCCCGATTAACTAATCACAAATTAAAGTGAGGTTAGTCCTCAGCTAATTTTTGCTCAGAGCAAAAATTGTGGCCAGTATTCATGCTCGTTCGCCAATCCTGAATTTCAGATGATTAATCGATAAGTGTCGAGTGGCGATACTTAAATATACTGTTACCTGAAATGATTCCGTGTGGAAATTTTATTGAATCCCCTATTGTTGTTAGAGGTAAATTTTACATTACCATTTTGCGAAAAGCAACAATGCTAGTCGAATTACGTTAGCAAGAACTTGGAACGGAGCAAGAGAGATGTCCACACTGTGGCAGAGTGCTCAGTGACTCATTCATTGAAGTTGGAGTTCACTAAAAGCTGGTTATTCAAATGCTTCTGGTACTTATTAACAGCTAGAACAACCCAAATGTTTTTCGAAATCTTCAGAGGACTGGAGTTGCCAAATATTGTTGGTGATTGCCGTCAGGGTAATGTTGATCATTAGCTGACTAAACATTACTTAGCTATACTTGGAAAGTCATCTTTTAGAATTCTCACGAAGATTCGTTGCCAAAAAGTAATGAAGCATCAATTAATGTTTATTGAGGTTTTAGGATTTTAAGAAGAAGTCGAATAAGAGCTGCTTGAGACCCGACGATGATATTATTGTTGCAGATGGTTACAATCGCAGTGAGAGTATACTTCTTTCCTGTCTATTCGGCAGACACTTCCTGGACACCTCTCAGAATTACGAGAGCTACCAATCGGACACATATATACCTGTATTTACCTTCCGACAGTTCCTGTTCTATGTTGATTGGCTTAAGGCGAGAGTCAATGTAAGCAGCAGCTTGTGGCAGATGTCCGATACGATGATTAAGGAAGGACATTGTCTCATAGTTTCGCTCACACGCATCAATGTGGCTCGCATGTTGCACTGTCGCTAGGAATTTCGGCGACTGGACAGGGGGTTCAAAATGAATTTTAAATGGTAGTGAGCGTTCCACGTATATGGCAAGAGTCCACATTAAAGCCGAAGCGTTATGTGACCAGGAACAAGCCGGAAAAACTGCATATTACATATTTAATAGAATTGATTCTTCATTCAATAAAATAAAATAAATTCCGTAAAAAATTTGCCTATTACCTCAAAATATTTTTGGGTTGCAGCACTATGCCGTTGGTAATCTGAAGGTACCAAATTAGCAGAGAGAAAGTGTTGAATCGCATTAAGCTTCATCGCCAGCACCAGCAAAGCCAGAACAAGGCAATGCACCCACCGTCTCTATCTCCGCTATTCGCAAGGGGCACTCATAGTCAATTGAGATCCCAGGTCAAGACCTGCCACTTCAACAAACGACCACACCATTTTGCATGAGATCCGTCGCTCGAACTTACATCACTAACGATGTCCTCCACCACCACAGCTTTCATTAATGACAGGGAATGTTTACTGATTTCCATACCTTCTTTTCCCTACATCGAGCGGCTAGGACACATCAAGAGAAGAGCGGCAGCACAGATCGCTACCGTTTCGGGCATCAAAGGCTGTCACTATTTACATCGAAAGAGTCCAACAGAGAAGGCCACTGGTCTGATGAGCAAGCAGGCACATCGTTACATAAAAAGAAAACGTAATGTGTTGAGTAACAGACGGTCAAGGTAATGGCTAAAAATAAAATTTGGTTGCAAGGATCAGTCGAAGCAATGCGACTCTAATGAGCATGTGGCCACCGTTCTGAGTCGCCGATGAGTTTGTTGATTCTCTTTGCCGCAGCCAGTTAATCGAGCTCCTCAAGATTACATGCAAGCTTGCTGCCGTCGAGCTCGAGGGGGCCTACAAAATCCTACGATGACATGCACCAATATACATATTGAAATTTTCCAAGTGGACAGTTGTCATCTCTATGACGAGCATGGCGATGACAATTCGACCTGAAGTGCGTGAAAAACCTTTGTTATAATTGAAATTCAGACGAATTGACGTAGAACAGTTGCCAATCGTCATGGCCAGGGCTAGGATGGTGCGGCCAATCTGAGGGGTGAGACTGGTGATCTGAAAACTCTGATCGAGGCAACACAACCTGTTTGTATACAGTGACATTGCTTGGGGCACAAGTACCGACAATTTCCTTGATAGTGCCCTCTTCTTTGTATTGGTCAGCGACATTATCACACTGACGGCGGTTTCTCAAAAGCACAATGACAATATGCTCTGTAAGCTTCCGGGGATATTACAGGACCCAATCAACGAGCTGCAGTTTGAGGCGGACCATGGCCCGAATTACGAGACTGTACAAGGGATCCCAGAAAGTAAGCAGTGGTCAGTATTCTTTGTTGTAACGGCTGAGCAGAAAATAACCTAGGAACAATGACTCTTTGACCACATACCGTCTTGCAAGTTCGCTAATGTCTTAAATCGCACGGAGCACTTGCTATTTTTTTTACAAATGAGATATCGAGGCTTGAAAAACGTGATCGGAACACTGTCTACTCCTCGCACGTAGTCGATCGCACTATTTGGAGGCTGACAAAGAAATGAACGGCAGGCAACGATGACTTTTAGACAAAGGTGCAGAAGTTAATTCAGCATTATGAGTTCAAGATGCCGGACATGAATACCAACTGCATCCGATCCTGTCGGCCTCGTCGCAATGATCACATAAACAAAAGCGATTAATTCTTCTTTGCTGACATAATCTTCAACATTATTAAAAAAGCAATAATAATAATAATAATGCACTTGATAAAGCGCCCTCAGAGAACTCAATCTCATTCTAGGCGCTTTACATTTGCTCAGAGTTGTTCTTTTGGTTTGAAAAGGAGTCTGTGTTTATCCTTGTCTTTCAAGCTTGCCCATACTTGAGATTCGTCGCTCACCACTCTCCATTACTGAGGATTGCCGCTCACACTGCCCGTATGTAAACGTGCATGTACGTAACCTCGCCAAACATGTGCGAAAGTGAGCAGTATGCCATCGCTCTCTTAGCATGTCATATTAGTTTAGCAAAGGATGCCTTGCATGGCAGCTAGTAGAAAAACAACGTAAAGAAAGATTATCAGAAATATTGTAAGCGTTTGTCTAATTTAACCCGCTAAGGCTGTGTCTCATTTATTAACAGCTGCACCTTGCGTACTCTGTGTGACAAGGAACTTCAGCATTAATCAGCTTTGCTTTAGGGACGAGAAATATCGCCTGTCAATAGTCAGCATCGAAAGATACAAATTACGCTTTAATTCAGGTTTGACCATATAAACACTGAAGGCTCGATCGTGAACGTAATAACTGCTCCTAATGGTGCTCGCAAGGATGGACCGCAATTGCAGGACATATGTTCGATTGCAGTGCAATTAATGGACATTCAAACAAGATAGAATTAGTTGCTTGAGAAAATTGGATGCAAAAAAATCTTTAACACATCCGCTAACGTTTTTAAATTATTATTACTTCAATAAAACGATTGCAGAATAAGAATTTTGAAATGCTTTAGCATCATAAATGCATTTTTGCTGAAACAGAGCAAAATACGAGACACCTATCTGTTTAGATTAAATATGCTGGCATTATGCTAGCCAAACCAACATACAGCTAAGCAAAAAGTACAGAAATGGAGCTGATAACATGCAACCGCTATCACGACGGTGGATACTCACAACTGTTGGGGCATACCACCAGTTGTCCTCTAGTAATGTACCTTACTTTGTGAGCACTGTCGTTCTGTCGCCATAGCTAACCGATTAGCACCTTCTAGACAGAGTTCAGGAATTACATTTTGACTAACATTTGACCCTGACCCTTCTCGTTACTGCGAGCTTGTCCAGACATTGCAAATACAGGCTACATTGTTACCAAGTTTTAAAGGCATTAGTTCTATTAAGGGATAATTAAGGGCTCACAAATCGCATTCTCTCAGGCAAGCATTACGGCTCGACGGAGCTGCTTGCAGAGCTGCCTCCGGCTGAAGTCTTGCTGAGTAAGACGCATTGCTTACCAATGCAAAACTCGTTCCTCTTCTATTATCGTACCAATTTTTTGTTGTGACGTGTGGTCGAGGTGAAATGGCTTGTGCACCTGAAAAGTTCTAAATTATGACTTTTTTGCAGGCCTTGCTCACTGCAGCGTTCATCATGACAGGAGGACACAACCGCCAAGTATTCTTCTGACCCGTCGGATTCAGCCACAAAGACCACCAAGCGATCGGCTTCTGCAGGGTGGCGCAGCAGACAGAACTACGTCACTTTCTTTGCGTGAACAATACAAACCATTGCAATTCATAAGAAAGGATGCTTGAATGTTCGTAAGGAAAGCATTTGCCAAAATATAACCGGGACCATGGGTTCTCTGCTTCACACCCGTACCTCTGCCGTCCAAGATATGCGACTAGCGTCAGGGTGTAGAGAGCCCGTCCGTACAGCACCTAATAGTACACGCGTGGTTGCTACAAAGACAGGAACCAACTATACAATACGACATGGAGAACTTTATATGAAAATGAAGCTACCTGGAGATGCTGAAGGACGGGCGCCAGCGCTCACAAACGGGTGAAAATATCCGCTAATCGGCATCGGCGGTCCGGGATGACGGCAGGCTAGGTGACAACTTAGCTCTCTGCTCCGCTCATTAAAAATGACCACATTTGAATGTGTATTTCCTAGCGGTTTTTCGAACTAAGAATAAGCAAATTTATGGTGCCCAACGCGGCCGTTCAAGCACCCAGCCTGACACATTTCAGACATCCTGGTTGGCCCCTTGAGGTAACGCCCGAAGGCGTGAAGAGCCGTCCCAAGAGTTTAGCCCATTCGGACTAAAGGATCAAAGGCTTTTAGAGCCACCACACGTTGCTGTGTCTGTGTGGTAGCTGGCATCGCCACAGGACGAGTGTAAGCTTAACGGGGATCCGAGCCAGGCAGTACACACACGTCCAAAGTTGCCGAGAAGTTTACCAAAAACACCTGGCAGGCCAAACCGCTGGTCGCCGAAGCCCGAATCTTGCCTTATGGTTTGGCCTCCTGCCTCTGTCGGACGACCGCTGTGCTGGCGGTATCTCCTATCGGCTTTCGATCACGCGCTAATGAACCCAAGAAGGGCGAATGATTACGACTGTCAAAATATTTAGTTTACGCGCTTCCTGTATAGTAACGACTCTCAATAGGTAACGACCTACTCTTTTACGTCTGATTATTTGTGTTCCCAGTCGCAAAGCAGAGAATCAAATCGAAAAAGCGGCAGGCAGTTTATTAAGAATCGCAGGTAGCCATGTAGGTGCTGGTGGTTATTGGGGTTGATCCTAGACCAAGGAGATTCTATAAGTGCATTATTGGGTCCGCTGGTCTTCTTCGGTGACTTCCGCTGGAGTAGGACACTGTCGTGTTACAGTGAACCCAACACTCTGTCTTCCCATGAGAAGCCGACTGCGCGTTGGTCTGCTTCTTAAAGGATAGCCCAGCGGGTGCGTCCACAACTTGGAAGCAAGGTTTCAGACTAGTCTTCCTCTGAGATATACTTTTGGGCATCTGCGAGAATGCCACTGGGTCTATTTCTGTGTAGTCTTGCTTAGGCCACATCTGTACTAGCTTTGCTTCTAAATCTTCAAAAGACACGCACTGCATGCTATCCGACATGTCTGGATAGCATGTGCCTTTTACGACGATGCCAGAGTAGAAGAAGGTAGCGGCGACGGCGCAGGAACAGCTCGTGGTGGCCTGCGAGCTAACGGCCTGTAAATCTTATGCTTTTAGGCGGCAGAGGATGTGGTCGGCGAGGTGCACGTGGTCCACGAAACGGTGACCTGTGAAGGTGGCGCCGGTCAACGTGGAGGCAGACGGGAAGTGGCCGGTCCGCGAAACGGCTGCCCCCGGACGACAACGGCGGTCCGCGAGAAAGGCAGCAGCGGTGGAGGTCGCCGAGACGGAGTTAGCGACGGACAGCAAGACGGCTGCGACGAAGGCAAGTGCTTCGCCACCGGTTCACGCAGCGACGCTGGTTGCAGCTCGGCGAAGACTGCAATTGCAATAATTAGAACCTGCAAGGGAAAAGCAGCCGTCAATGTGACGGTGACATTCGAGACCCATGCGGGGAGGAGGCACGTGCCTAATCCCTGATAGTGGGAAATGAAAACAGACTATGCCCCAGTGGTGTCTTGGAGCTTGTGGACTACATAACCAGAAGGTCGGTAAAGGCAGTGCTTTGGTGTGCCTCCTCTGTGCGGCGGTCAGGTGGCCTCTAAGCCAGTGAGGACAATTGTTACCTTCCGCATGCCATGTCGTGTCTTCTTGTGCTTTTTCTGGCTTGCTTGCCATTTCATACTTTATCGTGCTTCTTGCTTGTTTGGACATCCTTTCAGAAGCCCACCGCTGCGAAGTCTGCTTCTTATGCGAAGATTGGGTGTTTGGTCCGTACAGCGTACTCCTCTGGCGTAAGTCACCGTAGGAGAACAGCGAACCCAGTAATAAACTTAGATCTCTAAAAATTAAGCGAGAAAGTCCACCCGTCTGTCAGTTAAGCGGCTAGGTGGCTACTAGTACTGCCAGGAGTGACGTATAATAGACGTGTTATGCTACCGTGACTCATCAAAGCGAGTCCACAGGCAGTGAGCTCTAGTGTTCCTGCCAGATCCTCGGTCAGTGTGGTGGCCTCTCCAGCCCGTTCCATCGTTCGGAAATAAATGGCGTCTGTCTGAGCTGTCTAATGCTATGCGCGACTGCCCCGCACAAACTGAACATACACCATATTGAGGTGGCGCATAAAGCTGAAGTCCTGCAATAGTAGTCAGTTGTGCTCCAGACCTCGGTCCGGCAGCGGGTAGGTGCTCTATGTGCTTCATAAGAGTTAATGTACGCCACGGCTGCGGTTGAACGCCTGTAACCATCTGTCGCTGTCGCATAGACTTTTCTTTGCTATGGATATGGACTTGTTACAATAAGGTATAGGCGCATTTGTGTTGCGAAGGTGTGTTTCCCTTCTGTCGGCATAACTTAACCCACGCCCAAACCAGCGTGACTGTCATTAAATGACCTCATCTGAGTCCTTGGAAGCTGCATGCTAATTCTGTTTGCATGGTAGAATTATGCGGCTACAATAAAGTTTTGGGTATTTTACCGTTATCGTCCTAAAATAATGACCTTTTTTAAGAGCAGTGTTTAATTGGGTAGTCGTAAAACAATAATCTTCGGTGGCGAAGTATGAAGTACAGCCATTCCAGTGCTTTTTACATCATTCTTGGCTATAAGAATTGTTACAATTTATGCGGAAATCAGAACGGGATGTCGTGACATTGGTTACAGAATTATAGGAGCACAAACAGATCGCCGCGACACGTATCTTAGGCTCTGCTGTGAGAATGGCAGCGCAGCAAATAAACTGCGTGTGTTACTGCTCTCACGGCTACGACGGAAAGTGGCCGCCTTTACGTTAAACCGACGGACTGAGGCAGGCTATAGAAGCTTCCAGAAAGCTGCGTTCATGTGTGCAACGAAACCAGAATCTTCTCGCAGAGGCATCATGAGAGGCCACCGGGGCAGACTTTCGTAGCGTTCAAGCCTGCTTCAAGCCGGCAGTCGCATTACACGATGTTGCTGATGAGTTTATCTTTAGCCTTAGGTGGCACATTTTATTGTTGAATTTTTAATGTAGCAGGTGAAAATAATTTCCCGAGCTCCTTGAATAAAAGCAGCGAAGAATTATATGCAAAGATTCACCAGCGTCACTTGGAATAACCATGCTGAGACTTTGAAGCTTTGAGAACGGATTCACGAGGAACTATCTAAGCTCGTGCTGTTTAGCGTCAATAAACGGACTGAAATTTATAAATGCACGCATGCATCTGAAGAAAGTAAATGCAAGACCGGTAATGTAATGTAATGTATCTCTGTCTGTAACTCCACCAAGCCATAGAGACCATGTGAGTGTTATGCAGGAGAGTTTTGCATAGAGAACTCACAGCCTAAGCGGCTTTCGGTATGCATTCGGTAGCCAACAGACTTCGTGTCACGCAGCAAAGAGAAAGTGGGAAGCATAGCAGAGTCAGGAGAGCAGTTGAGGTAGTGAATAGCATGGAAGTAGCAGCTCAGGACCCCTGAAAATAGTGAGCCGTGGCCGGCAGCGAGAGAGTAGTTGTCGTTGCGTAAGAATTGTGGAAGCGAGTTCCACAGCCTAGGACATGCAGAGCTAAAGCTTCTGCAGCCAATGATCTTTAAGCGGAAGAATGGAACAGCTAATTTATTGTCTGTATAGGAACTGAGAGCACGAGAGGCTGAAACTGGTGCAGCAGCTCAGCTATGTGTGGAGGAGCCAAGCCGTGGACGATTGTTTGTCTTTTTTGCATGAGTAAATACCAATGAGCGTATCATCTCTGTCATCTTCTTGTTTACGGTAATAGACTGAGTAGTAATGAATTTGTAAAGGGTACAAGTACGGATGTAACACAGCAAATAGTGGTTAGCTCTTTATCGAACGACCAAAAGCATCACTCGTGGTATTGAGAAGTCAAACGCTAAGCAGTACTAAAATATATGAGCTAAAGATAGCAGTGCCGGTGAAGCTTAGTGGTAATTCGTTGTGGTACTCAGCTATTCCCGCACAAGGCTCTCGACGAACGCAAAGGCAGGCGACGCGTATTATCAAACGACTTTAGGAGCACGGAGAAAATGCAGCTGAGAATAAATCAAATAAATACGGAGCTGTAGCTTCGGGAAAGATGTGACATAAGTTCGTTTTAGATAAGGCTGAACTTTGCTTTAGTGTCACTAGACAATGGCAGCCAGCTTCCTGGTCTCAGTATCTCTATGCCACTAAACTGGTCTTCAAATAAATCTGACCAGAGAAAGGCTTACTAAATCTAAAAGTAGTGAGTAAATGGGCTTTGTGGCACAGAGCCAGGGTTTCAATGTTTGACCGGGTTAAGGTGCGAGTTGTACACAGTTCAGTGGCGAGCCTAGGAAGATGTCAACATTGCAATCCTTCATCTAGAGCACAGGTCATTTGAATAAGCTATGCAGCCGTTAAGAACTCGTAAGCGTATCTTGGAGAGTGACTGGAAAGGCTGACTCTCAAAATTGGCTCTGCCAGCATATCTGCTGTCAAGTCAGCTCGAAATCTAGGTGTCATATTCCAAAGCGACCTCTCGTTAGACGACCATATTAGCTCCACAGTCAAATCTGCCTAATTTCAGCTTCTTAACATTGCTAAAAATCGGGCTTGTTTAGATAAGAATATCACGTCTAAGTTGGTCCATGCATTCGTGACATCTCGTCTCGACTTCTGCAACTCACTGCTTACTGGCTTACCAGCATGTACGATCAGGCAATTGCAGCTGGTGCAAAACTCTGCAGCTAGGCTTGTCTGTCGTGAGCGTCGCAGTTGCCACATTACACTACTTCTCGCCGACCTGCACTGGCTACCCGTCAAGCAACGGATTGACTTCAAGGTTTTGTCGCACACTTTTAGGTCCCTTCATTCTCTGGCTCCAGCCTATCTCTCCGACATACTCCCCCATCAGGACAAGCATCGTACCACCCACTTTTCTGAATCCAACAGTCTAGAAATACCTCATACAAACCTTAAATCCTTTGGAGAGCGTACATTTAGCTCGTATGCTCCCAAAGCCTGGAACTCCCTCCCGACCTGACCACATTTAAAAGGAACTTAAAACACACACCTATTTAGGACAGCATTTAGTGGGTCCCTGTGATTCGTTTTGATGTGCTTATGCGTGCTGACACTGTGCATGATGCCACTAACCACATTTGCATGCTGACCCTGTGCATGTCATCCCTAACCATGTTATTAATTTTGTTTGTTTTTCAAGCCTGATTTTACTTACCATTCAATTGGATTTCCCTTTGCAGCAAATCTAAAGCGCCTAGAAAGAGATTAAGTTCTCGGAGGACGCTTTATCAAGTACATTATTGTTATTGTTAGTGACCAGTTAGCTAGTAGCAGAAGTCCTTCCATATTTTCTCAATCAAACGAGAAAGCTATTTTTGTTGTTCACTCCAGCGAGGGTCATATCACCTGTCAATATGATTCAAAAGAGGACCGGAACTAATAAGCAGGCGACACCAGCACAAGCAATCTGGCTGGAACTTATGTAACCCAGAAGAGTACCAGGTTATCTCTATTTGAAGTAAGGATTATTTACCAACACATGGCATTTTTAAATCGGTTACATTTTTCTGAAACTCTGCATCACTGGTGGCAAATTACGTCGCTGCAAGCTTCTGAGCAGATTTCTTGCACTACTCCGAAGCAGCGGAGAAGGAGTAGCAAACCCTATCAACGGCTGAAAAATGAGAACATCTTTCTTTGAAGGTGGTCTTCTAGGTATTTATCGCTTCACGGGGGCTACGAAAAATACTAGCCATACCCTCACTTCCGTCGCAGACAGATCATGTGCGCTTGCATCGAAACTACATTCTATTCTCAGCATGCAGTCGGGCTGCAAGAGCTTGAAGTTGAACGCCTTCACCGCTTGGTAGCAGTTTCAAAACAGCTTTTGCATATGTTGAAGCTGTAAATTTAGCTGGCCTATACGGCCAAATACATTTTTAGATGCCGAGTCAAAGTTAAAAGTTTGTATCTCTACGATGCGTAAAGGGTAAACAAAAGCTCTCAAGGAAAGTCACTGTAGTAGCTAACTAACACACTTGTATAGCGGCTGCATAGTCTTAATCGCTAAAACCGCCGCTTGCATTTGGCAATAAAGGGACCGTCCATTGCAGGATTCTAACCCACGACCTCCGTAGTGAAGAGCGAGCATCATACCTCCTGTGCTATCACCTCTCCAGATTACCTCCAGTGCTGATCCATCCGAGGCTGTTGCAGAGCTGGGTACAGATTTCCAAACGCTCTCAGACGTTAAGCAGGATCCACCAGTTATTGTGGCTGCGTGTGTGAATTAGGTCTAACATAGCTACCGTTATTTGCACGGTCCGCCTACATAAACGAATCCAGTTAGAATACGGTTGGAATTCCCTGTAAGCGGCCACTTATTATATCTGCCAAAGCAAGCTGACAAATAGTGAAGTGGGCATGAAAGCACATATGACTTCCATGCACATCCGCAAAGCACTGCAATCGACTGAGGAGATTCATGAGCTTTACTAATGCAATTGCAGCTCCGTCAGCAACCAGCAGAGAGAGGGGGTTCCAGTGTAACAATAATAACAATAATAATTCCAGCTGATTTAACAGCCTTCTTTTGTATAGTGACAGAAGAGCCTTTACGGCAATTACCACCGCTTGCAGTGGTGATATAGGATCACCAGCCGAAAGATTCAAACTCATGACCTTGGGCCCGAGGTCGTGAAAAGCAACCGCCTTACCTAGTGAGCCATTACGGCCCACCACTTTTGAGTGTAAGTGTAAGTGATTCTGCTCATTGAAATTTACCGGTGCTCGAAGTAGATCCGCAACTCAAGTTTCGCCCAAGATTTGAGACACAAAATCTTCAGTCAAAGGAATTTGTCAAATTGTCAAAGGAACTTGCAGCTATCCTATGCTGGTCAGTCACCTTTGACGATGCTCTCACCCATTAGCATTGTTTACGGAATCCTATCGTAACTTTATCTTCACTGGAAAATTTAGTTACGGAGCAGTTGGCCCAATGTGGAACATGGTGGGCAAGTCCTGACAGCCAGACCAGTTTAAACTGTCAAAGTTGCGGCGACGACGACAGTTTGGGCCTATAATTAGCAAGGAAGCTTTTGCTTGATGAGAAGTTGCATCTAGAAGGCCTATCTTGAGCAAACGCTGCACATAACAAGAGCCGTAATAGCAGAGCGCCACATGAGTGTGTGGAAAACCAGCTAATCTCTCGAAGCTGTAATGACAGTAAAGTCAGATGTAGCACATAGACAAATGCCATCAACCGCCAAGTAAGACCAAAGTCTGTTTAGGAAAGACAAAAATCTACTCCAAAATGGCAAAATTTGTCATGAAATTAAAACTGCTCAAAAAGCCAAAATCCTTGCGAAAAGGCTACAATATGGGCAGTAAATTCAATAATTTGTGCAAAATCGTCTAGAAATTATGGCTGTGAAAATCTATGACTACTGTTAACATCAGATAAAAATCAGAGATTTCGGGTACGGTTTTTAAGGGTAATTTAATTAAATACATAAATCAAATCCACCCATGTTTCATCACTGAACAATAAACCCGTACGCCCTAGCAGATATGAAATGAGGAAGTCTACATGATAAATATCAAGGGACTTATGTTCTCTGGTGTTTGAGACAGTTTTTGTTGGCGATTGGTCATTGTACAGTCAAGCCTCTCTGTAAGCCTACCTTCCGTGGACGATTTGCTATGCTTATGCTGCTTGTGCTTATAGGGAGGTAGTCGCATCAAAGAATAGCTGATTTAACAGCCTCATTCGTGTAGTGGCAGAAGAGTTGTGCCTAAACGGCCTTCATCATCGTTTTTTGTGGGCAATGAATTATCGCCCACTCTAGGATTTGAAACCACAAGTTGGATTGTGAAAAGCGAGCACCTTACTCATATGCCACCACTCAGGGGCTGTCGTGCGACCTACCGCGATCTTGTGATAGTCACATCCAGTCGGGTTTCATCGCTTTCAGTATAGCTACCCTCGGTGGAAGTGCGCTCAATTATAATCGGAGGACTAAGAAGAATACATGCACAAAGGTACATGAGACCGAGAAACCATAGTTCTCTCAGAAAGAGCTTTAAAAATGTGCTAAGGACTCTTTTTCACAGGGCAAGCTATCAAAATGAATCTACGATCACTCGTATTTATAATTAGGGCAAGGGCTACTTAACCTGGAATGCGGCTCAGACCCTCCGCTACAAGTGAGATCGTTAAGTCATTCACCCGCTTCTAAACTACATTGGGCAACTGGATTTTGCAATTCTGAGCTTAGTGAGTTTTTCTGAGTCGCTCGCTTATATGCGAGAAAGTAAACGGTAAGTAAAAGTTTAAAAATGGTAAATGGAAAGTAAACGGTTAGCCAAGCACGTCTGCTTCCGACTCAGCCTATTTTATTCTCGCGGCTGGCAAGAGTAATGTATGAATCGCCGTCAGTTTAAAGGTTTTAAAATACTTGGCAAAGGTGGCTCTCGCAAATTCCGATACGATTTTCACAGCACTTCCGGATCCTAGCCATAAAATACCGTAGTATGGCCAGAGAGACATGTACAGTATGGGTGAAAATGGTGTCTCCTACCTTCGGCACCAAAGTGCATTATTGATTGTAAGCATCTGAAGGGAATAAAAGAGATACGATTCGCACAAGTCCAGCTCTGGCTTCAAATGCCATGGATAACCACAAACTAGAGCCGTTATTTATCGGCATTGCTCCCAAACCAGGAGCTTTCAAAGGGAAAACGGGGAAGTAGCAAGGCTTTCTAAACCGTCACAATTCCAAAGAATCTATGACAGGAGTATTATTCAGAGAATGGGTGCAAATGGTGGGTCGCCATATGGGCTGAGCTAGCCATCAGATTTGGGCTTTTTCGGATAATGCTCGGAGTCACTCAAGAGGAGACCTTAGGCTGTTGAATATTAAAGTGGTCATGCTCCCTCCGTATCCAGCATCGAAAGTGCAGCCTTTAAATTCAAAAATCATCGGCCTATCCTCCGTGACGAAACTGCCGTTTTAATGCACAGCAAGCTATTGATTGACTGGAATCTGGGCGTGCCAATTTATTCTTCCAGGATTAACTGATGACAATGCAGCTATTTATTCATGAACGGCAATCGATTCCATTCAATACAACCACAATTCAATTTATTTCAGCATGCAAAACTCTTTGTCCTAGAGGAAGTGGCAATGACTTCCCGAGAATTGAGTAGCAAGTGCTGAGCGACTTTGTGGAGGCTATATCGCATCCCAACTTTACGCACTGGCGTGGCATCGACGACTGTATGCATTCTACGCCAGAAGCGGCTGTAGTACACCCAGCTGTTAGATGAAGGCATTTTACATTTTAAAAGCGTATGAGACCACAAGGACCATCATTGACAGCAGCAGCGATCCAGCAGATTCTATCGTTCTCCTTGGGCTACTCGTCAAGCAGCTTGACCTGCATTACCAAGCTGTGACATTAAGAACGCAGGGAAGCCTGAATCAATATTTTAGACTTTTAAAAGCAGGACTTACACTTCAAACGCTATAACCATACTCGGATGTCTTAATTCTAGAATGACCGCAGTTGAAATCTGTTAGTTTATTACCTGCACAGCTAAAACAAACTTTTAACCTACATGAAGCTTTTGGCCACATTTCATTGCAATGAAATTGTGTCGCGTATTTAGGGAAATAAAAATTACTGTATTTGACAGCTATTTTCTTAGAAGTAATACAGCTGCTTGAGTAACTATTGAGAAATCCTGTCAAGCTCTGCTGTTATAGCTGAGTAGCAGGTGACAAAGGAATCGAGAGTCCAGCAAATGTAATAGCTTAAAAATGCAGGTCACTCCTCATCGACAACATTAGGATCTCGAAAGTGGTAGAGTAAAAACAGCTACCTTCTCTTTTAACCCACTTTTTTTGAAGTGCCTACGTTAAGGAGATTTTCCCATCTTCTGTGAGTCCAGACGGTTCCCAACCAGACCAGAAAGCCAATATACTGGTTAGGTTCAATGCCACACATATAGTCTCTTCATTGTGTTGCATGTCCTCGGCTCAGGATCCTTAAGCAGTCATGATCGTACATAGTTTTGCAGTTCAGAATTCTTCAATTAGCATAAGACGGCATAGTCTTGAAGCCTGACAACTGGCAGCTGACCCAAGATGAATTAAATTAAAAGTGCCTGTCCATAACAAGAGCCGTTGCACTCGGTTTGTTATGCTTTTCTTTACACTTTTATTTAATAGAGCATCGATAGCCAACATCATATTGAGAACATTGTTTGTTCCTTGGAGGAGGGTGCTACCAAGACTGCATTTAGATTCTACCTGTCCAAGCAGTTAGTGAAGCAACCGAAAGAGATAGAGATTCATTAAAAAGATTTTCAATGCCATTTTAAAAATTAAGGCCACAGTACGGATAATATCTTGTGAACAGCTAGTGGGAGATGTGGTAACCCGATACACCAGGCCGAAGCTAGCGGACGACCCAGGGAAACGTAGATTTTATGACTGCAATTTCTCATCACGTGACACGCAAAGAAGGATGCACAAAGACTTTGTTTTCAGAAACCACCAATTAATTAAGGAAGGCGCTTTCCAGTACAGAATAAATTTGATGAAGCATGCAAGCAGTGGATGCTTAGTATCTTTGAGCAGCTAAGATTTTGGTTTGCTTTGTTCTTTACGTAAAAAGGCAAAATCTCATGCAACCATAAGTTCAATAGGCAATGCTTATATTCGTCGCAGCAGTTTATGCATAATCCTTTTTGCTTGTCAATTTCCTATGCGCATAGAGGGGCTATGGATGCAGGTAGGATGAGGAAAGCGAGTTTTGGCGTCTAGAAATATAGTCGCTGAAAATCATCAGTGTAGCCATAATCGCAATGGTCGGTGCGTCAGCTTCTAAACTCCATTGGTTATTTTATCCAAATGTTGTAGCTGCGATGAAACGTAGCGTTAACTCTGAAGGACGAACTTTCTACTAAACCGCCTCTAGCTTTATATGCACAAAATGGACAGAAATTTTGACATGAAAGTGATCAGGGAAACACTCAGAAAAGATCAGAGCGGGCGAAGAGTCAGTCGCAGTCACTGCGGTAGCAGCAGTACATCGTTGGCGGCGGTGGCGGAAGCAATAGTGGCAATGGAGACAAAGTCGGCTGCGTCTACGACTGCACTTGCGGCAGAGGTAGCGGAAGCAACAGCGGCAAGACCGGTTGCAGTGACGGCGGCAAGCTGTTGCTTCATCCGTGTTCGCGCAAAAGTTAGAAGTAGCAGAGCTTACAGCTGGAGCGGCGGCATTATCACACACGCATGCACACACGCACGCGCACCCACGCAAGCACACACACACACACCCACACACACACCCACACACACTCACGCACACACACACACACACACACACACACACACACACACACACACACACACACACACGCACACACACACATATATATATATATATATAAGTATGCAAGGAATTCCATATATAAGACATATTTGAGACAGCCGCTCGCTAAGTGCCCTCCACTAATCTCCTACTATTGAGTGAGCCTCATAGGCCTGGCTGACATGCGATAACGCCTACTTAAGCCATTCTAGACTTGGCTTTAATTTACAGTCGAGTTCATAGTGTTCGTACTCTCCCTTTTCTATGGGCAGCACGGGCTTCCTTTAGTCTAGAATGTATGCAGCCCCAGAATGCGACACTGGCTAGTGGGCTTGCCGTGCAAATGGTTCTTTCGACTTGCTGCATTCGTGGTGCAATACAGGCGCAGAGCCAATCCTCTCTCAGGGTGTGAGCTACTCTGCTACTGACCCAGTGTTTACTGTCAGAGCTCTTCATCCCGGTAGCAGCGCTGCCATTAGAATCGAATTGCAAGTTGTGCAGAGTGCTACTGCCTGCTTGTTGTTGTACCGTCATGTGCCACCAGGTGCTAATAGCTGGTGCAAAACTCTGCACCTAGGCTTGTCTGTCGTGAGCGTCGCCGTTGCCACATCACACCACTTCTCGCCGACCTGCAATGGGTACCAATCAAGTAATGGATCGACTTCAAGGTGTTGACGCTCACTTTTACTTCACCTCATTTTTTGGCTCCAGCCTGTCTCTCAGATCTAGTTCCCCACTAGGCTAAGCATTGTACTAACACCTTTTCGGAATCAAAGAGCTTATCAATACCTCGTACAAGCATCAAATTCTTTGGAGACGCTTTGTATGGAGGTGCTTTGTCTAATGAGCATCCCAACTAACGATTTTTCGAGGCAAAAGCCGTCTCTCGGCCGCTTTTTGCTTTGAGTTGAGAGCTAACTGTTATTGTGCTTGATTTCGATTCTTGCGTTTTGCAGTAGAATTTTATAACTGCGACTTTGCTTTGCGTACGGCTAGCGGCGGCAGCCATTAGCCGTGACGAATTTTCGCCAGAAAGTGTTAAGGCAGAGGTCGGAAAAATCCGGGATTTATGCCAGATAGGCCCTAGCTAGCACTCAAGTCCGGCCTAAGGCTACCCTAGCTATTTATAGTTGGATCGAGCCTAATCAATAATTATAATAATAATACTTGATACAGCGCCTTGGAAATAACTCAATCTCTTTCTAAGCACTTTACATTTGTCGCAAAAGAAGCACGATCGAAGGGTTAGCAATTGCATTGTCGCGGATTTGTTCCCTTTCATTACTACTGGTTGCAGTTCAAACTGTAGCCCATGTTTATTTCAAGAACTGAAGTCAGGCGTTCGTATAACTGAGCCGTGATGGCACTCTAGGTAAGGCGGTTGCTTTCACGACCTCGGTCCCGAGGTCGTGGGTTCGATTCCTGTGGTGGGCGATTCTTTATCGCCACTGCAAGCGGTGGTGATAGCCGTAAAGGCTCTTCTGTCGCTATACAAAAAGAGGCTGTTTAATCAGCTAGGATTTTTTTTATAAGCATATGGACAGATTGGGGTGATAAATATCTACCCCTATAATCGCCGTGCGTGTCTGTGTGCCAGTTGTGGCTTGTTGTTTCTAATTTCGTCTGTGAAGGCCCACTCCAGTGGTCCAACGGAGTGGGCGCGGTTTCTTCTGGCCTAGTGTACCTTCTTGACCTCCTGAAATGGCCTAGGAGTCTGAAACGTTTTCCGACCTCTGATCTAGCAGATCGCTTCTCTTGCTTCTTTGTCCAGAAGATAGAAAATATCAGGGAGTCCATACATGCGATGGCAGCATCCCCCTAGATTGCTGTCCCTCGATTCCTTGCCGCACCTCAATGTCTGCATTCAAGCAGGTTACTAGTGAGCTCGTCCTGTAGTTTACATCCAAATCAAAGAAGATAACAAGTTCTTTGGACCATATATCCCCCTGTCCTGCTCCTTACGTTGCATTGATCTACTGCTACTGTGCACAACTAACACCATTAATATGTCATTAGCCTTAGTTACCTCCCAGCACCTTTCAAAAAAGCTATAGGTCAGGTTGTAGTCAGGCCACTACTCATGCAAGTGACACTAGACCAAGAGAACTTGAACAACTACCGCCAGTCTCCCTTTAACCATTCCTATCAAAGACACTGGAGCGAGTCGTGGCAGACCTGCTGAACTCATATATTGAAACTTCAAACCTTGCTAGTAACTTCCAGTCTGGTTTCAGAGCTAATCATTCTATAGATTCAGAATTTCTTTGGGTGTACAACAACCTACATAGGAATGCAGACATGATTAGTGGATCTCTGCTTGTTTTGCTCGATCTTTCGGCAGTTTTTGACACCATCGATCACCAATTTCTTCTAGAGCCCCTATCATCTCGCCTGAACATCACTGGCACTGCTCTGCAATAGTTCAGATTCTATCTCAGCGGGCGACTCCAGAGTACAAATGTGAACCACCAAAGATCATTCGAGGTACCTCTGTAATATGGGGTACCTCGGGGTTCCGTGTTTGGTCCGGTTCTTTTCACACTTTATACCCTCTCTCTCTCTCTCTCTCTCTCTCTCTCTCTCTCTCTCTCTCTCTCTCTCTTGCCGATGTGATTGTCAAGCACAATCTAACCTTTCACTTATATGCGGATGTCACTCAGTTGTATATATATAATTCATTTGTATAGCGCCCCAAGGGAACTAAATCTCTATTCAGGGGCTTCACATATGCCTCAGGGCTCGAGCCTACGACCTCAGCCAGACCTTAGTCGGGGCGAGCACCTTAATCGCTGGACCAACCCAGCTCGCTTGCTTTGATACCTCCCAGGCTTCAAGCAAGTCAGATTCTCTCAACTCCCTTGCTGCATGTATTGATGACATCCGCACATGAATGACAGCAAATATTTTTAATCGAATGATAATAAAACTAACTTATTAGTAACGGGAAAATCAAGAGTGATTCAGAAACTGGAAAAGCAAACGCTAAAAATCGGGTCCTCCAGCATGTCTGCTGTTTCATCTGCTCGAAATCTAGGTGTCACGTTGCAAAGTGACCATTTGTTAGACGTTCGCATTAGCTATACAATCAAGTCTGCATACTTTCAGCTACTTAACATCGCTAAAATTCGGGCTTGTTTAGATAATGATATTACGTCTAAGTTGGTCCATGCATTTGTGACATCCCATCTTGACTTTTGTAACTCACTGCTTGCTGGCCTACCGGCATATGTAATCATGCCCTTACAGCTGGTTCAAAACTCAGCAGCTAGGCTTGTCTGTCATGATTGTCGCAGTTGCCATATCACATCACTTCTCGCTGACCTGCACTGGCTACCAGTCAAGCAACAGATATACTTCAAGGTACTGTCGCTTACTTTTAGGTTCAGCAATTCTCTGAATCCAGCTTACCATGCGGATTTACTCTCCCACCAGGCCAAGCATCGCACCACCAGCTTTTCGGAATCTAACTGCTTACCTATAAATTGTATAAAAGCTCAAATTCCTAGGAGACCGCGCATTTAGTTCGTATGCTTCTAATGCTTGGAACTCACTTCCGACTTGCGTCACGACACCTCCTCACTTGAACACATTTAAAGAAAACTTAAAAACGCACCTATGTATGACTCTATTTAGTGGATCCCTGTAGTTTGTCCTTTATGTGCTTATGGGTGCTGATACTGTGCATGCTGCCACTAACCACACTTGCATGCTGACCCTGTACACGTCATCCTTAATCATGTAATTCGTGGTGTTTATCAAGCATGACACCGGTTAAAATTCGCCCGTTTCCTTTGCAGCAACCGTAAAGGGCCGAAGAGAGAGAGAGAGAGAGAGAGAGAGAGAGAGAGAGAGAGAGATTGAGTTCTCTGAGGGCGCTTTATCAACTGTATTATTATTATATTATTCTTAAGGTGATACCACTGATCTGTGACAGGGGCTAGTCCTGTGCTGTGCAGCTGAAACAAGCACGGATCGGGCGTAGCTGCTTCTCCCAAGAGCCTGCCGAGGCTGGCGATGGCACGGCTTACTTGGTGCAGCTCAACACGGGACAAATTGGGTGGGGTACGGCGGCATGCACAGCAGGCACCCTGCTCGGCTCACAGGATCCCAGAATTTGAGGATAGACGACTGAGCCAAAGTATCTGGAAGCAAGCTATACGAAGGGAACTTAGAGCTTTCAATCATTGGCCTAGCAACACACACAGTCCAGCTAAAGTCAGTCAGGGCCTTGGCTGCTGATCCCATAATAATGAAGCATTTGCGAGGCACCTCGTGGTCGTTGAATATCCTTCTAGGCTATTTTATATGATGGAAACGAAGTTTTCCATTATTTCTGCCGTCCTGGTTTGGCCCAGCTGCTCGCCTTCGACTACCAAGGTAGTGGGCTCCAGCCCTGTGGCCTCTACCAAACACTAGATAGAGATTGAGTTATCTTGCGCAAAATACAAATGAATTATATATGAATACATTCAGTGATGACGTGCACACTGACCTCATGCATTAACATATAAAAGGCCATTAACACTGATCGAGCAAATGGTGGGAGGAGTGTGTGGTTTTAACTACATTTTAAAGTTAATCAATTATTGGATGCTGTGATGCCAGCCGGTAGTGAGTCGTATAGGAAGAAAGACTTGTGAGTATTGACTTACACCATTCTAGATAGTCACACGTGGATTGGCCAGCTTGGTGGCTGTTTATTTAGCTGAAAATGGGCTGACTTGGTTGGGGTTATGATTCTGTCATCTGATGATAGGTCACTTTGCAACCGGGCGTGCAGAAGCTGCAGCAGATATGCTGGCCGAGCCCGAAGCTTCTGCCGCCTACCAGGACAGGATAATGCGGGCTGCCGCATATTGAGGTTCACTATCGTTTTCATGGTAATGCTGCATGGATAGCCTGCATTTTCTATATTGAGCTATCCCTTTACAGGTGAGGACGAGTCTGCTGCAACAGCTGGACACAGCAGACCGCGTGTACATTTCAGAGGAGACGGAGCAGTCCCCGAGGAAAGGCTCCTTCAATATTGGCTCGAGAGCATCTGAGAAATACACAGTCATCAGTAAAGCGTCGCAGGACTTGGCATGATCAGTGGCAGCACGCAAGACATGGCCAAAGCACCCTGACGCATTGCTGCATGAGCCTTGCTACTTGGAGCACGATCGAACCTCTCGAGATGACACAGGCAAGGGCCGAAGACTCTCCAGTGACCTGGAGTGAAGCTCGGAGCTCCAGTAAAGTACTGGCCATGGCTACGATCGCACTGTCAAACATCAGCATTAGCCTTGCTGCTACGATGTGGGCTCCATTCTTTCCTCAGGAAGTACGGCACAGGCAAACACTCGCATCGGGCAAGTCTTTGTGATTAACTAATTTTGCACAAGTCTTGGCATTGGCTTAGCTGAGACTTATCCCGCTCCTGTAGGCAGCCGCCAAAGGTGTGTCAGAAACTGTAACAGGATTCTTATTCGGGGCCACGATGCTGACCATTTTCATCACGTCGCCTGCATACGGCAACTTGGTACGTAATGAGCGCAGGCCAAGAAAACATTTGTTTTTAGGGCTACTCCCAGCTCCACCGTCATCCTGCCTAGCGATTGTTCAGGTAATGATGTCTAGCTTTCGTGATATTCTCAACACTCGCCAAGGCTGTAGCCGCAGAGCAACACTGTAAATAACTATTCGGGCATTTGCGACATTTGCGACATCCCTGACCCACATGCTTCTTCCACACTCTGCCTCACACGCTTACAAACTAGGCCCATTTTACTGTGGGTCACAAATGGGGAATATTATGTCGTTTGAATAGCTACCTACCTAAGTAGAATAATTGACATGGCTGTTTGTTTAATTTGGATTCTGCTGATGATGCTTTAGCTGATGATAATCATTTTTCGGAATCAAAACTGCACGAAGTCCAGCTCTACCACAAAAAACCAGGGAACGAGTCTTAGCCGAGAGATAGAGTCATCGCACTTGACGATCCGACGAATGTGGGTTCGAGTCCGGAGCAGGATTTTCTACGTTGCTCAATGCAAACTGAGTAATTGCCGCTAGGGCTCTTCGATGGCTATTTCAAAGTAGTAGAGGCTCTCTGGTTAGCATCTCTTTATTATTTTATCTATGTTATTAACTGTCCGGCACCGCTTAATGCTCACATGACCGTTCAGCAGTAAAGGCAGCCAACCCGGGGCCGCGAAGATCCGTGTTTCTAGAACATTTCACTAACGTAAATGGATTCTTTTTCCTGCTCTACGAATGCTCACAGGCTTTTCAATTGGTATTATAATCTTAACGTCCAGTCTTGTATTGCATAGACTTGTCGTACTTCGAAAAAAGCTTGTGCGATTCAGGCGTGTCTTCTCATCTACAACCGCTGGTTATATGGCTCATTATTTTGCAGAAAACATATGGGTTCATTATCGGTAGGCTAACTGCAACAGCTCACTATTGTAATGAGGACAGTCGGTCCGAATTAGGGTCCTTGTGTGTAATTGAAACCGCCTAGCAGGTGCTCTTTTGACTGCTATGCATTGAATCTGAGGATCAGTAGCCACTCTGAAATTTGTCATGCATTGAATGAAAGAGATTTAATCCAAAAGGGCTCGTTAACAGTCGCGTATTTGAATATCGCTTTAACCCCTATTGCGGTACAGCCCAGGTTTTGAATAAGTGCACGAGCCAAAATACTACCGTACTTTAGACGCGCCGAGTGAATTATTGAGGACTTCGTTCATAAAAGTGAGCTACGATACAGAAATACGGTCCTTCGAGTCTCATTCAAATGGCTGCAACAGCTGGGAGACAAGCTGGCGAACCGCTTCTCGTCAAGGCGAAGCTGGCCTGTCTCGGTTAATAAGCTCGTGGAAGTGCCAGCAATCGATTGATAACCGAGCACGTAGCTAGTAAGCAAGCCAGCGAGCGACCAGCAGTTCGACAAATCGTCGCAGTGCTTCGAGCTTGCTTCGTCGTTCCAAAACAGGTGTCAAAAGTTGGACCGAGGTACCAGTGTCTCAGCGGATTGTTTATATGTACCGTCTGCAACTTCCTACTTGGGTAAGACCATTGCACAAAGTATGGCTTCGCATCAGCGAGAGGTTCTACTAAAACATTTATGAAGTATTTCGTTTCTATTTCAGGACACTAGATCGCTGTCCGGACAGCTTTTCTTTTACAATAATGTGCTTTCTGTGCAGCACAGTGGATGCCAACGGCGCTGCGATGCTGACGACGACCAGTTACTCAGTAGTGTCAGCCAGCTTTCCCACGCGCATCAACCAGGCTCTAGTATGCTCTGAACTCTCATTGGGATGTTGTCGTCGCTGGTGAGCATTTTTTCGGGAAACCACGCCTGTCGGCATAAGGCAGTAATTACTGTGTTCTTCACAGGGTGTTCTGGAGACTTGCTTGGGAGCAGCTTCGTTGATCGGTCCCGTTTTCGGAGGATTCTTCTACACGGTAAGCTGCATGGACATGAGGCAGGGAAGACTGGCATTGGGCTCAGCGATGCTAGGAATAAAGAAAAGCGCCCCGTGACTACGCTGTATCCACTAGACCATTCTCAAGGCATGTTGTAGCAAAACTGTCCAGCCTAAGCTTAGAGCGCTGCTCCCAAGCGACTGATTTGCATTTAAGCACACTTCCCGGCTTCTCAGATGTAAGATGCATCGTCGACTGTGCACGTGAAACTTACGAATCAAGTGATGCTTGTCAATCAGCTAATAAGACAGGTATACTAACGTGAGCTGAGGCAGCTTGCCGTAGCGTGCCAGGCTCATTAGTTAAGTTCAACCACTGTTCGTCAGTGACTGAGCCTTATGCCGCTAGGACAGGCCTGACCGGGCACCTACCGGCAAGTCAATTGCCAGTACTTCGGACAGAGTTTTTACCGGTAAAGATGACGCAGTACTCCGTGACAAAAAATTGCGCATCTTTTTCTGTGAGACCAGTTTCCCCGTAGTCAACTGGTCGGATCGCCGACTCCCGGATCTGAGGCTCCCTAGCAGTAAATGCATGATATAAATTGGATGGGAGCCAGTTCCAACTAGCTTAGCTACAGCAGCTTGTACTGGCTGAGACTTACCTGGTTCGTGAGGAAAGCAGTTCCGTAGCAAAGGAAATAGATGTCAGTGAACAAGCTGAGGTCGTCGCAACCCCAAGTTCAACGTCTCTGCGTGCCTTTGGCTGAGATACCCAAAGCAGCGTACTAGAGTAAAAGCTTTTACAAATAAAGGAAATTGATGCCTTAATCGCGTCATATACTTAATTTGAACGCTTATCCGAGATTATGAATGTTTCTGATGACCTGTGGCCCAATAAAGCATCCATTTTTAAACGGAGCACCTAAAGTATCGAATACAAGGAACAGGGAATCAGCAAACGACAGTTGAGAAAGGCCGTTGGAGCCAAGGTCCATGGGGTTGCCGGATTATTTTTAGAAATCGTGGTAAAGATCACTTCAAATAGATTCTAGCCTGGAGTAGACGTGCAGTCGAAATGAAACTGGTGAAGCTCGCAGGGAACCTTCCCGTAGGATAGCAATAATTACAGTGAGTGAATGAAGGGCTGTCAAGAAAGTAAGATCGGACTGACAATCGGTCAGTTTGAAATGTCCGGAGAGCACCATGACATTGGAACTTCTGTGCGAATTTATGGATGTGTTTACAAGCGATATCCCCGTATTAGCATGCACTAATGAGCATGGAAAGGTGAAATCATTTGCCGCCACAGAGAGCGACGTTGTTCTCTTTGCAGGTTGGTGGATATCGGCTGCCTTTTTTCGTAGTTGGAGGGTTGCTGGCATTATCTTTGGTCCTGTCATATTTTTTCTTTCCATCTATCGGTAAGTATCTATGCAGTTTATTAGCCGATAGAGCTTGCGGCAATAAAATATAATTCTACGGCAGGTTAGGATCGGCACAGAATAGAAATGTGAGCCCCGAGGCCTCTCGTGCTAGCAGAAGCTGTCCGTTTGCCTGAGTGAAGTTAACTTTACCGTGACCAAGTAGTGGCTGGTGGAGGGGGTTGATTAAGAAGCTGTAGCTTTCGGCGTCTTTTTGATCGAACTTACGGAGTTACGCCAGGCAGCTAACCCACCCGTTTAGCTGTCTTCAGGTACGGAAGTCTGCTGATCTTGTTTTGCCCAGGGGTCAGTTGCTCACATTTAACGATCGGAGTAGCAGGCTTAAGCCTGGCGGCCAATGTGAAAAACCTAGAGATTAAATTCACTTGGGGCACTAGTTAAGTATTTCATTCGTCAATTGCTCTGATAGCGCTTGATCTTGATCCGGACGCTTCACGTAAGCTGCAGTGTTCGAGCCTACGATCTCGGTCGTCTAAGGCGAGGGCCCCGGTTCAAGGTCCACAAGGTACGTCGCCTGCGATCGCGGCTTCCCGGTAGCTTAAACCAGGAGCCTAAAAGAAGTTTAGAGTAGATTGATGGAGGTGCTGGGCTGAACTTTGAATCAAGTGTGTCTTTGGAGGAGAGATTGTAAAGTTATTCGAGATTCTGCAAACCAACTATGTATGCTCAACGCCTAGGGAATGAATAGCAATATGCTCAAAGGTGAGAGTATCTTAATTTTAAATGATGTAGCGGTCACTGTTTGTGCTCACCGGACAAAGCCTTGAATAAAATATCAGCCGCAAATAAAAACCTGAAGTTAGTGAGTATAGAGATAGCTTACTTGCCTTGACCTTTGGTGTTACGATGTAAGTGGCACAAATTCTCCCCTGCTTAATCACCAAGCTCAGTTGGATAGTCGCGAAACCATGCTGGAATTCTTATAGCTGGTAACCTAGTAGGAGTAAGTGTTATAAGCTTGGAATTGGGCTGGTTCGACTGTTCAGTGCAGACGATTTAGAATCCGTACTTGCTGCCACTGATCGTAGGACCCGTGTGCTGAGGGTTTAGTGGACAGAATGTTGGGTTTGGATGAGAATATAGCTACAGCTTTGTAAAGTATAACAACAATGATAACAATAATGCACTTGATAAAGCGCCCTCAGAAAACTCAATCTCTTTCTAGGCGCTTTACATTTGCTGGAAAGGGAAACGTCGTTGAATGGTGAGTAATATCATAAATGACGAACAACAAGAATAGCATGGTTAGGGCTGACATGCACAGGGTCAGCATGTAAGTATGGTTTGTGGCAGCATGCACAGTGTCAGCACTCATAAGCACACGAAAGACGAATCACACGTATCCACTAAATGATGTCCTAAGTAGGTGTGTTTTTAGTTTTTTTTAATGTGGTCAAGTCAAGGGATGTTGTGACGCAAGTCGGGAGGGAGTTCCAAGCTTTTGGGAACATACAAACTAAATGCACGGTCTCCAAAGGATTTGAGGTTTGTACGAGGTATTGGTAGACGGTTGGATTTTGAAAATCTGGTTGTGCGATGCTTGGCCTGGTGGGGGAGTAAACCTGAGAGATAGGCTGGAGCCAAAGAATGAAGTGACCTAAACGTGAGAGACTAAACCTTGAAATCGATCCGTTGCTTGACTGGAAGCCATTGCAGGTCGGCGAGAAGTGGAGTAATGTGGCAAGTGTGAAGCTCACGACAGACAAGCCTAGCTGCCAAGTTTTGCACCAGCTGTAATCGCCTGATTGCACATGCCTGTAAGTAAGCAAGCAAGCAGTGAGTTACAGAAGTCAAGACGGGATGTCACAAATGCATTGACCAACTTAGATGTGGAACTCTTATCTAAACAAGCCCGAATTTAAGCAATGTGTTTTAGGTGAAAGTAGGCAGACTTGTTTGTGGAGCTGGTGTGGTCGTCTAACGAGAGGTCACTTTGGAACATGATACCTAGATTTCGAGATGATTCAACAGGAGATATGCTGGCAGCGCTAATTTTGAGGGTCAGCCTTTCCAAATTCAGAATCACAGTGGATTTGCCCATGACTAGTAAGTTAGTTTATCATCGTTTAGTTTAAGAAAATTTGCAACCATCTATGTGCGGATGTCATCAATACATGCTGCGAGTTGAGAGAATATGAGGCGCTCGAAGGCTGGGAGAGATCAAAGCGAAGGTACAACTGAGTGTCATCCACATAGAAGTGAAAGCCTAGATTGTGCTTGGCAATCACATCAGCAAGAGAGAGAGAGAGAGAGAGAGAGAGAGAGAGAGAGAGAGAGAGAGAGAGAGAGAGAGAGGGAGAGTATAAACCGTAAACAGAACCGGACCTAGCATGTAGCCCTGCGGTACGCCATATTTCAGAGGTACCTCGGATGATTTTTGTCCTTTCACGCCAATGCTCTGGAGTCCCCCACTGAGATAGGACCTGAACCATTGCAGAACAGTGCCAGTGATTCCCAGGCGAGATGAGAGACGCTCTAGAAGAACTTTGTGATCGAGTTTATCAAAAGCTATTGAAAGATCGAGCAAAACAAGCAGAGACACTGTACCTATGTCTGAATTCCTAAGTAGGTCGCTGAATACCCTAAGCTATGCTGACTCTCTGGAGTGATTATCTCTAAAGCCAGATTGGAACTTACTAGCAAGGTTTGAACTTTTGGCAGTTTCTCTCTGCTCTACCGAAGGCAGGCTACTATGAACCAACACTTCTGTCCTGAAGTATATACCTGTTCTGCAGCAGTCAAATTCTCTCTCTTTCTTTAAGAAAAGAGAAGCAGTGATCACAAGCAGCTAGCTGGCCCTCCCATATCCGATCACTTGCGGCGTGTCGCCGTCTTTGCATTTAATATTGCAGGTGATTAAAGAGCGAGGTAAATATTCGTGCTTCAGTGCATAGCATATCTGAAGTACCTGAAAAGAGATTAAGTTTTCTGAGGGAACTAAGCAAATGAATCATTATCATTAATGTAAGCTGAGGACGTTTATTTTCTGCAACTCCAATAAACTCTATCCCTCTTAATTGAAAATATAGAATGGTTACACTATGTTCGTTCCTCTTCGGAAATATGCGCAAATTAAGTTTTTGGCTGCTCAAGAATGTGCCTGTTGCATCCTTGTGCAGTCCTGATTAAACCTAGTAAGTATGGCCTGTGGAGTGTCTGAGCTGTCTTCGCATGTTAGTTTCAATAGCTTTGAATTGCACATTACTGCTGGTGCTCTGAGCACATATAATACTTCGTGTGGTCTCAACTGATTCAGCGGATGTCTCGAGGTTCTAAATCAATTTTCAAACGATGGGCCCACGTTTTATTCTGGTTTGGCCCACTGGTTAAGGTGCTCGCCTCGACTGATGTCAACATGGATATATCTCACGATCACGGTAGTACGCTCGTGCCCCATGGAATGTGTGGAGTGCCTGAATAGAGATTAATTTCTCTCAGGGTGCCAGACGAATGAATTATATACACACACACAAACACACACATATATATATGTGTGTGTGTGCGTGTGTGTGTGTGTGCGTGCGTGCGTGCGTGCGTGCGTGCGTGCGTGTGTGTGTGTGTGTGTGTGTGTGTGTGTGTGTGTGTGTGGGTGGGTGGGTGGGTGTGTGTGTGTGTGTGTGTGTGTGTGCACGCGCGTGCGCTTTCTGAGTGATCAAGTAGTCGGAGGTCATACAATGCCCGATTGGATTGATCAATACAGTCATTACAGGCAGGCTGGGTAATACTTTAGCCTACCTTCTGCACGCGTAATAATAGGCAGAACTCAGGATGTTATCGTCTCCAAATCCAAAGTATTTTCACTGAACAGTGGCCAGCCACAGACGGAATGTAATACACTGTAGATGAATGCTTTTGCACTGGTGTCTTCGAGCTTGTTCTGCAGAAGAAAAGTGACAATGTACTTCAAAAAGTAGTCATACCTCTCCGGAAGTCGCCCATTTCCGGCTAGCTGCACTTTAGATTTACACGGACTAACTCAAAGTTCTTTGACGGGTTCGCATATGGCCACGTGAGTTTTCAGACTCCGAGATATTTTTCTGCACTCAGCTGCAGTGCCAGCAGCCAACGCAGTGCCCTATTAAAGCACTGGCGGCAAAATGACTCGGGTACAAATACTGTATGTACGCCTGCCACCGCGTCCACTGCTATTCTAGATAGCCTCGAACGGAAATGCTCCTAGCGGCTAAGTCTAGATCCTAATCTCGCACTTACTTAATATCATGGAATGAGAACTCCGATTCCTAATCACTAGATGCAATACGATGGGGCTCCCTACTTTAATTATCGGCTACAACGGTTGCCTGAGGTTTTTGGAATGATATGAACTAAAACTCATCCAGCTTGTGGCACAATGCCAACGCGGGCCAGTGGTTTTTTGCGTTGGCCAGGACGGAAAGACTCTATTAAAACGTTTGCAAAGGCCCAAAAACTAACCGCGAATTGATATACTGGGCATGCCCTTCCGCAAAGCACACACCAGGAGGAGTAGCACTACCGAGATACTTTGCTGTCGGGCAATGAGCATGGCGTGAATGTTTTCAAACGATCTTAGAGGCCACTCGAAATTATGAACTCATTCATGGACTTCGTTCTAGGTGGGGTAAGAGCGGGAATAATGTATATGTATATATAAATATATATGTATATATATATCTAATATATAAGTATATATATATCTAATATATATATATATATCTATCTAATATATATATATATATATATATATATATATATATCTATCAGTGCCATCAGCTGTATTCTTGTGGAACTGCCGATTTTGCTAGGAAAGTAGGAGAGCCGATAAGCCGGTATTTTGAGCTAACTAAAGTGCGATCGAATTTAAAGACATGTTTGCAATTGATCTGGTATTTTCGTCTTGATACAGTAGGTGTATTTTCTCTTTCCTTTGTAGAATGTCACGAAAAAAAAGGAAGTTTTTTGTCTCTACTAAAGACACCGGGTGCCATCGTAGGTTTCCTGGCAGTTACAAGTGTAACTCTTGCACTGACGTTTCTTGAGCCCATATTAAGTGGCAGATTGCTTCTGGTGAGTGACTTATCATTAATGCTCGGATGCCCGCGTGGCAATGCTGTGCTTCCAAGATACAATTACCGGTCAACTGTACACTGTAAGATCTCCAGTTGAAAATGTGTGACTCTGATACCTTTCTCGAGTTGGCCGATCTGCATCCCGAATTCGGAAGCACACATTTACAATGCTGTTAACGTGCAGATCAAGCCAACGATATCTGCGACAGTTATTGGAGCAGTTTACATGGTGGAGAGCACAATGTATTCACTATCTGCTCCAGTCGCAGGATGGCTGTGTGACAAGGTGAGATGTTAAGCTACGTATAGGTTTATTCGTGGAAAGTATTTAAGGGATGTTTAGGTGTTTTGCTGCGATTGTTTCGATAACCCCCACAGTCAGCCTAACCATTATTAGAATTGAGATTTTGCAGCATCTGTATTGGAATAGGAAATTTTGCCTACACAACAAGAATAAGATGCTACGCGTAGGCAGACACCACTTGATTAGTCAGCTTGCAGAAATATGCTGCTATTCGTCCATCATCACGGATTACGTCACGTCAGGTAAAGCACCGTGCCGTGCTTTGTAACGAAGGAAAGCGTTGTCTTGGTTGTCAAGTCAGTCTACAGTTAAGCGGAGAAAAATTACTAAAAATTGTGCTACTTAGATACAACAACAAAACTAAGGTATGCGTTAGGGCATCTAGACCGCTATAATTCTCTTTTGGGACTTCCGCCCAGAGCCATTTATGAGCTGCAGCTGGTGCAAAACCGCAGCAGCCACTCATCTACTCGGTCGTCAACGGCATAGATGTCGCACCCGACTAATTCTATCTGAGCTTCGAAGACCTCACATGCAGCATGCAATGCACATCGACGTCCTCATTCTTGCCGGCAGGTGGCGTCACACGCTTACACCGGCCGGCCTGTCCTAGCTTCTCGCTCCATGTGCGCACTCTCGAAACATCTGCACCTCCTCCTACTCCTCCTCCTCCTCCTCAGCGTCCTCCACACTGCCCCCCTACGCTCATCACACAGATGGAAGTACTCTGGTCATCAGGCGCTCAGTTCGCATGCACCGAAATTCCGAAGCTCAATCCGGCTTCTGTCGTCTGCAATGACTTTCCATCGTTCATATCTGAGCTAAAGATGCATCTGTTCCGTTTAGCTTTCCCTGTGCCTGTGTGAACTCTCTCTTTCATGTCCGAAGAGCTCTTTGGGCGCTTAATTCCACAGGGCATGGTTCATTTTTGTCCTGCATGGTTTTATTTATGTGCATAATTCCAGAGCATGTGGCTAGCAAGAGATCCTTCTAACCTGCGCAGCCCCCCGAAGGGTTTTCTTTTGCGTATTTTAGCTGGCTGACCTAAGCAAGACACATGCTTTCTCCTGCTCTAGTATCTTGGCTTTATACTGTGCACGCCCTTGGGTCTCAGCGCGGTGGTAAGGTGCTCGCACTTCCCGACTTCCTTCATGATCGCGCGTTTGAGTCCTGCAGTTGGCTGTGTCTACTGTGCTTGTCACCTCTGACCATGTTATGCTCATTGACATTGTTTGGCATATTTAAAGTACATAGAAAGAGATTGAGTTCTCAGAGGTCTCTATACAAATGCAATACTGTCATTATATTATTATGCTACAACTAACCATTTCACAGCACTTACTTTACAGCATACGTAAAGTGCCTGGAAAGAGATCGAGTTCTCAGATGGCGCTATGCAAAAAGTAGTATTATTCTTTTCTAAGGGTACTTAAGAGATTGTGTATTATTCAGTCAAAATATTACCACTATCTACGTAGCCTAGTTCAGACTTAGTACTGGCATTCAAGTGAGGCCATACAACGATGTGGGTTGGTTCTACAATAGAAAATGGAGCACTGTACTCGGCCACCAGCTATAATGACCCAGCGGTTAAAGTACTCGCCATGACCAAGGTCAAATCGAGGTTGTGGGCTAGAGCTCCGTGCCACATGTGAAGCGCCTGACTAGAGATCAAGTTCTCTCAGGGCGCTATACAAATGAATTATATTTATTGAAAAGCCACTAGCAAAATCGCTTCCACAATAAGACCAGCTTTGCAGCCTAACAGCACATCTCGTGGCATGTACGCACTGGCTGCTATTGGCGCTTGCAGAATGCACGCGTGCCTAGTGCAGCTGAAGTCGCACCGGCTAGGCTCCCTCTGGTGGCTCAGCAACAATAACTAGCAATGCCAAAGCTGGACACCTGTAACCCTCAGTGGCTGTTTAACCGACCTCCTTATATAATTGGTAATATAATAATTGATAATATAATATAATTGATAATAATAATATAATAATAGTAATGATAATAATAATATAACAATAATATAACTGATAATATAATAACATATGATTTCCCTTTGCAGCAAATGTAAAGCGCCTAGAAAAAGATTGAGTTCTCTGAGGGCGCTTTATTAAAGGCATTATTATTATTATTATTATTATTATTATTATTATTATTACTCGGTATTTTGATTTATGGTCGCTCTATGGCTGCCACATCCCGCTACGGCCAGCGAACCAGCGTGTATCACAGTATACAAGACTCTTGCCGTGTCTCAAAGGTTTGGGTCTTCGTCAGCATTTGTCAGGCATCGGCAAGGACTAGCATCGGCACTAGACCTGCATAGCTGGCCCAAGGTCAAAGAGCAGAAGCCATTATACCTCGCGTGTAACGCTACCAACTTTCTAACCCGTTTCGCCGTATTACAATTAGTAACTTAAACGCTAGCTACCTATTTTGAAACGGTGGTTTTGAGAGACTGGTATGGCGATATTAACCTAACGCAGAGCAGGCTGAATTCGTCTAATAACGAACCGCGATTCAGGAACACTGACAGACAGACAGACGGCTGAACGCACGTTGCCGAAGACCCTTCCAGAAGAGACACTCCTTTGGGAGCAGCGAGTCCGTTCAGGTCGTGCTATGTTCTTAGCCTTAAATATCTCTAAGAAAGGCGCATTCACCAGCAATAAATTTTAATGGGCGAAGCAGAGTGCCAAACAGTAGCTCCGGAGAGCTCGTGCGTTCGTATCCTCAGAGCGGCCGGCCGGCCTGACATTTCGCCCCGTACGGCATATATTTCGGTAGTCCGGGTATTTAGTTGAGCCGGGGCTGGACTGAGGCTAAATAGTCACTGTACCCGGCCAACAGAGAAACTGCATCTTGTTTGCCATGTTCTGGTAACACACAGAGGCACTGCAAGTCGCCATGTATGAACTTGATCCGCCTCAGGTACAGTCGTACGCCCCCGGTCTAGGGTTGACTAGCAAGGCCGTCAGCTCACGCATGGCTACCTGTAATATGCAATGAATGGCCGCGTTGTCCGTACAGTCGTCCGGCATCTTCGGCTGCTCGTGCGATCCTAATTTAACGTGCATCCGTTTTAAAAGACACCAAGCTTGTTGCACCGTCGACATCCGACGCTATATTCGAACCCATCTTTAGCCACAAAGATCCGAGTTAGTGCTTGTTGAACGAAGCTCCCGCTTTTTGCTCTTGATTCAATCACTTGAAGACCGCGAATCATTCGAGTTTCTCGTATAAGACCATTAAGTATATTAGAATTCGTAAGCAAACTTATCTGACTTACTCCACTTGACTTGTGCACCTCAATTAGATTTAAATATGGAAACATCCTTGCTGCCTTTGACAGGGTTACGTGAAGAGCCTCATGCTGTGTGGATCCACCATTACAGCGATCGGCCTGTTGCTCGTCGGGCCGAGCCATATCTTGCCATTTCTGCCACGGTTAGTCGGCAATCGAAATGCAGCAAAATGCAGCTACCACATGCAACAAAATATCACGCACTGCCGGCGCCAGAACGTGCGTCTCTACGACGACTGCTTTCATTGCAGGGATTTCTGGCTTACCTCTGCATCAGTTGCAATTCTAGGCCTGGGCATGGGCATTTCCTGGCTTCCACAATATCAGCTTATTCTCAGCTCAGCCCTGTAAGTAGACGCTCGCGTGATGTACATGGCAGCCAACTCGGTTGCATGTCATCGCCTATGGATGCGCCAGCTCACGAGGCGAGCTTGCATGGGCATGCACACACAGAGACATGCGCATATATATATGTGTGTGTGTGTGTGTGTGTGTGTGTGTGTATGTGTGTGTGCGTGTGTGCGTGCGTGTGGGTGTGTGTGTGTGTGAGTACGTGACAGGCCATAATCAGAGCAGAGCAGCTAGAAACACAATTCTTAAGAAGCTTAAGCCATGCATCTAAGCTGAATTTCATAGTCTCCACATACCCTCCACACGCCACAAATCTTGGATACGGAACTGAGAACTCTGACAAGGAAAAGACCCAAGTTCTTTAATAAACTTGGTTTAGGCTAGCAGCATATTAATTCCACCGGTGCAGCAACTGATTTGCAATGACCGTTTGGCTGGCTACGCATTTGGAATGAAGGTCAGAGTTATAAACAGATTATATATACTGCGTGCTATGATTTCCTTGCTGCGAATTTGCATAGGATCTTTATAGTAATAATAATAGTGATAATGAACGTGATAAAGCGCCCTCAGAGAACTCAATCTTTTTCTAGGCGCTTTAAATTTGCTGCAAAGGGAAACGCCATTGAATGGTGAGTAATATCATGCTTGATAAACAATATGAATAGCATGCTTAAGGGTGACATGCACAAGGTCAGCATGCAAATGTGGTTAGTGGCAGCAAGCACAGTGTCAGCACGCATGAGCTCATAATGGACCAATCACAGGGACCCACTAAATGCTGTACTAAATAGGAGTGCTTTTAAGTTCTTTCTGCATGTGGTCAAGTCAGGGGGTGTTCTGACACAAGTCGGGAGTGAGTTCCAGGCTCTAGGAGCATAGGAACTAAATGCACGGTCTCCAAAGGATTTGAGGTTTGTACGAGGTATTGGTAAACTGTTGGATTCCGAAAAGTGAGTGGTACGATGCTTGGCCTGGTGGAGGAGTAGATATGAGAGATAGGCTGGAGCCAAAGAATGAAGTGACCTAAAAGTGAGTGACAAAACCTTGAAGTCGATCCACTGCTTGACTGGGAGCCAGTGCAGGTCGGCGAGAAGTGGTGTGATGTGGCAACTAAGAAGCTCACGACAGACAAGCCTAACAGCCAAGTTTTGCACCGGCTGTAATCGCCTGATTGCACATGCTGGTAGGCCAGCAAGCATTGAGTTGCAGAAGTCAAGACGGGATATCACAAATGCATGGACCAACTTAGACGTGGGACCCTTATCTAAACAAGCCCGAATTTTAGCAATGTTATGAAGCTGAAAATAGGCAGACTTGATTGTGGAGCTGATGTGGCCGTCTAATGAGAGGTCGCTTTGGAACATGGCACCTAGATTTAGAGCTGATTCAACAGGATTCAACTGATTCAATCACAAGTCATTGACTTACATGTCTAATTTGAATCCAAAATATGATGCTGCATGTTATTGCCTGTGGAGTCAGGATAATAAAAGGACTACATGCATATTACTCTGCCGAGTTATAAGGACCATCTTACGCAACCAAATAATAAAAAAACAAGACAACAGGCCAGATAGACAGTAAATGGAAATATGAGTGGAGAGTTCTAGACAAAATATTGTCCTCACCCAAACACTGCCAACGATCAGTAAATAAACATGTGTTTATGAGGTCGTACTGGCAGGCATCGAAAAGGCATTTACTCCTAAGATTCAAAAGGTAAAAATTTTTTTATTTGAACTCTTTGCCTCTCCAAAATATACGCACAGACCTGGTTCTGTCGAGGGTCATTCATCAACAAACGCCCAAGGTTTGGAGCTATTAGTTTCCTATATAGATGGTGACGATCTCTGAAATATAACACTAATCTTAAGCAGCCGTACTCAAAATTTAGGAAAGTGTTCTTGAAGATCCGACTTACCAGACCTACATATCATACTTAAATTGGCAATTTGAGTTCGAAACTCGATTTTATCTTCAGTTATAAACTAAGCAGCTGTTTGAAATGAGTTGACAGTGCTATCATATTATCGCTAAGTGAGCTGATGCATTGATTCTAGCAGCTGCTCCGTCCGGGGCAGCTTTAGCAGTGCCGTCGGAGCCTCAATGGGTAGAATATAGGTTCTTTGGTCTGCCAACGGTCATTGATCCGTCAATGAAAAACTAATGCTGCCGGTGCATTGCATTCAGCATGCCCATACAAAATTATCACTCGTATAGTCTCTCTCTATTTCTCTCTCTCCCTCTCTCTCTCTCTCTCTCTCTCTCTCTCTCTCTCTCTCTATACATACCTATATAGGTATATGATCTGTGCAACTTGCAGGTTTAGAAGATAAATTGTGTACCGACGAGCTAAGGATCTTACCCAGACACTGGTTCTGATAATAACGGGTGTACTTAAATTGTGTCTTAACAAGTTTTTATAGGACTCACAAAATACCAGCATTGGCTCTCAGTACGATCGCCGGACAGGCCTTATGATATAAGAATTGCGACACGTTTACAAAAACACTAACTTGGCACTTGGTCTATAATAAATGCTAATCATATATTCTCTTTCTCTTCTTCGCCCACGTTGGCTTACATCGCTGAAAGATACGTATGCGGAACTCCTACAGATGTATTATTTAAACTTCAGAATAATAACTCAGTCGTGACTTTTTTCGTTAGAAACGTTCTGAAGACTTTACAGAAATGTATGTGTTCCAAAGTCCCAAGATTGTGGCTGTCACAATCAAAATAGTTTAGACACCATTTTGGTGCTCCCTGCATTTTTGGCACTCTTTTATGTTTATGGCTGTCTAATCTTTAAAAACGCATTTAAATAAGTAGAGAATTTCAAATTCTCTGGCTACGCTAAGCTGCATGTAACATGAGCTGCACCATTCAGTCTCAGCAGATAGAGATTGGCCCAGGCTCAGGTTTTTGTAATGGTAGAACTGAGTTAATGCTGCTGTAGAATTAATCGATAAGATTTTTTGCATAACTTTCTTGCGATTTTCGATTTACATGCACTGCATACATTTTCGAGCCAGAGCGGCTTTTCGTTTTTACAGGAAGATTGGGCTCACTGACAATATTGCAACCTACGGAATGGCAGCCGGTCTATTCAACAGTGGCTATGGTCTTGGTGCATTTCTTGGACCGTCACTTGCTGGCTTAATGAATGAAAAGTTAGGCTTCGAATGGGCCACGACTTTATGTGCATTCCAGTGCATTACAATAGTACGTATGAACCAAATCCAATCCAGTAACCTTCGAAAATGCAGTGGCTTGTTATTGATGGGTGATGTCAGCTCAGGTCGGGGGTAGTAGTCTGGCGGCTACTGCTCAATACTTTGACATAAACGCAAGGTTTAAGAAAAAATCTGCGGGCACGTTTAAGAGATATGAGATCTTTTTCATGAGTTACACGTGTTTTTTAATGCGGACTGCTTGTCCATGATGATTATCATCAAGAAAGAAAATTCTGTTTTGTTTTCAGATCGTGTTGTGAAAAGCTTATAACTGCTTTCGGCTCTGTGCTGTCTATACATGAATGACAGGATACCAATGCTTGAACTGCTTGCTGACCAGTATTGTAGTGGAGACAGCCCAGGAGTATGGCAAGTACATCTAACTTTCTAGATATTTGAGTAAATCATAACGAGCTCTCAAGTCCCAGCACACGAAATCTGAAACGTGTTCTGAGGTGGAGAGCTCTGGGTGCAATGGCTTAGGGTGACATAGTTCGAGCACATCATGACTTTGCAATAAGCATCTCAAAAAAATGTAGAAGTCAAAAACGAGCATGGATAATTTCAAAGGGTTAAGCTTCACGGAATCTTAATTATATTTTCGTTCTCTTTCTAGGACTAAGTTGTTACGTTGATTATTACAAAAAGATAAGAGGGGATTTCCTCAGTGTATTATTTTTGGCAATCAAATTATGCTTTTATCAATTCTAGTACCAGCATTGACCGCAATCTATACCAGATGAAACCGTTAGACTTTTATTAAAATAGATAGCTAACTCCACTCTCTGATTGGTAGCAACCTACTTTTCTCACAAAAGTAGGTCTGCTAGCCGTTAATAAAGTCTGTGTTGCTTGATTTACAAGAGATTCAGCAAGCAATTGTGCTACTTGTCACTTTAAATGTAGTTTTCTGATGTCTTCTGTGGATACGATCCATGGAACTCATTTAAAGCTAAATGCCAAACGCCCAATTCCGCAAGGCGTATCTCATTTTGACATACACGGGGCACAGGTGTCGGCTCGAGCATAGAATTAGAGGAAAGCAGTAAAATTGGCACGGCAAACTTGTTTAATGATACGCTTCTGAAATCTCATGTTGTATTCATTAGCAATCAGCTCCTTACGTAGCTTGATTAAAGGTAGATCCAGGGGTACTCAGTAGCCGCACTTGGAGTTGATATGTCAGTCATGGGGTTCTCACTATTCCTGCACACGCTGGATCGTTTTAGGCTATAGTGATTGCCGTATACATGCTCGTTGATCGTCTGAAGCTTGGGAAGCAGAGTGCATTGAAAGGTTCTAAGACCGATCTCAACTCCAGCACTCCAGAGAACCTTTTCGAGGAAATGAAATCTCTCTTACCTTCGACGAGCACCGAGCACAGAGAGACAATCGTACTCCGGGCAGCTGATGCAACGTGGAACACGTCTGAAGAAAATCATGCTGAGGAAACGCAAGTAACACCCAGTGCTTTCGTCCGAGAGTAGAACTCCAGTCAACAAACTTCGCCTGAAAACTGTGCACAGACAAAATCACCGAGGTTGCATTGCAGAGTTTTTACCGAGCGGCCAATTGCAGCACCACAGTGTCACTCACTGAAAGCAGCCGGGGCTTATTATCGGCATTTTACCTACCTACCTTAAGATCAGCACTCTAACCCGAGGAAGAAAGTGAAAGTACTGCCAAACTTTCTTCGTTATTATTCTCTCGTGTAAGACAATATGGGAAGCCGTAAGTACTGCAAGACGTAGATCAAGATTAGCTTAATCTGATATTTATCCACATACAGTGTCACATGCCAGTTTAGCGATGCAAATGCAAGGCTGTAGTCGAAAAATGGGAACCAGGTATATTTACATAAATCCTTCGGGGCCGCCTAAAGTCGTGATGACTGCTGTCTCTCGAGCTTGTCTTAGCAGCTTGTACATCTGCAGCCAATCGCTTGATGCGCTTTAAAAAGGAAGAGACAATTATGCCGTCAGCTTTGAGGAAACGTCATGGTTTGCATTTCTTGTAAATTCACACGTAACTTCTCAAGCTGAAGGCTGAAATTTATATTTTAATTGGATTTATATAATGGATGGTCTGGCTAGATTGTATCAGGTACTTTAGGATCACTTTATTTTAATCACTGAAACAGCTGAGTAGTAAAACAGCTATAGATAGTAATGCCAATCAACAAAACGAGTGAATGTTAAAATTAATTTAGACTCACACCACACCACAGAACGTATGAAACCGTGTGTGCTTAGGAAGCTATAATTTAGTGTATGTAAGTCACGTTTTTTACCAAGGATCCTAAAACGTACAAGAATGCAAATCCATATGCATTACAAAATATAAGAGAGCATAGCTGAACCAAAATTTGTTGCTGTTTAAACGGCACTGTGAAAGGAACAGGAAATCATATAACCAAGACTAGGCTACATCCCGAGAGCTTCATTATCCCATGGCCCATGTTAAGCCTCCTTCTGGCAGTATCACTGTCGCCGAGCTAGAGTCAGACAAGCAGCTGTTTTATTGAACCTCTTTATAGTAATTTTGCATGTGCCTACAATACCAGCGGAACTAAACCACACTACTTGTGAACCCTATGTGCAACAGACTATAGGACAAACGTGAGAAACAACACTACAAACATTTCAGAAAGTGGAAGGGGTGGCCTCGGACTGAAGCGATATTAAGGCGGTAGCTGCTTTCAAACAAATACAAATCATGAAGCCAGCGGTTCGACTGATTGCGTAACGGAAACTCACAAGTGGATACATTTAAGTTCACTGAAGGTTGCCAGCTCAGGAGGGGCCAATACTACAGGGAACACGAAATATATGAGGCCTAACAGAATGTTCTCCTTCCAAGCTCAAATAGTCAGGCTCTCATGGCTTTCTGTGGCTGGCCTCGGTCCATACGTTCCACAACTCGGTAGTATGGCAAACATCATACTGACATTAGAAGAGCGTGTTCAGCTCTACTTGCTCAAACAAAATTTGAGAAAAATTCTGATTTCGTTTGGATAAAGTTCGGTGTACACGTCCACAATTTCAGAGAAAGTAAAGCTCCCAAATGTTTGACTGCGTAGGCTGGAAACGTTATGCAACCTAAATATAAACTTTTTCTCGACTTTTTTAGTGCAAGCAAAGCTAAACGCTAAACTCGCATTTAAAATTTCAGTATGATACGTGAAGTTTTACTGAATTTTAGAGTTTACGAAGCATTTAGTCACATAAAAAATGCACCTGCATACAAGTGGCAAGAATGCACATCAGCATGCTCTATGCATGTACCTATATCTACCAACGTTCCATAGGTTCGGATGTAAGTCTCTTGTGATGCAGACGGAGATCGCTAAATGTTTCATTTATAGATATTTTGCTTCTAGTTTACATCCGGGTTAGACATGGTTTATATATTAATTCTTCTTGTATGTGGAAGTTTGCAGAGCTTTTTTCCGATTTCCATCGTGCTTTTTTCCGGAAATTTATTCTAAAAAAATATTTGGTTGTTGGGCCAATTTTATAATTATCTTGAGCTGAAATCCTGGGCCCGGATGCTCTACGCCCGGTTGATGAGGGCCACTGTTTGCCTCCGTGTTAGTTTAGCTTACTCACTTAGCATATCTTCAATTTTCGAGCCCTTTGTGACATATTATCGTATTCTCGCTGCTATATTAGATTATTTTGAGAATAATTAAGGTGCAGTCTCTTTTGTTTGGTTGTGTTTAAGCTTCCGCTTTCGTGAAGCTCCGTACATCGTCTTAACCATCAAATTTATTCGAGCCTGAGTGCCTGCTGCTTCACTTTCTCATATAATTTGTTAGCTCTCCCGGAATCAACGGCGTCACCATATCTTTCAATTGGTATAAGAAAAGCGAAACAAGTTCCATTATTGACTAAAACCTCAGGCGGGGAAAACCAATTTGGAGGGTTACACTTTGTAATCCCTGATAAACACATGATTGGCCTGTGAATATTAACTTGATTTTAATTTATATAGGACGAGGATCTTTGCTAGTTTTCAAATTCGAATGTCATCACAACGTGCTGCAAGGTTACTTACGGGCTAGGAGCTAGAAGGATGGGAAGAATAAAGGCATAAGTACATAAGTAAAAGTATATGTATAAGTAGCTGCATGCTATCTACCTATCATCTGTATGAGCATAAAAGCCTGGATTGTACTAGGCAATTGCACAAGCAACAGGTAGAGTAATTATGAAACAATTATCCTAAACCGATCCCCGGGGATGGCATAACTCAAAGGCTCGTGGGATGATCATTGAATGGTGACATCTACTCTCCGAATTACTCGGATGCTAAATTGACGTGCTATATCAGTTCTACAATCAGCAGTTAGTGATATCAAATGGCTTGAGCAATGTTCTTTTAAAGAGACGAAAAGAACGTGGCTCCTGTACTGCATTATATAGACAGCTACGACAAATAAAATGTCTCGAAACACGATCTCCACCTTAAGCATGACGAATCGATCTAATCTCGCTCCGGGAAAAAGAACTCGTTTAATAAAGCCGCAACGATAAATCTTCAGCAGGCCAGCATGCTGGCTAGTAGGATCTTTCACCCGGTCCCATCACTGATATCTCTACTATTAAATCCTCATCTTCACCAAAGAGTAGGACCATGCATTACCATCCAAGTATCAGGCCATACATTGATTTCAAAGGACGAGAAGCAAAGTGCAAAACCATACCCCTATGTCCTTACCCTCATCTCCTCATCCTCATAAACGTATAGGGTCATCAATCACAGATCCGTCGGCCAAAGTCAAATGCCATATGTTGACGAAAGTACAAGCAACAAGCCATAAGGCTAGGTTTGTCTGTCGTGAGCGTCGCAGTTGCCACATTACACTACTTCTCGCCGACCTGCACTGGCTACCAGTAAAGCAACGGATTGACTTCAAGGTTTTGTCGCTCACTTTTAGGTCACTTCATTCTTTTGCTCCGGCCTATCTCTCAGATATACTCCCCCACCAGGCCAAGTATCGTACCACTCGCTTTTTGTAATCTAACAGTCTACAAATACCTCGTACAAACCTCAAATCGTTCGAAGACCGTGCATTTAGTTCGTATGCTCCCAAAGCCTGGAACTCCCTCCCAACCTGCGTCAGAACATCCCCTGACCTGACCACATTAAAAAAAACTTAAAAACACTTATTTAGGACAGCATTTAGTGGGTCCCTGTGATTTGTCCTTCATGTGCTTATGCGTTCTGACACTGTGCATTCCTCCACTAACCACATTTGCATGCTGACCCTATGCATGTCACCCTAACCATGTTATTCATTTTGTTTTTGTTTATCAAGCATGATATTACTCACCATTCAATTGCATTTCCCTTTGCAGCAAATGCAAAGAGCCTAAACGGGAGATTGAGTTCTCTGAGGGCGATTTATCAAGTGCATTATTATTATTATTATTATTATTATTATAAGGTCATTGGATGACCATTGACTGATGAGACCGGTTCTCCAAATTCCCTCACTGAGATGCAGGCAATAATATTGAAGCAAAGTTTCTTGCATGCTACGCCACTTTTCTCTATTAATTCTATAATGATTAGCTAATGACTTCGAAACTCTTGAGAAATATCCTTTTAAAGAGAAGAAATCAACATGGCTCTCATACTGAATTACAATGAGGGATACCACAAATCAACAGCCATGTCTGCGCCTACCACATGCAGACCATATACTGAAACTACTTAAGTTAAAATAACTACAGTTTCTTTATTCCCTTCCATAGTTTTCATTTCGTTTTAGGCTGGGGACAAATATTCAGCCGTTCACAGGATTCCTGGCCTCCCGCCCGTTTGGGTTATCCCTACTTGCTGGATATGCAAAATATGCAGTCTGGTCAATGGCCATAGCATCCTTAATCTTTGCAGCTAGGTGCTGTATTTTCAGTTACAGACATGCACATTCATTTCAGGCAGTGTATCTGAATGTGGCTCGAGCCCATATGTATAATTTCAAAGTCAGGACTTTAACAGCCTGGGTTGAGCGTCAGACGAAAAGTTATTCTTTATTGCTCAATCGGTAGAGATTGCGATATCATTCCCTACTTGGAGGAGGAGCAAGCTCATTTTCTTTGCTGTTGAATGCCACATTTGATGGCTACTAGCCACGCTTTACTTTAAAAATTACCTTGGAAATAGAAGAGAAATGCCGTGCTGACGAGAGACCATTCGCCTGTCAACAGTTGATAAAATAATCACAGTTAACTATGCAGCGGCCAACAAAAATGAATGACTAAGCATGAGCAAGAAATAGGTTCTATATAATCAAGTATTAAATGAATCGACTTACTGAGTTCGCCGTCAGGCAGCAGATGCCAGTTGCCACTGGCTTCTCTTGAAATCCTCGCTCTGATCGGCAGTAGCTGATGGGGAAGGGAAAGAGGTCAATTGGGTAAGAGATATTAGATGTCAAGGCCATCAGATATGTGCAGCTCCAAAAATAAAATCTCTGGGTCGTCCAGCGCACCACTGCAGGTGTGAGTGAGGTCCCTAGATGAAGCAAGAACAATGGTTGCGTGAAGCTGACTCAGCGGTCAGCAAATACGATGATTAAAAATTGCAGGCATTTAGCAAGAGCAGTTTGACTACTCATTTGGTGATGTGCCACCTAGAGCTGTCGCTGATTCACCTGCTTAGCACGTATGCCGATTTCCGTTGCTTATGTGTCTGCATCAATTTCCTGGATTACTGCTAAGCCAATTCAAGAATATTTTTTAATTACAAAGCATCTTTTGCTTTCTGAAGACAATGCAAATTAGTATTCCCTAAACACAAAACATTTAACAAAAATCCATAAGTTATGAGAACTGGCATAGAATATTCATCATCTTCCAATTGATACACCAGAACTTACAAAAGTTAATGCCTGCAGCTCACCCTTCAGCTTTTTGAGCCCAAAACTGCGGAACTTGTGGTGGCCGTGGTGAGCCCTGGTCTATGCTTAGTGGTCTTCAGCCGAGGACTGTGTACTTGCATGAGTGATCCAGCTATCATAACGCGTGTCATCCTATACATTTCTTCCATGTCCACTTCCCAGGTCTCAGCGACTACTCTTCACTTGGACTTTGGATTAAATTAGATGCTCCATCCTGGTATCTTGAAGTAGATGCAATTCATGTTTCAACGCTAGTTATAGAAAATCCAGTTACTGCCCGCACAGAACTAAGCCTGCTGCTATCGAGCAGAGAATAGCCATTAGCACTTATAAAATAAGAGATTGCAGATAGCAGACAGCCAGGAGATTATTCTAAGCAGCCACGACTCTCGTGGCTTACGCTAAGAAATTGGCCTCAAGTCTACTCGCCTCTCTTAGATGCTCACAGCTACTTTTGTGCTGATGCCATGAGATAGTAACGACCTGGACGCGTTTTCTGATATTGACTCGCATCCTCAGGCAGCTCTGGCAGCTACAGGAGCGCGAGTGGTGCACTGCTGCTACCCTTGGACTAACTGATCGTTTGGGTATGGCCGTGATTTATCCGCCTACCAGTAAATGAAGCAGGTTAACCCTAATCTTTGAAATGGTCATGGCCGATATCTCTCCTGTGATCTTTGCAAGCAATCCAAGTACCCTGCTGGAAAATGAACATTCAGCGGATGATCACCTCAATTTCGAAGTCAAGACTCCCTACTCGAGACATTCTTATACTGAATATACAAAGCCCACGATAATCTATGTATGTTCGACATTGTGTTTGTGGAACTAACTCTTCCCAGGTCTTCCTAAAAGTGCAACGAGACTCATACAGCTGGTGCAAAACTCACCACGGCCCATCTCTCACGAACGCATTCAAATGCCACATTATCCGCTTCTTACTCGTCTGCATCGGCGTATCATCAAGTATCGTATCAGCTTCGCGTTAGTGCGGTTTAGCTACTCTGCTTTTCCTTGTGGGTGGCATTATTATCTAACTCGATTAATCAGATGGTCAGTCCTCTGGTGATATCCCTTCGGCTATTGCTTGGCTTGTAGTGGGCCTAGCTGGGCATGGAGGTCAGGCAGGGAAAGCATACCACATAGCCCTAGTTGCAGTCTCGTATTGCCCGGCAGGCCACGTGTCGGCCATGGTGAGCCGCGACGGCACAGGTAAGGCTGTTGCTTTTCATGACCTCGGTCCCGAGGTCGGGCCTTCAAATCCTGCAGCTGGCGATCCTTTATTGCTGCTAATCTGTTTGGGAATTCTCGTATAAATCAGATATGATGAACTTTTTTGGGCATCCGATCCAAAAAGGAGCCAGGGGAACTTGCATTACCTTAGAAGCGACTGAGCCGTATACATTTACACGATGAATTACACACAGATTAGTACTCTGAAATCTCATAATCAAGCAAGGATGATCGACGCATTCCGCATAACTAATGATGCCAGCATTATGAACTGCTAGACCTATGCAACCATCTCATTACCAAACATCAGTCGTTTTGAGGTAAAGCTAAAACGGATGTTCCCTTCTACATTAAGAGCTATGCAGACTATGCGAAATGGGAATGAACACTGACGAGTGGGAAATAAAATAAGAGCTCCAAAAGAACTAAATCTCCATCCAGGCACTTTCCACATGCCATCGGGCTCGAGCTCACGATCTTAGTAATTAAATATGAACAATTCACCAGTTGGTCATATCAGGGTGTTTTTCGAACTTGCCTTCTATTGTATATACTCCTAGTTAGCTTTAAGTTTCTGTTTGGGGACAACCAATCTAAATAACCTTTCAGGGAACATTTCAAGGCTTGGAAATTTTCCCATCGATCTTTACAGCTCATGGCAAGTAAGTGATTCAAATAGCCGTCACTCTGAGTTCCTCTGACGATTAGGTTTTTCGTTTTAACCGCAGCTGCAGTGAACCACCTGGGCAGTTTATTTACGTGACTAATGTGCTAAAAAGGCACTGCAGTCTGCGAGCTTTTTTGGGCGTTTAAAACATTTCTTCAAGGGCTGCTCATGGCAAGCTTGGCCAACACTGGCTCGTACATTATCAAGTCCAAGAAACACCAGATCTTCACGATCCCCATTCTCCTGCCGCCGCTTACCTGCACAGTTTTCTTCCGTTCAAGTTTTTCTCCTAGACGGTTCAGAATGTCTCTGACCTTTTACTTTCACGGACGTTACCGACTTTTACCATTTATATTCATCAACAATTATCTTTGCCTCTGCCTTGGTCTTTGATAATGCAAGTAGCACATCCAACTGAGATCTTGCAATCACGGCCAAGGGGATTTGGGGAGAGTCGTACAATGAAGACGGCATGATGACGACGATGATGGGAGGCGTGCAACCCTCCAAACCTTCCTGCCGGGCACGGGAGTTTGTGCTGGTTCATTTGTCTGTGCTCATCGCTAACCGGTAATAACCTTAGGAAAGTGATGCAGTGAATATTTAAAAAAATACTGTCACCTCACCTGTGCAAGTCCTTGCAGGCGCTTGGCAAGTACTTGTAAACGTGATACCTCAAAGCATAGCTAGAGAGTATTATTAGCAGCACGCATGTACGAAGATATGCCGTCGTTAGCTGAGAATGACACAAATAAACAGATCTCATACGGTATAGAGATAACAATACTATGTCATGTGTATGACACCAGCAGAGTACCAAATCTCTACTCACTCGCTTTAATACGGGTGTAAAAAAAGTAAAAAAGTAATTACTGAAATTCGTGGTATCGAACTTACAGAACCATGCATAAGCATTCAAGTATCGTGCTAAGACGACTATCTAAAAGTGTACAGGAGTGTACTAAACATCACTTAATAGTAGGACCCTGGTGTGGAACATGGACTAGATACAAGACGAATATCTCCAGTTGTAAATTTTCCGGATATACGAACACGACCACACAAGTCTGACACAGTATTTTTACCAAAGGCACAAACAGCAAAAATAGAGGGACCTCTAAAGGCGAAGGCATCAACGTGGCATATCTCCATGCACCTTAACTAGGGCTAACAGTCCCCAGCTCTCTCCTTCAACCCCCATATCCTTATTCCCCATCAAAAGACCCAGCCACCAATAAACATCGTAGGGCAGGGCCATAATCTGCCGTCAAAGGGTAGTCGCCTAAATCATCACAAGGCATAATTGGGCGGCTAGTCCACAAGTGGACATCAACCGGACATACATTGGCAGGGCATGAATAATAAGCCACAGTATCGTACTTCGGGAAACTTGCAAAGCACTCAAGTATCATGATTAGACCACGACGGCAGAGAGCACAGGAAGGCAGTCATGGACTGGTTAGTAGGACCCTGGTTTTGAACATGCACTTGGCCCTGCACAGCAAGTGCACAGGACACAAGCAAGAAAAGTTAATAGGGGTACATAAAAAACTAAGCAGTCTTTACCTAGCTAATATGATGTACAGTCAATTCCGACGGTGACAGAAGCCGAAGGCAATTTCTAGACTTGGATACATTTTAGACTTTGATGCATAAGTAGTGTAAGCCGGATCGCATACAAATTTCAATTTACTGTGAGGGATGGCTCCACAACTATTGCCTAGGAGCTGGTAAGCACACTTTAGGAGCAAGGAGGTTGGATAGTTAAGAATACAAATAAAATAATAATAATACATTCGATATAGTATCCTCAGAGAACTCAATCTCTTTCTAGGCACTTTACATTTCAAAAAGGCTGGTGCAAGCATCTGAGGCGACCTGTAGGCCAAAGAGAGAATCCTTAACTTAATTTAGTGCTTGATAGGGATCTAACCATGCTTAGACACAAGTGGCATTGAGGTCCCGATAGCATAGGAGGCAACTTCTTCGTCGCTCTTCACGACCGAGGTCTTGGTTTCGATTCGTGCAGTGGGTGGTTCTTTAGTGGCAACTGCAAGTAGTAAGTGATAGCCGTTAAGGGTCTTCTGCCGCTATACAAATGCAGGTGCTTAATCATGCTAATATTTATTTTATTTATAATGAACCCGCTATGCCATTGTCGTTAACCCAGATAAGCAACAAGACAGGGCCACAATTACAAAACGGCCAGTCAAAATATATAAATGCTAGCTGATTTAACAGCCTCTTTTGTATCGCGACAGAAGAGCCTTTACGGCTATCACCACCGCTTGCAGTGGCGATAAAGGATCGCCCACTGCAGGATTCGAGCCCACGACCTCGAGGCACATAGTGAGCCATTACGGCTTACCGACGGCCAACAAGATAAGAAAATGAGACAAACTGACACATGGTGAATGTAAAAAAATGTGAATGTCCAAAATAGTAAGCTAAAACTCAACCAGCTTGACGAATGCAAAACAATTTCAATTTATTGTTAGTGGCAATCAATCGTAGCTAAATAGTATCCTTGGCAAAGGTTCGAACGTGCACGGCAAGCAAGCGAAGTAGGAGAGAAGAAGCTGAAGTGCAAAATTCTTCAAACGCTCCACCACCAAACACAACAAACACAGAACCTAAAACCTATTACAAATTCCAGTAGGATACAGATAAAACAAAAAAATATTCATTATAAAAGGCAAATGCCAAGGCTGAATGCATCCGACAGCTGCATCTTAATACAGATACTATTGCAAATATATAACATTTCATAGAAATGTGACCGATAGTTGCATCGTGCTCCAGCAGGTAACATACTAAACCGAAGGAGTACGTTGCTCAATCAAGAGCAATTTTTCAAGCGAATATCTTTGCTCAATCAAGAGCAATTTTTCAAGCGAATATCTTAACATCACAAACTAAAGGCCACGATAGCACTCCACCTTTGTTCGAAGCACAGCTGGACGAGCAAATAAATGCACACAAATTAAACGTTAATGTTGTCATGGAAGACTCAAAAAAGAAGGAAAAGTGGGCAGTGAGCTGCTGGAGATACATCAGCTTGACTAATGCCTCTTAGACTACTTAAAAGAAGACAACCGGACGGCGAGGTATGTTCATTCAACCTATTTACAGGTATAAATTTGAGGCAGGGTTGTGCTCCGCAATATCTGCATTCGCACTTCAAAAAGGCCTACCCACCTGCTGGGCTTCATAATATTTTGCGAAACGTTAAGAGAGTACTCAGTAATTTGTGGGGCATGACTCTTCCACAGTGTTGCATCGGTGGGACTGCCTACTAGGGCACACTAGACGAAAGCTTCTCTTAATGTCCCTTCGGTTGGATGTATCCTGCTGCGTTTGTTGATAGACGGAGCAAGTCATCTACCGTTTTTTCCACCATTTGACAGAAGTGGAGAGGCTTCAGTGTAGTCCACATGTGAAGAAGAGTTTTCAGTAACCGATAGCATCGAGGCCGGCCCACCTTTATCTCGGCTGACTATGATCGTGCACACGATAATGCCAGCCTGAAACATTGCCAAACAAAGTCAGGAACCACACGTCCAAATGAGCAAGAAATAGTGGTGCTGGGGGCATGCCATATGAGTGAATCAAAGAATACTATGAGCAAGCACTGAGAGAGCATTAGGAAGAACCAAACTATTACCATCTACTTCGAAGAAAACAATTATTCATTTAATGCTCTCTTTTCAGTATATGCTAAGTCGTTACAAAGAGATTTGGCTGTCTTGGGGTGCTAAAGATATTTATAATAATTATTAATACTTGAATTAAGGTGCTCACACTTCACGACCCAGGTTGTGGGTTCGAGACCAGAAGCAGGCAATTATATGTTTGCTCAGTGAAGGAAAGGAGGGGTGATAACTGCTAAAGTCCCCATAATTCTAAATAAATGAGGAATCAATCAATAAATTCACCTTGATGGCTTGCACAACTCTGCAGCAAACATTAATTTTTCTTCAGAATTTTTATTGGATCTTTTAGAGAATGCCCCAAATCATAGCATACATAATTATTTTTATACAATAACATATATGGTGAGACGTATACTTGTAGACAAACTAACCAAACTGTCAGCTTACCAAAGCATCTGAAAAAAAAGAAGTGCGAAAACAAATACCGGAGTAGTAGCAAGAGCTGAACTTCTCAGCAGAGAATCCAGCAAGAGAGAAATAACCTAGGGCCGTGATAGCCCAGGAGGCAAGGTGCTTGCTCTTCACGACCAAGGTCGTCGGTTCGAATCCTACAATGGGCGATCCTTTATTGCTAGCCAAAGCCGTGGCGATAGTCGTTATAATTAAATAATAATGCACTTGATAAAGCGCCCTCAGAGAACTTAATCTCCTTCTAGGCCCTTTAAGTTTGCTGCAAAGGGAAATGCAATTGAATGGTGAGTAATATCATGCTTGATAAACAGCATGAATTACATGGTTAGGGGTGACATGCACAGGGTCAGCATGCAAGTGCAGTTAGTGGCAGCATGCACAGTGTCAGCATGCAAAAGCACACGAAGGACGAATCACAGGGACCCACTAAATGCTGTCCTAAATATGTGTTTTAAGTTCTTTTAAATGTGGTCAAGTCAGGGGATGTTGTGACGCACGTCGGGTGTGAGTTCCAGGCTTTGGGAGCATACGAACTAAAAGCACGGTCTCCGAAGAATCTGAGCTTTGTACGATGTATAGGTAAACAGTTGGATTCCGAAAAGCGATGTTTGGCCTGGTGGGAGAGTAGATCTGCTAGGTAAGCTGGATCTAAAGAATGGCTAAACCTAAAAGTGAGCGACAAAACCTTGAAGTCGATCCGTTGCTTGACTGGTAGCCAGTGCAGGTCGGTGAGAAATGGTGTGATGTGGCAACTGTGATGCTCACGACAGACAAGCCTAGCTGCCGAGTTTTGCACCAGTTGTAATCGCCTGATTGCACATGCCGGTAGGCCAGCAAGCAGTGAGTTACAGAAGTCGAGACGAGTTGTCACGAATGCATGGACCAACTTAGACGTGGTATCCTTATCTAAACAAGCCCGAATTTTAGCAATGTTATGTAGCTGAAAGTAGGCAGACTTGATTGTGGAGCTGATGTGGTCGTCTAACGAGAGGTCACTTTGGAACATGACGCTTCGTTTTCGAGCACATTCAACAGGAGATATAATGGCTCTTCGGGCTCTACAGGAGTCATTAAGGCTCTTCTGCAGCCACACAAATAAGGCTGATCAGTCAGCTAGTAAGATTTTCTCGAAATGCACAGACAAAGCTACATAGTGTGGTAGGATACCAACAGTCTCCTATAAGACTTGAAAGGTATCAGGGCCATGTTGTGCTTCATGAAGGTGGCAAACCTCCTGATGTGGCTATGGCAAACAAAAGTTTACTTAGCTGGTCATGTTGACACAGAGACCGTAGAAGCAGAGAATCAGCGGCAGCAAAGCGAAGTAGCTAGGAAGAAAAACTACGATATGCAAAACAAAAGACAGCTCATGAGACAGAAACAGAATCTAGTTTCGAAAAGAAAGCAGGCAGAAAAAGAAAAATAATGCAAACGTTGCTTTGGGTACACATCAAATTATTAGTTTCTTAGAGCGCTGCCTATCAGCTGCTGCCACTGCTAAACCTCAACTGCTCTCCTGACTTTGCTATGCTTCTCACTTTGTCTTTGTCACATTGTGAGACGAAGACTGTTGGATACAGAATGCGTACCGAAAGCCACTTGGAATGGGAGTGCACTTTATACTTTACAAAACTCCCCTGCATAACACCCGTACAGTCTTTGTGGCTTTATGGAGTTACAGATGGAGATACAACTGAACCAGCAAATGCTGCTGACGGCAAGTCCATCAACTGCAGCCGGGCTGCTCAGGCAACAATAGAGATAGTTAAAATACAGATTAGCTTTCTGGTACTTGCGACCAGTGCACTAGTTCTAGCATACATAACACGCTAAGGAAAACTCATGACGTCTGCAGATGTGCGCAGTATTTACAGGTGCCCTAGATCTTCACTCAGCGATCGAGTCCTCATACATCACGACCCAGGCTGTGGGTTTGAGTCCTCCAGCAGGCAATCCTTGATTGTTCACTGCAGGCAAGAGAAAAGCAACTACTCTGCCGGACAAAAGCAACGGCTCTTCTACTACTATGTAAATAAGGCTGTTGAACAAACTACCCATACTTGAGTTTTTTCCTACAGCCGGTGCTGCTTCAGGCACAGAGTGTGAAAATACGTCCTTATAAAAAGAGATGGGTAGAAGCACGCGTGCGCACTCCTAATTGCTTGAAGTGCACCAGTCATGTGAGCAGGCATGGCGTGTTGTCTGCGTGCCGACCCAAGGACGGCCACGGGAGCGGCTGCCGAGAAGTTAAGCTCGGCACAACGGTAGGATTCGATATCTCTATCAGAGTCAAGTACCTAGCAAGTATCCAGGCACACTTAGATGTTCACAGCAAGTGACCATCGAACTGCGTACGCCTACGAGACAGCCGAGCAGCAGGCAAGCTATCCACAGCTCTGGCAGCAGCAGCTCTGACGTCAGGCCGGACTAAGCAGTTGGCTAGCAGAAGCAAATTACAAGCCGCACAGGATCGCACTGCGAAGTGGCAGCCACTGGTGTCCCAAATTTGCTGCTAGCGATCGGGCGTAATCGTCCTCGTCGTGTGGCCTACCACGAAGAATGCGAGGAATGCACACCCGGTTGCTGCCCACTCGAACCCATAGGCAGCAGATACAGCTCCGGCCACAGTCGGTCCAAGGAAGGCGCCTAAAGATAAGGCACAGTTGAAAAATCCTGATATCAGTCCTTGTGTCTCCAGGCCCTCACTGTAGCCGGCCTTGCTGCAACGCAAGATATAAGCAATTCACGCACAAGCTTGCCGTCACATCAACGGCGATCAACTTTTCATTGTTGGTTCACATGCCTCCAGCCATCCGTCAGCCGACCGCTGCACACGGCGCGGCACTTGCCTCGGTGACCGAGGCAGCCCAGGCAGGCAAGAAGTGCACAAATAACGCTTGTAAATAGGCATACCGAGTCATAAAAGAAAGCCGCAAAGTCAGTCATAAGTCATACAGAAAATGAGAACCGCCGCTTGCTGACTGCTTACAGCGCACTCCGAAGAGCAAGCGGGAAGGTAGGCAGTAGCGCACTGCCAACACCAAGGCCTATGAAAGTCAGTGCAAGGCACACCGTCCACAGCTGCCTGCAACGCACAGTGAGAGATGACTGCATGAACGTTGCACTCGGCTGACACATTCCTCACAAATCAGAGTGGAAAAATGCAATTTTAGCAGAGTTAGTCAACATCTGCTCAGAACAGCAGCACAGTCTGCAAAAGCATCGTGCGAAACAGGTGGCCGTGTGGTACGATTGTGATTGGTGAAATATTTGGAGACTTCACTGACGACGATTGAGAATTTAATTCAAACCGAACGCTAAAATCGTTCCAATTTCTTTCGAGTGCAGTACCATATCCCCAAGGGTCACTCGAGTGCTGTACATAGCAATCCAATATTTGGTTATGCCACAAAGTATACGTCCGAAAAAGGGTGATTGAATGCATGCAAAAAGCAGACTGCTAGGGGGGGGGGGCTCACGATAATGGTTACTCTACCGCCTCGAAATATGGGGTACCTCAGAGCTCCTTGCTAGGTCCGGTTCTTTTAACCGTTTATAATCTCCCTCTGGCTGATGTGATTGTCAAGCGCAATCTAGGCTTTCACTTCTATGCGGATGACACTCAGTTGTACCTTTGCTTTGAAAAACACACCTATTTAGGACAGCATTTAGTGGGTCCCTGTGATTTGTCCTTCATGTGCTTATGAGTGCTGACATTGTGCAAGCTGCCAATAACCACATTTCCATGCTGACCCTGTGCATATCACCCTAATCATATTATTTATTTTGTTTGTTTTTCAAGCATGATTTTACTTACCATTCAATTGCATTTCCCTTTGCAGCAAATGTAAAGCGCCTAGAAAGAGATTAAGTTCTCTGAGAGCGCTTAATCAAGTACATTATTATTATTATTATTATTATTATCTCTCCCAGCCTTCGAGCACCTCAAATTTTCAAAACTCGCTGCATGTATTGATGACATCTGCACATAGATGGCGGCAAATTTTCTAAAACTAAACAATGATAAAACTAACTTACTGGTTATGGGCAAACCCAGTGTGATTCACAAAGTGGAAAGGCTGTCGCTCAAAATTGGCTCTGCCAGCATATCTCCTGTTGAATCAGCTCGAAATCTAGGTGTCATGTTCCAAAGTGACCTCTCGTTAGACGACCACATCAGCTCCACAGTCAAATCTGCCTACTTTCAGCTACATAACGTTGCTGAAATTCGGGCTTGTTTAGATAAGGGTACCAAGTCTAAGTTGGTCAATGCATTCGTGACATCCTGTCTCGACTTCTGCTGCAAACTGCAACTCACTGCTTACTGGCCTTCCAGCATGTGCGATCAGGCGATTGCAGCAGGTGCAAAACTCCGCAGCTAGGCTTGGCTGTCGTGAGCTTCGCAGTTGCCACATCACACCACTTCTCCCCGACCTGCACTGGCTACCAGTCAAACAACAGATTGACTTCAAGGTTTTGTCGCTTACTTTTAGGGCACTTCATTTTTCGGCTCCAGTCTATCTCTTAGATCTACTCCCCTACCAGACCGACCATCGTACCACCCGCTTTTCGGAATCCAACAGTCTACCAATACCTCGTATAAACCTCAAATCCTTTGGAGACCAGGCAATAAGTTCGTGTGCTCCCTAAGCCTGGAACTTCCTCCAGACTTGAGTCACAACATCCCCTGACTTGACCATATTTAAAAGAACCACATTTAAAAGAACTTAAAAACACACCTATTTAGGACAGCATTTAGTGGGTCCCTGTGATTCGTCCTTTATGTGCTTATGCGAGCTTGCACTGCATGCTGCCACTAACCACATTTGCATGCTGACCTTGTGCATGTCACCCCTAACCATGTTATTCATGTTGTTTATCAAGAATGATATTACTCACCATTCAATGGCATTTCCCTTTGCAGCAAATGTAAAGCGCCTAGAAAGAGATTGAGTTCTCTGAGGGTGCTTTATCAAGTGCATTATTATTATTATTATTATTACCAGCTACATCAAGTAAACACCGGGTGAAAGAAAAGCTTTACCCATAACAACCCATTCACAATTTGAGGGTGACAGCAGCTGCTTCTATAAGACGAAATTAACCTAACAAATGGGGGCATGCAGTCGATGGCCATGCACTACGGTAGACCAAGCAAAGCCAGTCAGCTCATTAGGATCCACAAAAGCTTCCAAACATCCAGAGATCTTCAAACATAATCTGGGTTGCATGTGGAAAGTGGACCAAGGAAATGAGATTGGTCCTCATAGCTCCTGAAAGCTCAGTCGTCGCTCTGCCGTTTTTGCCATTCGTACTCGGCTTGCTTGCGGCCTGCACCTGTTCAGCAGCTGCGCAACGTGCGCTTCTTCAAAGCTCGATAAAGCTGCGACTATACTAGCAAACCTTTGGAGTCGAGATACCCGTGAACTTGTCTCGAGTGCGAACTAGAGTCGAACTAGCCATGGCTGCACCGCAGTGAAGACTGGCCATGTAGTCGGATTGTGGCTGGTACACTCGTTGCTCTCATTTGGCAATAGGGGGAGATATGCTATGATAAGGTCGATGCAACGATCACATATGCGACGGTGCAATCGCCAAGTCGTGTTCACTGGACAGCCAGACAGACGGACTTAATTAATCACTCACACTCAAAAGTGTGTAGGTTGTTAATATGGATTGCCAAACATTGTTGTAATGGATGTCTGCTGCAACAGCTGTGCTTTGCAAAGGACCTTAAACACTGCAGAAGGCTCTTGGACGAACGTTAGCGACTGCCGGAAAACACATTCAAATTAATCATAATAATAATACGTTCGCATGGCACCTTAAGACAACTGCAACTCTTTTTGGGGGCATTAAATAGGCTGCAAAGGAGTTGCACCAGCCTTGACATTCTAACAACCACGAGCACGCTCACAGACAGCAGCTCTGCGGTCAAGGAAACTTGGGCAAGCTCAATATGCTGATGGCTGGCCTCAGGCAGTCGCCAGCTGGCAAGCAGGAGCAGCTGCTTCGGTTGGTCACCGGCAGCCAGGCTACGGTGTGGACATCATGCTTTTGCTGCCTTAGTGAGTGCCTGAGTAATGCTCAGAGCTGAGGAACGGCTGGTAGAGGAAGGAGGCTAGTTGATCATGTGAGGCTAGTCTCACTGAGGCATATTGGAGAGCCTCACCCATCTGAAGCTATTTCTACTCAGAGCAGAGGGGGTTTCTCTATTCACTCCCGAGTTTTTACCTTATCTACAAACGAACCCTGGCAGTCCATTTCACATTAGAGAGAGAGAGAGAGAGAGAGAGAGAGAGAGAGAGAGAGAGAGAGAGAGAGAGAGAGAGAGAGAGAGAGAGAAAGTGCCCGCCCCTCGGCTGACTGCAGGGATAAGCTAAGTGCCAGACAAGAGCTGCTCATTAAACAGCTGGCTGGCTCGAACAGTGGACAGCTTGCTCGAGCTGCTAAGAGGAGGGGCTTGAGGCTGAGCAGCCATGCATACTTACCCATTAGGGAGTAGGAAGGCCAGCAGTGGAGTAGGACCAATCACCAGGTAGCCAGCACCACACAGCACTGAGCCCATCAAGATCAAAGATAGCAGGAAACCCTGTGGGCATCATAGAGTACAGTCAGTGCAGTGTTCAAAGGCAATGCCCCTGGAAGATCACTGGTAACGACCGGCTTGCGATCAGACACAAACAAGCAGCCTGACATATAAAGGGCAGGAGCCGTGGTGGTGCACAGAAACTACCTTGTCACACAGATATCCAATAAGGGGTGCGGTTAAAGCATAGACTCCGCAGCCAATGAGAAATACCGCTCCAATTTGAGCAGGCGTAAGGCCAGGAGCAACCTGAAAACAAATGAATTCATGCATTCTGGCAGTCGCAATGCAAGATACCAAATAATTCAACCGATAATAACCAATAAAAATTATAATAACGAGTATCGTACTACGAAATTTACAAAACCTCCATCCAAATGATTTAAAACTTACTGGAAAAAATCGATAATGAAAGTTTCATGACATGCACGGTATCATGCATGCATGCAAAAAGCATGCATGCAACAAGCATGCAAAAACAGACAACTACCATGCCGACACTACCATGCCAGCATGCCAAAAAACACATGAAGACAATCAGGGTCACCGGTTAGTAGGGCGTCTGGCTAGTTAGATGCACTGAATCCTACAAGTGAGCATGCACAAGTAAGCAAGCAAAGCACACAGGAACATCTCTAGCAGAGGAAAAGCAGACAGAACAAATGCGTCTCTTGCTCTCTCCTTGAATAATGCAAGGTCGTTGTAGGTAGTAATCAAAGCAGAAAGCGAGTTCCCGACTTTCGGTGCACATGAACTGAGGGCCCGTCGCCAAGAGAGTTCAATAAGGTGCAATGAACTGACAGACGACTAGAAGGAAAAGATTGGATGGTACTACAGCACACTGGATGGAGGAGCAGGAAGGTAGGACCTCAGGTGGACTCGTGAAAGCAAGTAAAGCACCATGCTGGCCCTACAAAGAACTTAAAAGTCGATTCAATGATGCATAGGTAGCAAGCGAGGCACAGACCGAAGTGGTGAGAAGTGGCAGGTATGCCGTTGACAACAGGCCTCACAAGCTGCCGAGTATTGCATCAGTTGCGGACGATTCAGGTAATAGTCCGAGATTTATGAATATAAAAAAATTGATGCAATATAGCCACGGTGTCACACAAATGAAATAGTTTGGCTGCCATACTAATGTTTGAAAGAGATCCTGATTCTGGCAATGTTCCTTGGCAGAAAGCAGGCCAACTTGAGGAGAGAGGCAATGTGCTCATTCAATGACAAGTTCATTTGGAAAAGCACAGCCAGATTACAGGCAGGCATCATGAAGAGATGCTAGGTAAACCAACCAAACAACCGGGGTGAAGTACTTGCAACTGAACTGTCACTAGGCTTACTAATGGGAAGGACGCATCGTCATTATAATTAAGAAAGTCAAGAGTCCATACAAGTGCAAATGTCGCCGATGTTGGCTGATTGGAAAATAAGTGAGTCGGATGAGGACCAAACTTTGGTAGAGTTGAAGGTAGATATGAGTATATGAGTAATAGTTATGGGTAGAGCTGAGTTTCGTCGGTGTAGAAACAAGAGTCAAGATTGTGTTAAGACGATTATATCGGCCAGAAGGCAAATATAGATTGTGATGTAATGTAAATGTAATGTATCTCCGTCTGTAACTCCGAAAAGACTAAGTGGGTGATACGCAGGAGAGTTTTGCAGAGAGCACCCACAGCCTAAGCGGCTTTTGGTATGCATTTGGTAGCTAAAAGACTTCGTCTCACTCAACAAAGAGAAGGTGGGAAGCATAGCAGAGTCAGGAGAGCAGTTGAGTAGTGAGTAGCATGGAAGTAGCAGCTCACGACTGCTGAAAAGGATGAGCCATAGTCGGCAGCAACACCTCGTTGCTTAAGAATTGTGGAAGCCAGTTCCACAGTCTAGGACCTGCAGAGCTAAAGCTTCTGTCGACGACGGTCTTTAAGCAGACAGATGGAACAGCTAATTCATAGTCCATACAGGACCTGAGGGCACGAGAAGGCTGAAACTGGTGCAGCAGTTCAGCTAGGTATGGAGGAGCCAAGCCGTGGCTGGCCTTGTGGGTCAGCATAAGAACTTTCTTTTGTATCCGTTGATCAACCGGCAGCCATCCTAGCTCTTTTAGCAAAGGAGACACGTGGTCAAACCTCAGGGACTTAAAAACTAACCCGGCAGCCATATTCATAGCCAGCTGCAGTGGCCTAGTTGCTTTTTTTGGAAGCCCAGCCAACAGAGAATTACAATAATCAAGCCGAGGCAGAACTAAGGAGCTAGTTAAATCTTTTGCAAGCCACTGTGGAAGACAGCTCCTAATCTTAGACAGGGATCTGATGCGAGGGCTAGCTGTAGAATCAGTCTTCTGAATGAACCTTTTAAAATTCAGACGGCTGTCGAAAACGACACCTAAATTTCGAGCATGTGGTGTTGGTCGCACAACAGCATCACCTATTAGAAGAGCAAAGCCTTCTAATCCAGCTGTGCACTTCGGGTGTCCTATGAGTAGCAGTGTAGCAGTTCGGTTTTATTGTCATTTAGTTTCAAGAAATTTTCCATCATCCAGGATCGAATGTCGGCAAGGCAAGCATTCACTTTCTCAGTTGCTGCAGCAGATTCCAACGGTTTGAATAATAAATACAGCTGAGTATCATCAGCATAAAAGTGATATCCTATTCCATGGGCCTAAATCACTTTTCCCAGAGGTTGAGTATAAATGGTGAACAGCGAGGGACCAAGGACAGATCCTCGAGGGATTCCACATGTGACCCATATCTTGTGTGAGACCTGAACTCCACGCGACACTGATTGAACAAGATTAGACTAGTACGATTTAAACTATGCCAGTGCCTCGTCGGCCACACTGAAAATTGTTCTCAATCGTTCAGGTAGGACATTGTGATCAATGGTGTCGAAGGCAGCTGATAGACCTAGTAGAGCTAGGGCAGTGAATTTCCGTATTAGTTGCCATACAGCATGTCATTGTTAACACGGAAAAGAGCAGTTTCAATGGAGTGCTGCCTCTTTAACCCCGATTGAAATGCTTCTGACATTTCATTCTTTTCAGTATGTGCAACCAGCTGCTTAGCGCCAATGTTTTCAAGAATCTTCAACAAAAAAGGAAGAAGGGAAACTGGGCGATTGTTTGAAAGGACCTCAGTATCTTATCCAGGCTTCTAAAGTATCGGTATGACGATTGCCGATTTGAAGGACTTGGGTACGACCCCTTTTAATAGGGACATACGATCGACTCTACTTAACTCCGTACATGACCAACGGCTATTTATACATGCAGTCTGAGATCTCTCCTTAGGGTAGGCTGTAACCCAGTTTAGCACTGTGCCAGTGATACTTACGTGTGTCATGAGGTGCTTCAGCAAGTTTTTATGGTCATTCGGCTCAAATGCTGCTAAATTAGAGCTAAAGTCTATTTCAAGAAATCTTCGCAGGAAGATTCTTTCTAAATCGTTTTTGAGGGGGTCAAATGTAAACTTCAGAACACGTGATGCTTCGGAGAGCAATACAAGCAGATGCGCAAGAGGAGATTTTAATGCCAAAGTAAAAGCAAGCTCAGCAGCAACACAAGCCAGATGCTAGCACTAGCATGAGAGCACTGGAAGATTGTACTGGCAATCCAAGGCACCGCTCGATGGATGCAACATCGGTAAAGCTCCAAGTCACTGCGCTATGAAGTGCAACAGAGGAAGATCAGAATACCACATACAATCTAGCAAGCGTAGAATTCAGAAACAGAAACCAAGGCTTACCCGAATCTCCGGAAGCAGTACAAGCAGCTCAGAGTTTTCCTATCAGCACACCATGTGCTTCTGACTCCCAGAAAATTATAGATTGTCTGTACTGAGAATCAGATAAGTGAATAGGAACTCTCTTATGGACAAAAGAGCAACACGAGCAATAAAGAGGTGGCAGAAAGACACCACGAACCTTAAAAGTAGCACAGGCGATGTTGCCGACATAACATGCAGCAGGCAGCCATTATGAGGAGTCAATACAAACCTAATGTGGCTCAAATCCTTCCAGGCAAGGTACTACGAATTTAGGAAGAAACAAAAAATATCGCATGCAGTGGAGCATTTAGCCTTGTCAGTAGCAGAAGCTCAGCAGAAGGTATGTAGCTTGGATTTCTGAGTCGAGCTTCGAAGAATGAGCCATGACGACGTGCAGTGAATGTAAGCTTCACACGAGGAGGAGGAATATCATTGTGAGTGAGATCAGGAGACCCCGTTGTCGTAAGGTGGCTGGAAGAGTGGGTGGTGGTGGCAGTGCAGTAAGTCCTGCCAGACCGGTCTCTAGAGCAAAGGCAAATCTCATTGTGAAAAGCAAACGATGGTTGAAAACTGTCCATCTTCATCAAACTAATTCTATTATTCCTCGTCTAGGTCATTCCCTAGCTGTGGTTTACACAAACTCACCTTTATCCAGAATAGGGAGAGCCAACTGCATTCACACAGGATGGCATTTTGGTCAGCTGGCTCGTGCCTACAGCTACAACGAATCTGCCAACACTCACTGCCCGAACAACCCACGCCGTGGGGGGGGGGGCATTTCAAAGACTTGCCACTATCAGTCCTCGATGTAGGCTATGACCCAGTGAGTTCCTATGACTAGTCTTATGATGTTGAATGGGTAGATCTACAGCTAAAAAAACATGACACCTCAGGCAAATATTTTCCCAGAGAATCTTCCAAGAACTAGGCAGCCAAGCAACAAGTTGCTCATACCTTCGCAACGTGTTTGGCTAAAGTAGGATCCAGGAAGCCAAGGGCGAACGTTGCACTGCACATCACAAAGAATACGACAACCAGCTTCGGTATCTTGAGCAGTGCCAGGAAGCGGCCCACTCCTCTGGCACTGGCTGCAGAAGAACACATGCAGTTAGAAGTCGACGTAAGCCATGCATTCAATAAAATACAGACACAGAGAAGCTGTCTGGAAGTGCTTATTTCAAAAGTTATTGCCTACATCTGAGCATGTTCACTTCTTGGTTAAGCACACACCCATGCTTTCTCCTTCACTTCACCTTCGGTCTCTTTTAGCCTTTTTTATACCTTGCTCTCTTTCCATCTCTCTCAGTGGGTTACTCTCTGTCATGGGCTTGCATGACTGCGGGCTACTTACAAATTAAGGGCAGAAGCACATATGAAGATGCACACGAGACGATCAGTAGGCAGCCAACCGCAAGAAATGGCAGCCGAAATCCTCCGACCTGAAGCAGGAAGGTAAACTCTGAAGAAATCTCTGGTAGGTAGAAAAGCGTACACAGGTTCTACTTCAAGCAGCGCACATACTGAATTAGCTATATCCACAATACGTAAGAGGGCAGCACCATTCATTTCATGTGCAGTGAACAGCCGAAAAGTTATCCAAGTGCATAATAGATAGGTGGTAGGTCACGAAAGGAAAAATTGAGCACATGGTCTCCAATTTTTTGAAAGCAACAAAATTATTTGCAGGTACTAGAATGCCGATATATGCTCTGTTTAAAGAGCTAGGTCAACGAGTACACTGCAGTTTACAAAAAATCAGTCACAAGACCCATACTAATAGATAGAGAACTCGATATTGATGATCGAGCACACAATAATGACACCCGATCAAAAATCAATGCAAAGATATTAGCTAATTAAAAACCTCTCCATTAAAAACTACGTAAGATATATACAGTGGCCACATCCACTGGCAGGCACTAGGCATTGATGGACAGGAGCTGCAACTGACATGGATCAGAGAGAATTGCGATTTTATCACCAATCCCATTCCCTCTTTATCGAATCAGTAGTACTAAACATGATCAGAAAGTCTCAAGCACAAAAGCAAGTCACTGCAACACAAGCAAATAAGATGCACAAGCGGCTGGCTCAATGAGTCGCCAAATAGAACTGAATATCTTTCTAGGATTTTACAGGTGCTGCATAGAAAGCATTACCAAATGATCGGTGGCAACATCAGAAAGCAGTTAGCACTCAAGCACTCAGTGAAAACTCAATCTCTCTAGGCACTTTACATTTGCTGCAAAGAGAAACGCCATTGAATGGTGAGTAATATCATGCTTGACATACAACATGAACAACATGGTTAGGGGTGACATGCATAGGGTCAGCATGCAAATGTGGTTAGTGGCAGCTAGCACAGTGTCAGCACGAATAAGCACAAGAAGGACAAATCACAGGACCCACTAAATGCTGTCCTAATCAGGTGTTTTTTAAGTTCTTTTTAAATGTGGTCAGGTCAGGGGATGTTCTGACGCAGGTCGGGAGGGAGCTCCAGGATTTGGGAGCATACGAACTACATGCATGGTCCCCAAAGGATTTGAGGTTCGTATGAGGTATTTGTAGACTTTTGGATTCCGAAAAGCGGGTGGTACGATGCTTGGCCTGATGGGGAAGTATAGCTGAGAGATAGGCCGGAGCCAAAGAATAAAGTGACCTAAAAGTGAGCGACAAAACCTTGAAGTCAATCAGTTGCTTGACTGGTAGCCAGTGCAGGTCGGTGAGAAGTTGCATAATGTGGCAAGTGTGACGCTCACGACAGACAAGCCTACCTGCGGAGTTTTTCACCAGCTGCAATCGCCTGATCGCACATGCTGGTAGGCCAGTAAGCAGTGAGTTGCAGAAGTTGAGACGGGATGTCACGAAAACATGGACCAACTTGGACGTGGTATTTTTATCTAAACAAGCCCGAATTTTAGCAATGTTATGAAGCTGAAAATAGGCAGATTTGACTGTGGAGCTGATATGGTAGTCTAGCGAGAGGTCGCTTTGGAATATGACACCTAGATTTCGAGCTGATTCAACAGGACATATGCTGGCAGAGCCAATTTTGAGCGTCAGCCTTTACAATTTCTGAATCACACTGGATTTGCCCATAACTAGTAAGTTAGTTTTATCATCCTTTAGTTTTAGAAAATTTGCTGCCATCCATGTGCGGATGTCATCAATACATGCAGCAAGTGAGTTGAGAGAATTTGAGGTGCTCGAAGGCTGGGAGAGATCAAAGCAAAGGTACAACTGAGTGTCATCCGCATAGAAGTGAAAGCCTAGATTGTGCTTGGCAATTACATCAGCAAGAGGGAAAGTATAAACCGTGAAAAGAACCAGACCTGGCACGGAGCCCTGAGGTAACCCATATTTCAGAGGTACCTCTGATGAATATCCATTAAGGTCAGTGTACTGCTTTACCTGAAGGGTTGTAGGTTGAGGTTTCTTTATCCAGCAACCAGTTCGTCTAAATTTAAATACTTTACAATTCCCAGGCCGACAGCCTTCAAGCTAGAAAATATCCTCAAACCTTGGCAGCTTATCTGATGCAGCTGAACATGACCCTTTACCTGCTGCAGGTAAAGGGCCATGTTAAGCTGCATCCGCTTTAAAAAGCCATGAACGGGTGAGCAGGGGCACATAACAGTTCAAACTAAACAGATGAGTCACCGAATGGACGTAAAGCTGTGTATATCACTCATTAAGAACGGCAATCTCAGCATCCGATAATCCTGAGACATAAATACTTTCAAGTGACACCAAAAAACTATAACAGCTTGTTACTAGCAGGTCTCAGGAAGCTGGCTGATGAATTCATCTCTAATGAATGAGATTCAGTCCATATAGGTGACCAACATAGAAACAAATTGTTAACTAAAGAAGAAAGATAGCTGCAATTTGAACGTGGCTGCTCTGACATACTAAATAGGACTGTCAAACTGCACGTAAAAGCAAGATCGAACACAACTTGTTGTATCACAACTAATTGCATGCACCACAACTCTCATGCAAAAGTCGGATTGAGTAATTATATTTGAAACAATACTGAGATAGACTTGCAATGCTACATGCTAGCATTGCTTTCTAGTGCACAAATTAAGTGAAGACGACATCAGTATGTCTGATCAATAAGCAGCACATTATTAGCTGGAATATGACCCATAATTTGCTAACAATATTAATGCAAGTTCTCTGCCTTAACTTTTTAAAGCCTTTATAAAGTACGTGGAGAACATAGCATGCAATTACACTTCTGTCAAAGTATATGCAGACCTCAGGCAGACACACATTTTAATGTACATACTTGCAGCTTTAGAGGCAGCATCAAGCACTAGCTACCAAACTAGGCAAGTTCATATTATGTATGGATTCATTACCGATAGGTGAACATCCAGTGACAGCACCACTCCTGACAATCCGTCATACTAACATCGTAAACTACTACAGCAGAGGTAGTACCAAATACACATATCAACAATCGTATGACACATGGGAAGTTATGGCTGTGACAACAGATCAGATTCTAACGCAAAGCTTACCGAGTATAGAGCACCGCCAACCGGTGGGCCCACCATCATGCCGATGCCCGAGAATGCTTCAAGCATACCCTAACAAAAGATCACCAAAGCGGCATGCATTGACCAGCTAAGGAGTGGCAATCGTAAGACTGCAAAAAACCATGCTGGGCATCACTCCTTTTTACCATAACGGTGCTCAGCTGATTTGGAAACTGATTGGCCATTATTGCAAAGCTGGCTGTGACCAGCATAGCACTGCCGTTGGCTTCGACAATCCGGCAGATGAAGCACATTGCAACGTATATCTGCCCATCAGGACACTTGTCCAAAAACCTGCTCATGGAGAAAGAGATGCATCATAAACCTGAGCAATGGAAGCACACACGAAGTAAAAGACAAAGTGCAAATGTAAGCATTAGAAATGAGTACCTCGTTGATCAGAATTTCGGAAATATGACTACCTCAGAGATACATGATAGGCAACATAACATAGCACCAGTCAAATTGTTAAGCCATAGAGCAAGTGGCAAGTGACAGGTGTAGTGCACCTCAGGTTTGCTTACCCAAACAAGATCAGGCAGACTGAACACATGAAGCATCCAGAAACGTACATAAACTTGGGACCAACAGTTGTGATCTACAAGTATAAAATGAACTTCCCGGTATGCTGTGTGGTCTCCATTGAAGAGAGCAGTATGGAATTGGTGAACATGTATATATAAAAGAACTAAGCGAGGTTCGTTACTGTTGCTCACATCTGGGAAGAGTACGTAACACATAGCACTACTTAGTAAACTAACCACTATCACAATAATGCAATCACAGTAGACGGCAGTGGTCCAATGCCTAGTCAGACAGCCCACCAGTCAGATGCTACACCTGACATTACCGTGTTTAGCTATAGTGCACTATTCATCAAACATTTTGCGATAACTTTTGCTAATACCACGTTCACAGCTATTAAATATCCATAAAAGGCATGAATATCAAAAAATTCTGAAGTTGATAATCAAGGGATGCATAAATACACTGAGAGCCAAGCTTAACCATAAAGGGCCCACGTGATGGAGCTCAGAGTACTGTGAACAGAGCACACAGAGTACTAAAGACTCGATGAGTTGAGAACCTTCGTAAATAAGACCCTTAGCATTATAAGGAATTATAATAGTAGGTTGAAGCTCCTAACCAGAATACTGAACTCGACCTTGCCAAACCAGCCAACCATTATGGAGCAGCCATGCGAATGCAGGACATTTCCCCCACCCAGACATTTCCCCCTGGTGGACCCTAGGATGTCACCCCTCCCTGACAACCCCCCCCCTATATTCCCACCTATGAATGTATAACCAAGAATACCAATATATATATATATATATATATAAATTAATATTAGTATATGTATATATGTATATTTATATATATATATACATATAAACATATCAAATTAAGTTCACGCCTGTTGAAATAAAATTAACTCAGTATAATTTGACTTTTTTAATTCCGTATGACATATTCACTGATTGGCCTTGCACTAGAAAGTCCTTTTGAGTAGTCTAATCACAAAAACTGTTTTTTGATGTTTTTCTCAATGAGCTACTGATAGGCCAATTAGATCAATCACGAAAAATGAGCAACAAAAAGGTGCAAACAATCACGGTACTCCACACAACACATATTAGTATATATATATAGGTGTATAAACCCTAAACCCTATACCCTAAGGGGGGAATGTCCTACCCCCCCACGGCAGGGGGGATGTCTGTCCACGGTAATGCGGCCTCATTTATGGATGCGCTACAACCTTTAACTACGTCCTTGAATAACTCGCGCTATTAGCTGTGTTTTCACGTTTGATTATCTCACCATCATATCATCAAAAACTGATAATGGTTGGATCATCATATGCAAGTACAGAAATTGAGAAATTGGTAGTGGTTGACACATATGCAATGTGTCTGTTTTCCCTCTGTGTCTGTTCCTGTCTATATCTCCCTTTGTGTGTTTGTCTCTGTCACTATCTGTGTCTGTCTGTCTGTCTCGCTCTCTCTCTCTCTCTCTCTCTCTCTCCCTGTTTCTTCTTTCTTCCACTATCTTGATAATGATAATAATAATAATATTAATTATTATTATAATAACATATTTGATATAGCGCCCGTAGTAAACTCACGGAGCCAAAGAATGAAGGGAACTAAAAGTGAGTCACAAAATTTTGAAGTTGGTGCATTGCTTGACTGGGAGCCAGTGCAGGTCGGTGAGAAGTGGTGAGATGTAGCAACTGCGAGGCTCACGACAGACAAGCCTAGCTGCAAGAGTTTTGCACCAGCTGTAAGCATCCGATTGCACAGGCCAGACGACCAACAACGAGTAGGTTACAGAAGTCAAGACGGGATATCACAAGTGCATGAACCAATTTAGATGTATTATCCCTGTCTAAACAAACTCGAATCTTAGCAATGTTATGCAGCTTAAAGTAGGAAGATGTGACTGTTCGCCTGATGTGGTCATCTAATGAAACGTCAATTTGGAATATGACAACTAGATTTCGTGCAGATTCGACAGGAGATATGGTGGCAGAGGCGACTGTGAGCTTTAAACTTTCAAATATCTGAATCACACTTGGTTGCTCATTACTAGTAAGTTGGTTTTATCGACATTCAATTTTAGAAAGTTTGCTACCATCCATGTACAGATGGCATCAATACTATCGGTCTGGCAGACGAGGCACTGGTGTGGTTTAAATCGTACTTGTCTGATCGTGTTCAATCCGTTTCGTGTGGGGATCGGTTCTCACACACGAGACGGGTCAACTGTGGAGTACCTCAAGGGTCCGTCCTCGGTCCTTTGCTGTTCTCCATTTATACTCAACCTCTTGGAAAAGTGATTAAGGCTCATGGAATAGGATATCACGTTTATGCTGACGATACTCAGCTGTATTTGTCATTCAAACCGTCGGAATCTGCTGCAGCAACTGATAAAGTGAATGCTTGCACTGCCGATATTCGATCCTCGATGTCGGAAAATTTCTCCAAACTAAATGACTATAAAACCGAACTGCTGCTCATAGGACACCCTAAGCTTGTGGTTAGATTAGAAGGCTTTGCTCTTCTAATGTGATGCTGTTGTGCGACCAACACCACGTGCTCGAAATTTAGGTGTCTTTTTTCGACAGCAGCCTACATTTTAAAAGCTTCATTCAGAAGACTGCTTCTACAGCTAGCCATCACGTCCGATCCCTATCCAAGATTAAGAGCTATCTTCCACAGTGGCTTGCAAAAGATTTAATTAACCCCCTAGCTCTGTCTCGGCTTGATTATTATAATTCCCTGTTGGCTGGGCTACCAAAAAAGCAACTAGGCCACTGCCGCTGGCTATGACGACAGCCGCAAGGCTGGTTTTCAAGTCCCATAAGTTTGATCACGTGTCTTCTTCACTGAAGGAGCTAGGACGGCTGCCGGTTGCATGTCACCCCTAACCATATTATTCATGCTATTTATTAAGCATGATATCACTTACCATTCAATTGCGTTTGCCATTGCAGAAATGCAAAGCGCCTAGAAAGAGATTGAGTTCACTGAGGGTGCTTTATTAAGTTTATTATTATCATTATGATTATCAACAGAAACAGAGTACAGTTCTTACACTGACCCAAAAGGCCTACCACGGCTTGGCTCCTCCATACCTAGCTGAACTGCTGCACCAGTTTGAGCCTCCTCGTGCCCCCAGGTCGTGTATGGAAAATAGCTGTTCCATAAGCTGTTCCATTCCTCCACTTAAAGACCGTTGGTGACAGAAGCTTGAGTTTCCACTCCCCAGCTGCCGACTATGGCTCGTCCTTTTCAGCGGTCCTGAGCTGCTACTTCCATGCTACTCACTACCTCAACTGCTCTCCTGACTCTGCTATGCTTCTCACTTTCTCTTTGTTGCGTGAGACGAAGTCTGTTGGCTACCGAATGCGTACCGAAAGCAGCTTAGGCTGTGAGTGCGCTATACAAAACTCTCCTGCGTAACACCCACATAGTGGTTATGGCCTTGTGGAGTTACAGACGGAGATACATTACATTACATTATATGCAGCAAGGGAGTTGAGAGAATTTGACATACTAGAGGGCTGGGAGAGATCAAAGCAGAGGTACAACAGAGTGTCACCAGCATAGAAGTGAATGCATAGATTGTGCTTGGCATTTACCTTGCCAAGAGGAAGAATATAAGCCATGAAAAGAACAGGACCAAGCACGGAGCCCCGAGGTACCCCACATTTCAGAGGTACCTCGGATGATCTTTGTCCATTCTCATCAATACTTTGGAGCCTCCCACTGAGATAGGACCTGAACCATTGCAATGCAGTGACAGTGATGCCGAGATGAGAGGCACTAAAGAAGGACTTGGTGGTCGACAGTATCACAAGCTGCCGAAAGATCGAGTCAAACAAGCAGAGATATTTCTACCCATGTCTGCATTCCTATGTAGGTCGCTGTACACCCAAAGCAATGCTGACTCTGTGGAGTGATTAGCTCTAAAACCAGACTGAAAATTACTAGCAAGGTTTGAAGTTCAACGCCTCCAGGCTGCTACTGGAAAGCTAGTTGATATGGATACGATTAGGCAGCTACGGTATGTTTGCTCGGAACGAAAATTGAGGCCATTGCTGACCGTTATGCAGTATTTCGTTAGGAGCAGGATAGGTCAAGAGTACACTGGACCCACAAAGGCTGGAGCAAAATCGAATGGGACAATGAGAATATATTTGCAATTTTTTTGCATCCAAAAGTGTATGAAGTACTTGCATCGTAGCTCCAATTGAGGCTTCGCAGATAACTGCCTGCAGACTAGAGTGACATTTGGTGGCATAGGGGTCGTGGTCTGGGGCTGCTTCTGTAGCAGATACCTGGCATCATGATGCAAGAGGATTATCAAGAACTACTCCAGAACGTTTCAGTATCCAGTGCAATGAGCCATCGTGGAGATAATATTCCTTTCCAACAGGGTGATGAGCCTCTGCATTTGGCTGAGGGTGTTCAAAATGTTTCTGCTATACTTCGGATTTCAATTTAGGGCCACTGTGAAAACTAAAAGTGTGGCCTAGTCAATCTTCAGACCTGAATCCCATTGAGAGTCACAGGGGTGAAGTGAATAGAAGGCTTGGTGTTCAGGTGGGTCGTATCATGCTTAACTAATCGTTTTTCTTAAGTTTGCTGGAAATTTGGAGAACGATAGGGTCGTGTGTTTTTTCACAAGGCTTGGTTCGGTCTATGCCGGAGCGGCCGAGACAGGTAGTGCTTATCGAGGTGGTGTAACGCACATTAACACTGAAAACCACCATTCTTGTATTAAAAATTTGCTTACATGCTATGTAAGCTTACTGCATATAATTCGCATGATTACTGCAAGCTGCAGTAAAGTTTTGTATATCGGAATCAAAACTTCTTGGGGTATTAATGACATTTTTAAGTGGCCTCACGATACCCATGCACTTGAGACTAGGTACATCCCATCTAACTCGTCACTCTGCCAGCTAGCTCATCTATCAATCAGCCTGTGCATCAGACAAATCTTTCTCGAAAGGTCAGAGACAATTTCCCAAGTTCAAAACTTACCTTATTGCCAAATTAAGCCGTGAGGATAACACGGTATAAACATAATATAGCAGGTTGTTCATGAAGCCACAAGTATATACCTATACGTTTCTGATGCTAATGCAAACCTGAGCGACTTGTTGGTACAGGCCTCGAGCTGTAAAAGAACTAGGGTGACGACGATTAGATGCTGGTGCTCAGGCATTGGTCATAACTCGCAGGCACTTGATTGCAAAAGTCTGTTAGTGGAGGACGTGATATCTTCAACACTGATCATACCTGTTGGGACCCAATTGACTTCAGCTACAGAGCCAAACTACAGTAGGGCACTATGAATGACGATAGCAGACTAGCATGCATGAATCAGACATAGACTGCAGAGACTGCAGAATACCTACCACTGTACCATAGATGGGAGACATGAAGCACACCGTCAGTTGGAATACACCAAATATCAGGCCGATTTCCGTGTCCGATGCACCTTTGTTTGACGCCTGAAGCAATCACGAGAGACTGGTATTGCCAGACAACATAGCATCACACTGGATCAGTGAGAACCAATAGTGACTAGCCTGTTTAACAGCTAATCAAGCTTGCCGAGACAAAAAGCATTTAACACAAACCATTACATATTAGTTAATAATAAAATAATAATAAAGCAGTAAACATGAAACTTAAAAGTGCTCTCGACGAGCATGCTCTCATACATGTTGCCTGTGTATACAGAGTCTTAGAGAGTCCCTTCAATTTACGAGAAAACTTCATAAGATGCACCGTGATTAGCACAGACTTGAACTCCATTTTAAGAAGTCTGGGTCTGATGAAGATCTAGTTAATTTCAAAAATGTCCGTCGAGTCTACATCTGGAAAGCTAGAATAGCCAGGATTTTTTTCACTCAAAAACTGAAGTCCTGCCAGTCAAACCAAAAACAGATTGATGAGACGATAAACAATTTTCTGGCGAGTACCCTAGGTAACAGTCCCCAGATACTAACGGTGCGGTCGAAACGTTTCCAGCCTTCTTCACTGAAACAATTGTGCACATTCGTGCCTCCGTAAAGCTTCCTCAGACTAAATTCATTGTTGAATTACCACACGTGACCTTCCTTAAGAGATTTCCCTAGATTTCTGCATGCGATGGACTATTGTTATAAGATCAAAATAAAAATAGCTTGTCTCTTGAAGATCCTATACCATCATCTCTGTGTTCTTTACTGACAGACAAACTTAGCCCAGTTATAACCCAATGCTTCTCTGGAAAAGAAGGGGTTGTACCCAAGTCCTTCAAATCGGCCATCGTTAGACCGATATATTAGATGCAGAGGTCCTTGCGAACTATCGCCCAGTTTCCCTTAATTTTTTTAGTCAAAGATTCTTAAAAAATTGTGACTAAGCAGCTGGTAGCATATTGAAAAAAAATCGGAACATTTTTAATCGTGATTTAAGAGGCAGCACTCCACTGAAACTGCTCTCCTCCATATAACCAATGACATCCTATGCAGCAACGATGACCGGAATGACACTGCCCTAGCGATGCTAGATCTATCAGCTACCTTCGACACCATTGATCACGATATCCAACTTGAAAGATTGAGAACAAGAATTGGTCTGGCAGACGAGGCACTAGCTTGGTTTAAATCACACTTGTCTGATCGTGTTCAATCCGTGTCGTGTGGGGGTCAGGCTTCATCGACCAGATCAGTCACCTGTGGAGTCCCTCATGAGTCCATCCTCGGTCCTTTGGTGCTCTCCATTTACACTCAACCTATGGGGAAAAGATTCAGGTCCATAGAATAGGATATCACTTTTATGCTGACTATACTCAGCCGTATCTGTCATTTAAACCATCGGAATCTGCTGCAGCGACTGATAAACTGAATGCTTGCCTTGCACACATTCGACCCTGGATGTCGGCAAATTCTCTTCAAATTAACGACGATAGAACTGAACTGCTGCTCATAGGACATCCATAGGTATGGCTAGACTAGAAGGCATCGCACTTATAATAGTTGATTATATTGTGCGACCATCACCTTATGCTAGGAATTCAGGTATCGTCTTCGACATCTGCCTAAATTGTGAAAGCTTTGTTAAGAAGACTGCTTCCACAGCTAGCCATCACGCCCGATCTCTATGCAAGATTCGAAACTGCCTTTCACGGTGGCTTGCAAAGAATTTAACTAGCTCCTTAGTTCCGACTAGATTATTGTAATTCCCTTTTGGCCAGGCTATCAAAAAAAGGAAGTGGGGCCACTAAAGCTGGTGATGAATATGGCTGCAAGGCAAGTTTAAAAATCCCAGAGGTCTGACCACATGTCTCCTTTGCTAAAAGAGTTTGGATGGCTGCCAGTTGATCGATAGATACAGAGTAAAGTTCTTAAGCTGACCCACAAGGCCGGCCGCGGCTTGGCTCTTCTACCTAGCTGAACTGCTGCATCAGTTTAAGCCTCCTCGTGCCCTCAGGCCCTGTGTGGACAACCGATTAGCTGTCCCATTCCTCAGCGTAAAGACCGTTGGCGACAGAAGCTTTAGCTCTGCAGGTCCTAGACTGTGAAACTCACACAATTCTTAGCCAACAACAACTACTCTCCTGCTGTGGACTGTGGCAAATCTTTTCCAGCTATCCTAATCTGCTACTTCTATGCTACTCACTACCTAAACTGCTCTCTTGACTCAGCTATGGTTCTCACTTTCTCTTTGTTGCATGAGATGAAGTCTGTTGGCTACCCAATGAGTACCAAAAGCCACTTAGGCTGTGAGTGAGCTATAAAAAAAACTCTCCAGTGTAAAACCCACACAGTATTTGTGGCTGTGTGGAGTTAGAGATGAAGATACATTACATAGGAAGCATAAAACAAAACAGTGAAAATGATATGCATGCTGAAGCATGCACAAGCATGCATACTGCATGACGATTCCCATGGATAACCAGCTTCCCATATGTAGTGAGCACCAGTGAGATCTATAGTTTTGCTACATGTCACTGCTATATGTCACTAATTCTAAAGATTTAAGTCGGTAAAGCATTCGTTCCCAGCACAAAGTGCACATGAAACTGTGGTATGCTCTTAGATTGATGTGGGGATTTGAGAGGCAAAGTTAAGCACCCAGAATCAGAGAAGCTAGCAGTACAGGCAGAGGCCTGCACAGCAAGTATTTCAGATGAATAACTTCAGTCTGAACATGAGAGAGACAGCAAGAGACACAGACAGACAGACAGACAGACAGACAGACAGACAGACAGACAGACAGACAGACAGACAGACAGGGAGCTCGAGTGAGAGAGAGAGGCAGAGAAAGAAGGGACATGCAGATGATTGGCATGGTCTAGCAGTCAGGTACTGCTCGATGGGTAACCAGGGAAGTCGGAGTTAAATGATGTCCCCTGGCAGTTTCGACATCTACTTCAAAATAAAGATGAGCTGACTCTACTGTCTCACTATTTGTAGATAGAAGAGCTCTAGTGGTTTTAATCCTTTCTCATCTTGAAGTAGGCAACATGTATCAAGTCTATGAATCAAGGCTGGAACTCATGACTTTGGGTACTGAGGTGAGAAGCCTTACAGCAATGCTCCGGCTCGGTGGCTAAAAAGCGTAGTTCCGGAGTTTAATAGCAGTGCAAATACGCATCTGATTGAACTGACAGGAATGCCAGCTATGAGAGAGCCCCGGAAGTCTAGCCGCAATGTCCCAAATGAACGGATCGGCTTGGCTAGAGCACTCTTGTCTAAGCAGGCCTTAACTGTTGAACGGCACCTAGCCGAAAGCACGTAGGCATGATTGTTGAGCTTACACGGTCAGCTAGTAAACGGTAACTTTGGAACAGGGCCCGATATTTCGTACAGGCTCCGAAGGAGATCTCTTGGCCGAGCACATTTTGAGGGTTCGCCTTCCCTACTCTTGCGTGACACATGGTTTTCTCTTAACTATTAGTTTTACGTCATTCATTTTGAGAATGTTTCCAGTACGAATTTCGGCAATTCAAGCCGCCAAGCAGTCGAGTGATTCTGTGGAACTGGACGGAGGGCGAGCACGTGCAGAGCAGGGCTCTCTGTCGGAAAATGCTAGCCAAGATTGTACCTTGTACCGACCAGAGCCATCGATGAGAAGGAATTGATCGTGAAATGACAAGGGCTCAGAGCCGGGACACTCGGGCAGAACTGGAACGGGATCTCTGCTGAAGGCAGCGTTCCCGAACGGCCGCTATACACAGGCGGCAATCCGCCCGTATCTGCCGATCGGGTGGCTCTTAATCGTTAGTGATACGCACATCTGCTGCTGCAGCAACTTACCTCCTGCGGATAAAACGGCGCTATTATCGAGAAGGCAAGTGATGCGCAAAAGTTGGATATCGTAAGCGACGCTATCGTGAGTTTTTGACGCCGCGAGAGCTTGGACCCGGCGCCCGGCTCCTGGGCGTCACCAGCCTTCGGAGTTCTGGTTCCACTGCCTACCAGCGCTGGGCTCGGGTCTCCGTTAGTATCGATAAAGAACTGGGCGCTCGCAGACTTGCTCGTCGCCGAGCCCTCAGAAGAAGTCGGAGCCGCACACCCCAATCCGGCTGCCATCCTAAACGAAGTGGGCGCGCCGATAGTTTTTGAGACGGCTCGTTACCACGCCAAACCATACGCGGCACGAAGGCGCCAGACGGCAGGGCTATAACCAATCGCTACAATTCAAGGTACCCGGATGTCGCCCTCCTGTTGTATCTGCCGACACCGACGGCAACTCAGCTGCCGTCGGTTTTTGCGAAGCAGGCTTTCCGAGCTCGGCAACTTCTTGGTTCAGGCGCTCAGCCGCACCGGACAATAAGCCCATCTCAAACTCTCCGAAAACGGACAATTGCAAGTTGGATGTGTGGTAATGAGTATAAGAATGTTTGACAAGTTGATGAGTGAAGAACGACTGACAGTTGTAGCCATGCGACAGTCGCAGCTGCCATGACTGCATTTCTTTTGCAGCAATTGTAGAGCGCCTAGAAAGCTGGTTTGGTCCAGTGGTTAAGGTGCTCGCCCCGACCAAGATCTTGCTGAGGTCGTGTGCTCAAGCCACGAGGCATATGTGAAGCGCCCGAATAGAGATTAAGTTCTCTTAGGGCGCTATACAAACGAATTACAGAAAGAGATTGAGTTCTCTGAGGGCGCTTTAAAAAATTTATTATTATTATGGACTGGGCTTCCCATCGTGCTCGCAACTGGTAGCCATGGGTTCAGCCATTGCCTTAAACATCGAGCAGCTGAAGTAAGCCTGAAGAAATTCTTGGAAATGCCTCTCGAGCGCCTTACTTAAATAGCAGCTGATGCGGCAGGAGGACACGGACCACATTAATAATAAGCGGCGTCAACTAGTTTCTTAAAGCATAAGTCCTTCAGCCAGCTAGACCGTGTGTGAACAGCTTTCAAATCCCGCCCTGATCGGTTTGCAGACACACTCGCACGTCAAAGGCGGTGCAGATGCATCTATGCAATTCTTCGCCTCGGGTTCGCTCAAGCTACCACTTCTGCAGCAGGAACGTCTGCTTCCGAGGCCGTGAGCAGACGCAAGTGCGCGCATACGCACGTGTTACGTGAGCATACGCATGCCGATCGAGCAGTCGCTCGCTCGTGGCTTGATTTTTGCGTCTCAGTCGCTTTCGGGTTAGGCGCTTGTATCGCGGTGCCACTCCTCCGCGCTTTTTCCGTTCTAGTGCAATATAATATCCTCTCGTTGGGTTTCGCTTCACTTAGCAATTTCTTAAGCCACGTTCGTTTTTTGCTGCAATTCACCCAGCGTTGGCCTGACAACACGCGGCTGGCGGTAGTGATGACAAGTACTTTGGCACGCTTCCCTTACAGCATATGTGTAATGTGCCTAGACAGAGACTTAAATCTCTCATGCCCCACGCAGGTGTCCTTTTATAAAAAAAATACTAGGTTTCAGCTGGCGACTTAAGGCAGGAAAAACTGTAAAATAAAAATGACTGCTGATCCAGCAAAAAATTCGGTAGCCGTTTTTTAAGATGAAGGCGACTGACATTATTGCATTCAGCAACAGCGTCGAAACCGATCCAGAAACGGGCCGCAGAGATAGTGAAAGAAGCAGTACTGCTACTTTGGAGTAATAAGAAATGGAATTGTTTCGCTAAAATTACGCGAAATATACTTTGATCACAGGCAGACATGTCGAAGTATGCTTCGCAGGCTTCACACATCTTAAAAAGAGCATACACGAAGTCCTTTTTCGCTCTCACACTGGTAAATTGACCAAGCACACACACACACATTGCAAAATGCAACGGCTTGGAACAACGAACCTCTTGATGCCAAGTAAATCAAATATTGCTGTTTATTATCCAATAAAAGTTGCTTTCGGCAGCTATTTTTCCCCTTCTATGGTTACTATTCTGTAGCGACGCCCGTAAGGAGAGCATCATGGGCATAGTTAAGGAAGCGATACCCAAACACTACCAAAGTCAAACTGTGAAAGATTACCAGCAATAACAGCAATAACTCTAAGTCCTGCAAAATCTCTCGAATCATGATTATAAAGTAGGTAAAAGCTTTTTCTTCTCTACTTCCCTATGGGCAGCTGAACTGCTATATGAACACTTGTGCCCTCTGACCAGCTGAAGAACCACGAACATAGTAACAGTTTTGCCCTACCAGCACTGAATTCTCTCCTCGCTTACCTCTTAGCTGATTTAACAGCATCGCGATCGCTTTTAACCTTCACTAATTTGGGTAGCTGAACAAGCTAGGCATAAGAAACTGACGCCCGCACCGCGTCTGCTGGAAAAACTTGGGAACTTTTGCACTTGGATTAGGAAAACACACTTTGAACTGCAGAACCAAATTGAAATATGTTGCCAACTGAAACTTTCAAAAGAAATGATCCCCTAAAATCCTCTGAAATTCTCTTAGACGTCTTATGTTCGAGCCGAACCATTCGTCCATTCTGAACGTCAACGCCTACTATTGAGAGCTTTGCGTGAATTTTTTGGTCCTGGCCGTGGATGGCCTTAATCTAAAAGTTAACATGCTGAATTAGCCATTTTATGACAGTTTCTCTTGTTTGTTAAAGCTTCCTACGTTTTAACAAGGAGGATACAAATATGAGGGTACGGACGTTCCCCCCCCGGACATTTTCCTCAGACATTCCTCCCTGGGGTAGGACGTTTCCTCCGGGTAAATGGTTTAGGGTTTAAGGTTATAGGGTTTAGGGTTTATGGTCTTGGGTTTTAGGGTTTAGTGTTAGGGTTTTAGTGTTTAGGGGTTTAGGGGTTTGTGGTTTTTAGGGTTTTGGGGTTTAGGGTTTAGGTTGTAAGGTTTAGGATTTAGGGTTTAGGGCGGGATATGCCTTCGCCGTCTAAATCCATCCTTGCTCATATTCCGCGCTTTAGTTAGTGCGTATTAGGGCGAAACGAGATCTTTTGAGATCAAGTTATGCCCAGTAGACCTCAGAGGCTTCGAGCTCATTTGCAGGAACGCGCGGCACGCCATAGCGCGGCCACTTTGACGATTATGAGCACGTGCCTGGCGTCACCGAGCGGGACCGAAATCCCATGGGACCGAACTGTATAGCTTGCCGACGCCGCCGCAGCAGCCGCAACCGCCGCTACAGCAGCCGCCGCCGCTCGCTCCGTTAGAAACCATCCTTCCAATCTATCTATCCTTCTAATTATACTGAGTTGATTTTATTTTAATCGAGCGTGAACTTCATTTGATCATATGTATATATATATGTGTGTGTGTGTGTGTGTGTGTGTGTGTGTGTGTGTGTGTGCGTGCGTGCGTTCTGGCCGGCAGCTCGTTTAGTTGAGTTCTTTCTCAAAAACCACGGCACCCTTTCCAAGCAAACTGTATTCATCACCGACGAGAACTTTTCCGGTCCATCGCCGATAGTCACATGTGCAAATTCATTGATGAACTCTTTAATCTGATTCGTCCTCGTCCTCAGATTTTTTGAAAGTATATGGATCTGTAGATGCAGCCGTGCAGAGCTTGTTCAAGAAGGCACCAGCTCGGCTCTTTTCCGGCGAACGCTCCATCGCAGCACCGTTGTACGCTTTGGCCACCTGCTTTCCATCTTACACGCTTAAGGTGAATCCACTTGGATTGCACGCGCTTTGTCGTCTAATGATTTCGCTCGACTCAAACGGCACTGGCTGGATTGCCGTGAATTTTCACAAGTACAGTGGTGAGTTGCCCGTAAGAGCTATGATTGATCGTCAGTGCCCAGATCGTCTCCGGTTGAAGCTTTTGGTACTTGACCAATGTAGAATCCGGGCCTTTGCATATGGACGAAAAATAGGCAAATTTTTTAACCGAGCGAGTCCGAGCGGGCTCATCGGAGCCAGCAATTTATTCAAAGCGATTATACACTGCTCGTTCAGCGATCCTTGACTAAGCCCAGGGAATAAACTACCGTGCTATGAACACATGTTCTTCGCTAGCTCAAAGTACAAAGGATCCGTCCCAAAAGCCAGTGCATGCACCAGGCTATAAATGATGGCATATGGACAACGAATCAGTTGGTCTTATTCAGACCCATCCAAATGAAGATATCGTCGGACATGGTTTTGAAATGGTGGCCGATGTACAAGAAGTGCCAGTATACTGACGAAAGCGTAGCATTGTCACCTTCTAGACAGGCAGTTACTGCATTGAGGGGAACAAACAATTTGTTCGTCACGACGAGCCCATTCCAGTACGATGTCGACAAAACGATTTCACGTAGTCGACCCGACAATACAATGAGCTTGTAAGTCTCGTCATAACCGATCGAACTAGGAATATATACCAGAACCGGCTTCACCTATAACATTCGCCTTATAGCATATGTAGAAGTTGTCCAAGTTGTCTTCGTTTACAGGTTCAGCGAATACAGTTTGCCACTCTTTTGCACACGCAGAATATCGAACATGGCACTGAGCAGGTGGAAATTCTCGATGCCCTTCACGATGCGAATCAATTGCCCGAGAAGAAACTTCGGTTGTTCGGCTTTCAGCGTATCCATGGTTAGACTATGAAGTTCGTGAGCTGAGCAACCAAACGCGAACACAATGATGCCACAGTCAACCGATTTCTTTCTCAAGCTCTTCATGACATTTGGGCTGTCCGTGTAGAGTCTACATTTTGCCATTGATTTAACGTGCCGGGCCCTCATCCTCCATCGGCGTGAAAAATGCAATGTTCAAACGGTATTTCAGGTTCCTGATCTTACCAAGTGCATTTTCGGCCGACTCGTTTTGAATACCCAAGGTAATGTAATGTAATGTATCTCCGTCTGCAACTCCACAAAGTCATAAAGACCCTATGTGTGTTACACAGGAGAGTTTTGTATAGCCCACTCACAGCCTAAGCGGCTTTCGGTACGCATTCGGTAGCCAACAGACTTCGTCTCACGCAACAAAGAGAAAGTGGGAAGCATAGCAGAGTCAGGAGAGCAGTTGAGGTACTGAGTAGCATGGAAGTAGCAGCCCAGGACCACTGAAAAGGATAAGCCATAGTCGGCAGTACGAGAGTAGTTGTCGTTGAGTAATAATTGTGGAAGCGAGTTCCACAGTCTAGGACCTGCAGAGCTAAAGCTTCTGTCGCCAACTGTCTTTAAGCAGAGGAATGGAACAGCTAATGTATTGTCCACACAGGACCTGAGGGCGCAAACAGGCTGTAACTGATGCAGCAGTTCAGCTAGGTACGAAGGAGCCAAGCCGTGGAGGGCCTTGTGGGTCAGCATAAAAACTTTGCTCTGTATCCGTTGCTCAACCGCCATCCATCCTAGCTCTTTTAGCAAAGGAGACACGTGTTCAAACCTCTGGGAATTGAAGACTAGCCTTGCAGCCATATTCATAGTCAGCTGCAGTGGCATAATAGCTTTCTTTGGCAGACCAGCCAAAAGAGAATTACAATAATTAAGCCAAGACAGAACTAAGGAGCTAGATAAATTTTTGACGAGCAACTGTAGAAGACAGCTCGTAATCTTGAATAGCGATCGGACGTGATGGCTAGCTGTAGAAGCAGTCTTCTGAATGATGCTTTTAAAATTGAGCAGCTGTCGAAAATGACACCTAAATTTCGAGCAGGTGGCGATGGTCGCACAAAAGCATCACCTATTAGAAGAGCAAAGCCTTTTAATCCAGCCACACGCTTAGGGTGTCTTATGAGCAGCAGTTCGGTTTTATCATCGTTTAATCTCAGGAAGTTTTCCGACATCCAGGATCGAATATCGGCAAGGCAAGCATTCAGTTTCTCAGTTGCTACAGCAGATTCCGACGGTTTGAATGAAAAATACATCTGAGTATCGTCAGCATAAAAGTGATGAATTGCTCGAGAAAGATTGCCTGGGGGCCACAGGCCATTGCATTGGTGAGCTGTTTCCCAGCCAAGGTGGTGACATTGTCAATGGTCATGCAAACGACTTTGAAGGTTTGAATGACGTTGATGCTAGCCGCCATGATCGCTTGCTATTCTGTATCACGAAGTTCACCACCGATCTCGACAGCAGACGGAAACTGGAACGAGGGACGCAGGAGCTGAAAGAACTCTCGCCATGATGGCTGAGAAGAGAACGAGAACGTCCCAGCATTACGGTGCATTGTTTTCGCAAGTAGACTGCTTTCTTTTGTTCATCATCGTTCATGCTCTCGTATATACTGGATTTGGATGGGCTACTTGAGTGGACAGACGGTGTAATGACCGAATTCAGTCGGGGACATTTCAACGAATAACCGTGAAATTCAATTACATCGAGGGGGTTAGAGTATGGCTTGTAATATCCTTGCGGCATTCTCCGATCCCTGCAGGCTTCTTTTTACAACTGAGTACATGTTGCTTCATCTTTGGACATGAATCCGCACAAGTGGACGAACAATAAAGGCATCGGCGCCGAGACAGCTTCAATCTTTCCGCACTCTAATTTCTCGGAAAAAATGGACGGCTACATTGCTGGCAGGGCGACCACCTTTGTTCTTGTCTCGTTGTACCATGGAGAGTGTATAAGAGGGACGTCCGGTGTGCCGCAACGCCTCACTGTGACGGGGTAATTCAAACCAATAAAACCAAGGCTGATTTTTCGGTTGGTTTAAAACCGCAGGTTTCAAACCAGGTTTCAAATGAACTCTTTACTACAGTATATACAAATGAAGAATCGCGTTATGAGACAGCTGAGCCTAGCGTGAACAGTATGCCAATCAAAGGCTTGCCATTCTCAGATACACCTAGAATACACTATGATGCAAAATAACAAATGCTAAGGCATACCCTCTTTTCAGCAACTGCCAATTGAGGTAGCTGAGAGGTCAAGGTCCAAGACAGCTCCCACCTAATGATGCACACAAATAGGTCGACAGTCATGCTAGCCCCTAGCGATTTAAGAATATAAAACCAGTTGAAGTACTAATGGCAAAATATATATATTCAAGCCAAAGCAACCACCTAAATTACACGGATTTCTGCAAAAAATATAAAAGCATATTTATTTACAGCCTCAAGTATAAGTATGTGGCAGCTTTCATATCATTTGAAAGGTAATAATTTGTGGCAAACGAGCCTAGAACACGAGGAAAGACTTAGACATGACACGATTTAAAGCAAACGAGCATCCTTATAAAAATAGCTACAATAACAATCGCAGCAGAAAGAGGTCAAACATATGCAGCAAATAAGCAAAAGTACAACCAGAGTGCTGTCAGTGTATTTTACTAAACGTACAGTGGTTAGACGGTCCAGCTTAGTGGCTCAAACCACAATCAGTCCAAAGCACAACGTGCATAGTACGTGCCTACGCCATGCAATTCAGTTGATAAATATAGGTTGCATAAGTTGTGAGCCTATATATAAAACTTTGCAGGGGTACCGAAGATTAACATCTACAATTAAATTATTTTAGACAGGTGCGGTTTTCAAGATAATTTTATAATGCTTAGCTACCTCATCACAGAAGCCTTCAGCTTTTCCACAGCTACAGATCTATACAAGATATAGGACAAAAACGTTCATAGCCCATTGGGCCTCACAAAATGTAAAAATGAGCAAGTGCAGAGTGAAAAGAGATGAAATTGGAGTGTAAGATTCATATCAATGCATGGAACAAGCTGTCACGGCAGACCCTCCAGTTGATATTTGAATTTTGATATTTATGCCACCATAGTACAGATGCGCACATCCATCTTAGTTCTTTACATGACTAATGATGGACTACAACACTATGTCCAGCCTAGATGGACTACAACACTATGTCCAGTCTATCAGCAAGTACAGACTAGTGGCAGGATGGTGCCATTGGAATTCCGAATTCAGATGCATTTCAAGCGATCCACTCGTTTTCTCTTTTATTGCACAACATTGAGCGTAGACTGAGCTTATGTATGACATGAAAACCTGTTCGTGGTTCTGTTGATTAAGATGGCAAGCATGATGGCAGCTTCTCTGAATGTTCATGCAGTAATATATACCAAATAAATATTTAGTTAAAAGTCAAGCAATTGATCCACTCGTCTTTTCAGCATGAGCAAGAAGTGGAGAGGTTTCACTGCTGTAGTCAGGTGGTGACTGAGACCCTGTTACCGACACGGTTGATGCTGTCCCACTTTTAATCCGGTTCACAATCATCGTACACAAAATGACAGCAGCCTGCAATAACACCAAATTGAGTAAGAAACGATGTGACTCAGACAGCTTACTGTGATGCAGTCATGCTCAGTGAACAAGACTAGTGAAATGCATTAAACCTGAGCCATAGCAGTTAAGATAACCATAAAGAACAGACAGCCTCTGCTTTGCATTTGCTGTAGCTGATAGCGATTTCGTTCTCAGCTAACACACATCGTTCTCAGCCAACACACATACAGTTTCAGCCAGCCGAAATAATGACTGACTAAGTACCTACTAGGATGAACAGCAATGGAGATTACATTTTCTATCAAGGTACAAAAAGGCTCAGTACGTTTTCCATATATTGACAGCAAGTTCAGTAGAAGCAACGGCTGAAGCAAAAGACAAAGTATGGCTGAGCAAGGCCTGCATAGCATAAAGTTCAACATCACCATTAGTTACTATCTGCCGGCAGGCATTCTTCAGCTGGTCAGTAATAAACTCCAAGCATCATGCGTCCACCCTATCAAACACTCGGCTATAAAACTTATGTCCTGTAAGTTAAAAGAGCCGATTGGCACTCGTGGTAGTAGTTCACTCCCCATGTCTCAGCATGTTATGAAAAGTCGTTCGTTGGCCGCTACTATGGTTCCATTTAAATTCGTAGGCACAGCTTCTGCAAGGCCGGCTACATGCGACCTAGCATGCAAACCACCCAGTAGGCCTCATGCAATTATTGGACATCCTCCTAAATTCCATCTGTCAAAGGACGGCTCACTAAAAATTGAAGGATCACTTACCTACGATCAGGCTGTCAAGGAGAAGCTAGATGCATTTCTGCTGACCGAGACATGTATGAAACCCTGCCCTGGTGATTGGATATCTTAAACTAACCTACCCAGACACTAATTCTATCGGTCTATGCGATCTGACAAGGTGTGTGGCAGGTTGTTATTGTTTGCGAATCGTTTGTCTATAAGATCTGTTATTTTTTTGCACGGGTCACCGTTTGAATCAGTCCCAATCAGGTCCTCAACAAAAGTCAGGCCTCTTACAGCTGTGATCTATAGACCTACTTCTGGCTATCTAACCTTGTTTATCAACGAGTTTTCGGAGCTCCACACTAAAGTATTTGTGAGTGAAAAGCCGTTACTGATTGCAGGATAATTCAACACTCACCACTGAAAACACTAGCAACAGCCAAGTCTGCTCATCTCTTGACTGCCTCGAGAACTTCGGTTTGTTCCTAAACATTAATCATACTACTCACATCGCTGGCCATATCTTGGATTTCGTTTCACTAAAGATGTCTGTCCTGCTGACCATGTTGCTTTCTCACTGACTATCTCAGTCTCCTTTACTATTGCAGTTCCATTGTACGTGCAGGGTAACGTCAAGATTGTCCAGCGACAAAACTTATAAAAGCATTCACCAGAAGAAATTTTTGGAATCCATCATTCACCTGGACTCGACCGACAGCCTCGATACCCTTAGTAATGCATTGAGCATGACACTTAAGAGTGCCCTTGACGAGCATGGTCCTGCACATTCTGTCAGGAACAGGGTCGATGAGATTCCTTTTAATTTACAAAAAAATTCAAATTCCAAAGATGCACTGCGTTAAGTTCGGGGTTGAACGTTACTTAACAAGTCTGGGTCGGATGACGATCTAGCCAATTCGAAAGACTTCCTCCAAGCCTCGGGCGACTCCTAGCTTGGTGTGGACCTTTACTTGATTTCTCCGTAATACCTTCGGGTATTCCGCTGCTATCTTCGCCGTGACTATTTATGAGCTGTCCTCGGATATGCTACAAAAAACAGGACCTGCTTAGCATTAGATGCGATGTCGCCATTAGTCGATACCTATCGGCGGGCCTTCTCCGGCGGGTCAGTGAGAACCTACCTGCATCCTGCATTCGCCCCATCAACGGCTCGGCTGTCAAACCTACGACTCGTAAGTTTAAAGTGCTAAATAGTACTTGTTGCGGTAGTAGGCCACCCGCCGTAGCCCAGCACGTTGTGAAACGTCGTCCCACGGCCGTTACCAAGGTCCAATTCAAATTCGAAGAGCCAGCGTCCTCAAGGCCGGACGCAAACGGTAGAGAATACAAGCCACTTCATCGCCGTCGCCCAGTTGTTGGACAGCCTCTTAAATTCCGCCTACTAAATGTCCGCTCGCTAAAAAGCAAGGGGTTACTTATCCACGATCAGGTGGTCCAGGAGAAGCTAGATGCATTTCTGCTTACCGAAACCTGGATGACGCCTTGTTCCAGTAGCTGTATTTCCGAGACCACCCCACCCGGAATCTCATTCTATCGGTCCATGCGTTCCGACAAGGTTGGTGGCGGGGTTGCAATTGTTGTTCGCGAATCGTTTGGCTATAAAATGTGCAGTTTCTCGCATGGGTCATCGTTTGAATCGGTTGCTATCAGGTCTTCATCAAAGACAATGCCTCCCACCATTGTGATATACCGGCCTCCTTCTGGCTGTCTAAACTTGTTTATAGAGGAGTTTTCAGAGTTCCTCGCTAAAATATTTGTGTGTGACAGGCCGCTACTGATTGTAGGAGACTTCAATATTCACGTTGACAACCCTAGCAACAGCCAGGTCTGCTCATTTCTTGACTGTCTGGAGAATTTTGGTTTGGCCCAACACGTTAATCATAGCACCCACGTCGGTGGCCACATTCTAGATCTCGTGATCACTAAGGATGTCCTCCCCACTGACTTTGTGGTGTGCCCACTGACCCTCTCAGATCGTTGTTCGGTCTCGTTTACTGTTCCTGCTCCCTCGTACGTAAAGGGCAATATCGAATTTGCCAAACGACGTAACTTACAAAGCATTGACATGGACAATTTGTTTAAATCTGTTTGTGATGCAGGCCTTCTTGATCTGCATTCAGACTCGACCGGCAGCCTCGATACCCTCACAGATGCGATGAACATGACACTAAGGAGTGCTCTTGACAAGCATGCTCCTGTTCGCTCTATCCGTGTTCAAAGTCGTCGAGATTGCTTTCAATTTACAAAAAAACTCCTTCAGATGCGCCGTATTAAGCGCAGGCTAGAACGTCGTTTCAAGAAATCAGGGTCTGAGGCAGACCTAGTCAATTTTAAAGACTTCCTTAGAGTTTACACCTGAAAGCTTAAAAAAGCCAGGGCTTCTTTTTTCATTAGAAGACTGAATTCCTGCCAGTCGGACACTAAAAAGATTGATAAGACAGTAAACCATTTACTGGCCAATGCTGTGAGGTCAGACTCCCAGATATTAAGGGCTCAGCCGAAAAGTTTTCAGCCTTCTTTACTGAAAAAATTGTGCACATTCGTGCATCCATTAGGCCCCCTCCGACCAAAGCAGTCACCGTTCCTCAACCTGTGACCTTTCTTAACAGGTTCTCTGATGTTTCTGCCTGTGATGTGGCTGCCTTAATAAGGTCTAGCAAAAAGAGCTCGTCTCCTGAAGACCCTATACCTTCATCTCTGAGGTCTTCACTTGCAGACCATCTTAGCCCTGCCATAACCAAGCTTTGTAATGCTTCTTTGGGAAAAGGGGTCGTCCCCAAGTCCTTCAAATCGGCAATCGTTAGACCTATTCTTAAAAAGCCTGGATTAGACACAGAGGTCCTAGCAAACTATCGTCCAGTTTCCCTTCTTCCGTTCTTATCAAAGATTCTTGAAAAAATTGTTGCTAAGCAGCTAGTTGAACATATTGAAAATAATGGAATGTCAGAAACATTTCAATCAGGTTTCAAGAGGCAGCACTCTACTGAAACTGCTCTCCTCCGTGTTAACAATGACATTCTATGTGGCAACGACGACGGGAATGTCACTGCCTTAGCCCTGCTAGATCTGTCTGCTGCCTTCGACACCATTGATCACGAAGTTCTGCTTGAACGATTGAGAGCAACGATCGGTCTGGCAGACGAAGCACTGGCGTGGTTTAAATCCTACTTGTCTGATCGTGTTCAATCCGTGTTGTGTGGGGGTCAGGTCTCAGACATGAGAAGGGTCACCTGTGGAGTCCCTCAAGGGTCTGTACTTGGTCCCTTGCTGTTCTCCATTTATACACAACCTCTGGGAAAAGTGATTAAGGCCCGTGGAATAGAATATCACTTCTATGCTGACGATACTCAGTTGTATTTGTCTTTTAAACCGTCGGAATCTGCTGCGCCAACTAAGAAACTGAATGCTTGCCTTGCCGATATTCGATCCTGGATGTCGGAAAACTTCCTGAAAATAAATGACGATAAAACCGAACTGCTTCTCATAGGACACCCTAAGCGTGTGGCTGGACTAAAAGGCTTTGCTGTTCTAATAGGTGATGCTATTGTGCGACCTTCACCACGTGCTCGTAATCTAGGTGTCGTGTTTGACAGCTGCCTCAATTTCAAAAGCTTCATTCAGAAGACTGCCTCTGCAGCTAGCCATCACATCCGATCCCTATCCAAGATTAGGAGCTGTCTCCCACAGTGGATTGTAAAAAAATTTAACTAGCTCTTTAGTTCTGTCTCGGCTTGATTATTGTAATTCCCTTTTGGCTGGGCTACCAAAGAAAGCTATTATGCCACTACAGTGGACTATGAATATGGCTGCAAGGCTGGTCTTCAAGTCCCAGCGGTTTGAGCACGTGTCACCTTTGCTGGAAGAGCTGGGATGGCTGCCGGTTGAGCAAAGGATACAGAGCAAAGTTCTTAAGCTGACCCACAAGGCCCGCCACGGCTTGGCTCCTCCATACCTGGCTGAACTGATGCATCAATTTCAGCCTGTTCGCGCCCTCAGGTCCTGTATGGACAGTAAATTAGCTGTCCCATTCCTCCGCTTAAAGACAGTTGGCGACAGAAGCTTTAGCTGTGCAGGTCCTAGACTGTGGAACTCGCATCCACAATTCTTATGCAACGACATCTACTCTCCAACTGTCGACTGTGGCACATCTTTTTTAGCGGTCCTGAACTGCTACTTCTATGCTACTTACTACCTCAACTGCTCTCCTGACTCTGCTATGCTTCCCACTTTCTCTTTGTTGCGTGAAACGAAGTCTGTTGGCTACCGAATGCGTACCGAAAGCCGCTTAGGCTGTGAGTGCACTATACAAAACTCTCCTGCGTAACACCCACATGGTCTTTATGACTTTGTGGAGTTACTGACGGAGATACATTACATTACAAGTCTACATCCATCTACAGTCGGTTTCTTTTTTCACTCGAAAACTGAAGTCCTGCCAGTGAGTCCGAAAACAGACTTATAAGACGGTTAACAATTTGTTAGCTGATTTTGACAGGTCTCACTCCCAAAACATTAACGGTTAGGCTGACAATTTTTCAGCTTTCTGCACATAAAAAATTCCCCATACTCGTGTCTCCATGAAAACCCTCTGACTGTAGCAATTGCTGAATCGCAGCCTGCGACATTCCTTAGGAGATTTCCCGTGGTTTCTGCATGCGATGTGGCTACCATAACAAAATCTAGCAAAAACAGAGCTTGCCTCCTAAGACCCTATACCATCATCTCAGTGGTGTTTGCTGGCAGGCAAACGTAGCCCAGCCATACCGAGACTTTTAGTGCCTCTCTGGATAACGGAATTGCATCCAAGCCTTTCAAGCCGGCCATCGTTCGACCGATAATTTAAAAGCCTGGATTACATTCAGAGGTCCTGCAAGCTATTGTTGTTCTGTCTTTATTTTTCATTTTTGTCAAAGATTCTTGAAAAATTGTCGCTAATCAGCTTGAAACTAAGTATACCTTGAAAAGTATGAAGCTCCAGAAAAAAATTATTCAGCCAAATTTAAGTGACACCACTCCAGTGAAACTGCTCTCCTCCATACTATCAATGACGTCCTATGCATCAACGATGGCGAGAATGTCACTGCACTAGCCCTGCTAGATCTATCAGCTTCCTCCGACACTATAGATTATGATAACCTACTTGAATGATTGAGAACAACGATCGGTCTGGCGGACGAGGCACTGGTGTGGTTCAAGTTGAACTTGAATGCGATTCGGGTTCATGGAATAGGCTACCACTTTTATGCTGACGATACTGAACCGAACTTGTCATTTAGACCACCAGAATCTGCAGCAGCGACTGATAAAGTGAACGCCCTCCTTGCAGACAATCGATCCTGGATGTCGGCAAATTTCCTTAACTGAATGTCGATAAAACATAGCTGCTACTCATAGGACACTCAAAACTTGTTGCTGGATTTGAAGACTTTTCTCTTCTAATAGATGACTCTGTTGTGCAACCGTCACCATGAGCTAGGAATTTAGGTGTCATCTTTGACCGCTGCCTAAATTTTAAGTGCTTAGTTAAGAAGCTCGCTTCCACAGCTGGCGATCACACCAGATCCTTATTTATTATCTAAGATTAGGGACTGTGTATGACGGTGGCTTGCACAAAGTTAGCTAAACTAACATAAAACATTTAAAAACTTAGCTGATTAACCAGCCTCTTCAATATAGCAACAGAAGGGTTTTGTCGCTCACTTTTAGGTCCCTTCATTCTATGGCTCCAGCCTATCTGTCAGATATACTACCCCATCAGGCCAAGCATCGTACCACCTGCTTTTCGGAATCCAACAGTCTAGAAATACCTCATACAAACCTTAAATCCTTTGGAGACCGTGCATTTAGTTCATATGCTCCCAAAGCCTGGAACTCCCTCCCGACCTGCATCAGAACATCCCCTGACCTGACCACATTTAAAAGGAACCTAAAAACACACCTATTTAGGACAGCATTTAGTGGGTCCCTGTGATTCGTCCTTGATGTGATTATGAGTGCTGACACAGTGCATGCTGCCACTAACCACATTTGCATGCTGACCCTGTGCATGTCAACCCTAACCATATCAATTTTGTTTGTTTTTCAAGCAAGATTTTACTTACCATTCAATTGCATTTCACTTTACAGGTAATGTAAAGCGCCTAGAGAGAGATTAAGTTCTCTGAGGGTGCTTTATCAAGTGATTATTATTATTATTATTATTATTAAGGGCCATTGTGGCCATCACCAACACTTACGACAGCAATACAAGATTGCCCACCACAGGATTCGAATCCACGACCTTGGGACCAAGGTCGTGAAAAGCAACCGCCTTTACAAGTGTGCCATCACGGCTCACCAAGCTAGCTCCTTGGTTCTGTCACTACTAGATTGTTGCACTGCCATTTTGGCTGGGCTATCTAAAAAAAGCCATTATACGACTGCAGCCGGTGATAAATGTGGGTGCAAGGCTAGTTTAAAAATCTCAGAGACCACGCGTCTCCTTTGCCGAAAGAGTTTGGATGGTTGCCAATTGATCAACGGATACAGAGAAAAATTCTCACCACGACCCACAAGGCTCGCAACGGCTTCACTTCTTTATACCCAGCCTAACTGCTGCACCAGTTTCAGCCTCCTCGTGCCCTCAGGTCCAGTATATGCATCAAATTAGCTGTTCCTTTCCGAGGATTAAATACAGCTGGCAATACAAGCTTTTGGTTTACAGGTCCTAGACTGTGGAACCCACTTCCACAATTCTTTGCAACATCTACTCTCCAGCTGCCGTCTGTGGCAAATCCTCAGACGTCTTGAGCTGCTACTTCCCTGCAACTCATTAATTTAACTACTCTATCGACTCAGCTATGGTTATCACGTTCTCTTTGTTGCGTGAGATGAAGTCTTTTTGTTACCGAAAGCACACCGAAAGCCGCTTAGGCTTTGAGTGGTCTGTTCAAAAGTCTCCTCACTAACACCCACATAGTCTTTCTGGCTTCGTGGATCACAGACAGAGATAGATAACATTACATTATTATAAGCTGGATGCAAAATTTAGCTAATCATTGTTGCATAGAAAATAAATTGAAGGATGCATAAAATGCGTTTATCTTATGCTTCACATAAGCCTTAGGATCCTAAGTATTACACAGAGTAAGCTTCATTCCCTGCATTAAACAGTGCAGTCACGGTCAGAAGGTCAGTAGGGTTAAGAATAAACAGGCAGAGCCAATTTTGAGAGTCAGCCTTTCCAATCTCTGAATCACACTGGGTTTGTCCATAACTAGTAAGTTAAATGAAGTATTGAATGGAACGGCAAAAACTGTGGCCAACATGGCCACACCTTATGACTTGCCAGGTATCGCGAGTTAGTGGCCAGTGTGGCAACATATATGCTAGCGGTGGACAGCTGATCAGAAATGGTTGAATCATAGCGCTGCTTACCACGAATAGCGCCAGGAATGCACAGCCAGTTGCGGCCCACTCGAACCCGTAGGCATCTGCCGCAGCACCGGCGGCCGTGGGTCCGAGGAATGCACCCAAAGAGAAAGCGCAGTTGAAAAATCCCGATATAAGACCGTGTGTCTCCAAGTTGTCACTATAGCCGGCATTGCTGCAAACGAGTAGAGGAAGGTTACATAAAGAAGACAGTGACAAATCAGCTAATTCGATACAATTAGCCGGTCCCGGCCTAGCCGTGCCAAAAGGATCCTGCTTGACTCCCACACATATGCAAGCGTGCAGAGGAACGTGCTTGTAGAAAGCGGTGGTGCACAGCTCCACAGATTATTTAAGATTGCTACAGTCCATTTGTTAGAAAGCCCGGGATGCCCCTCAAACAAAACGAGAAAAGCTGCTAAGCAACGACTGGAATACAAACTTACAGCACAATCTGAAGGGCCAGTGGAAAAGTAGGTAGCAGTGCACCGCCAACACCGAGGCCCACGATTATCAATGATAGGATTACAATCCACAGCTGCCTGTAACGCACAATGAGCACAGACTGCCTGCAGACCAATTAGGATGCTTGAGCTGTTTCATGCATTCAATGTAAAACATAAAGATAGTCAGTCCCAGCGACACCAAAAAGATCATTGTTGAGGGCAGTAGTAAAGTTGGCAAGAAATATTAAGCACACATCACTTCGGCATAGTTTGTGAGTTACTCGCACGAACAGCTCCGGTAGCAAACGAAGCGACTTCGAATCCCATGGCAGCTGAGTGCATTTTAGATTGCCATATACATGCGTCACTCACCACTTCTTGCTTCGACTTTCGAGGCTTCACTCTAACACGGTTTTTCCAAATACCTGTATTATTCATCACAAAATTTATTGAAGGTGAAAATGATACAGTACATGCTCAGTTGCCCGAGTCAATTATATACCCATGCATTAAAATTAAATATAACATTAATGCATGTATGGACTGTAGGCCTATGTAATCGAGCATTCCCAAATACTTTAACGTCAGGTGCAGCTGCTCGACCACTCCTTATCTAATATCTTGGGTAATACGAGTGTATGGTGAGCCGCAATGGCACACTAGGTAACCTTTCATGACCTCGGTCGTGATGACGGCGGTTCGAATCCTACAGTGGTGATAGCCGTAAAGGCTCTTCTGTCGCTATACAAAAGAGGCTGTTGAATCAGCTAGTATTTATTTTTGTATTTATTTGTGAATAAACGGGTGTTAAAAGCTTCATTCAGAAGACTGCCTCTACAGCTATCCATCACATCCGATCCTTATCCAAGATTAGAAGCTGTCTCCCACAGTGGCTTGTAAAAAATTTAACTAGCTCTTTAGTTCTGTCTCGGCTTGATTATTGTAATTCCCTTTTGGCTGGGCTACCAAAGAAAGCTATTATGCCACTACAGCGGACGATAAATATGGCTGCAAGGCTGGTCTTCAAGTCCCAGCGGTTTGAGCACGTGTCACCTTTGCTTAAAGAGCTAGGATGGTTGCCGGTTGAGCAAAGGATACAAAGCAAAGTTCTTATGCTGACCCACAAGGCCCGCCACGACTTGGCTCCTTCATACCTAGCTGAACTGCTGCATCAGTTTCAGCCTGTTCGTGCCCTCAGATCCTGTGTGGACAATAAATTAGCTGTCCCATTCCTCAGCTTAAAGACAGTTGGCGACAGAAGCTTTAGCTCTGCAGGTCCTAGACTGTGGAACTCGCTTCCACAATTCTTATGCAACGACATCTACTCTCCAACTGCCGACTGTGGCACATCTTTTTCAGCGGTCCTGAACTGCTACTTCTATGCTACTCACTACCTCAACTGCTTTCCTAACTCTGCTATGCTTCCCACTTTCTCTCTGTTGCGTGAGACGAAGTCTGTTGGCTACCGAATGCATACCGAAAGCCGCTTAGGCTGTGAGTGCGCTATACAAAACTCTCCTGCGTAACACCCACGTGGTCTTTTTGACTTTGTGGAGTTACTGACGGAGATACATTACATTGCATTACATTACATTACATTTCATGCCTAGGGGCTCTAATAATGCTAAAAACTGTATTCAGACGGTCGTGAACAGATTGCTATGCTCTAACTACGAAAATATTTAATATATAACTAAAGAATCACACTTCGCGGAAATTCACATATCGAGGCAGAGTCTGGAACTGATTAACCGCGATAAGCAAGGGATGACTGTATTCCCTAGTGTCCAATATGCACTGTCTTTCATAGATGGGATCGATGTCAAATTGGTTCAGAGGACACCTACAGCCAGCCGGATTCAAACCTGGGACCTCAGTTGATCCTATTATGTAGCCACTGGGCAAATGACATTGCTACGGCAATCAATCATGAGAGACCTAAATCTCTGTCCAAGCTCTTTTAAATTCTGGAAAAGAAATATAACTCTACAGAGCCACGATGTTGACTAGGTCGTCACTCTAGAGTTTCCGAAGACTAAATGATACTCAATCATTAGCAAAAATATGCAGCAACGCTAAAAGTAAACCTAATTGTGATGGTGACTTCAAATACTGAGGGAATGTGAGGCAAAGAAGTCGTAGAAGCGATGAGCAGTTAGACAGAAAGTGCTAGCCTGTGTGGTAGACTAGAATCGCTGCACAATACTTTCGGTTGAGATTTTATAAATTAAGTCGTTTAGAGCGAAGTATCAGTCACCTGGAATTTGCAAGCTGAAAAACAGAACAGTTATTCTAGTATTAGTATTAGTATATTATAGTATTCTAGGAAAAATCTTATGCTAAGATGAAGCCACTACTGCCCCAGCAGTTCAGTTAGATATGCCCGAGTTCAGCAGTGCTATGGCCTTAAATTTCGGGCTGCATAATTGCTTGCACGTGCTTCTCCGAAGAGAATTCTCACATTTCCTTAGTAAAGGGCCAAAGGGCATATTTTAATAGTTGAAAGATCAAGCTACCATCCACAATAAGGAATAGCTACTAAAGATTAACAAGACTTTTTTAAAGCCCTGCTACAAAAGAAATAGAGGTTTACCCTAAAGAGAACCAGCAAACCACGTTAAAAATTCTTTTATTCATCGGGATTTGTATCCCCATTCCAAGTAGAAAACGAGCCTGATAAATTGATGTCAGGCGGTTTTCTGAATACATTGTCCCAAAATCAGATATTTTACACAGACAAAAAACATCGAAAAACACTTGAGTGATGGTCTCATCATTGCACAACTGCCTAGGATCACAGATCACCTGATTCTGGCATTCTATTACGTTAAGTTAAGCTGCGTCACTGTTTACCTCAAGGACTGTTCGATATACGAACAAAACATAAGCACACAAAGGACGAATGAGAGGGACCCAGTAAATGCTGTCCTAAATAGGTGCATTTTCAAGTTCTTTTAGGAGTGACATTCATTCCACCGGCACGACTGAATGTGTCGCTTGCGATATAAAGAAGAGCAGTTTCGATGAAACGACACAACTCAAATCAAAATTCTTCAAGTAGTTTCTAGGTGAGTAATTATTTGCATGTTCCGAGAATTCTTTAACTACAACCGTATTCAGGCTATGTAATTCGACCTAATCTATTACAAAGAATATGCCGGAGAAACAAATCATTCGCATCGCCTTCATTTGAAACAAGATAATTTTAAAATAATTTCTCCCAAGATCGCATTTTGGAGAGTGGGCTTTTTACAGAAGGCAGATGGAGCAGTTGCTATTTTTTAGTTCGGTTTCTATATTTACCTCTGATTTAGGTACTGCTCATAGGTTTTGTGGCATGATCAATAAGGTGCTTACAGCTGGTGCAAACTCTGCAGCTAGGCCTGTATGTCGTGAACACTGCAATTTCCATATTATGCCACCACTCACCATCCTGTAGGCTACTCATCTAGCAGCATATCGACTAAGGTTGTGTCAATCATTTTAATGTGCCATTCTGTTGCCCCAGCCTACCTATCAGAGCTACTTCCCATTCAATTCTAGGCATTGTGCTACACACTCTTCTGACTCAAATCGTTTAGCTATGCCTCGAACTAATCTGAAACCCTTCGTAGACCGTGACTTTAATCCGTATGCTCCCAAAACATAACCTAGAGCTCACTCCAAACTAACTTTATGACATCCTCTGATGCCGAGACATTTAAAAAGCGGCAACGAATACCTGCTCTTCTTGGCATTGACAGAGTCTGCATGCAAGTGCAATGCTTTGTGAGCTTACATTTGCTGACATTTGGCATGTTATAACCAAGACATTGATGTGCTTCCTTTACAGGATATGTATAGTACTTAGGCAGAATTAGTTCTCTTAGAGTGTGATACACATGTATTTTAGTGAGGCGATTAATGCTGCAGATGAAACTCGAAGTGAGTAAATATCTCATACCTCTTCTATTGCGAAGCAGTTGTGTGAATGGAAACGTATTGTGAAGCTCTGCAATAGTCTAATAGCTCTATATGTATCATTTATTGTTGTAAAGCACACATTGCCATACTGCTTCAACTGAACTAATCATTCACTGCAAGGGCATGGGAACAACAAACACAAAATAACAGTGCCAAGACAAAAAGCAAGGAGAATAGAGACAGAAGCTCTTAGCTTTTAGGGTGGAGAAACAGCAGCAAAGATTAGCAAGCACCAGCACTTACGTGTTAGGAAAAAGAAAGTCCAGCAGTGGACTCGGGCCAATCAGCATGTAGCCAACACACAACAGCATGCATCCCATCAAGAGCATGGACATCAGAAAGCCCTGCAGAATTACAACAGAGCACAACCATAGCTGGCAATTACAGGCATGTACCAAGACGCCAATTTCAGAGATAAGCTCAGAATTACGGCTGCGAAGGTTCACGGACAATACCTTGTCACAGATATATCCCACCAGTGGTGCTGTTAGGGCATAGACTCCACAGCCAACAAGAAATACTCCACCGATTTGAGCAGGGTCAAGAGTAGGGGCAACCTGAAAGGTAGACGATAGAATGCATACTGAAAGTCAAAAAATCGTCCTTGTTCAAACAATACGAAAATTTCTCTTCTCCAAAAGGTTAACCAAAAAACCTGAGCGGTCCTAAAAGAAATTAATGGAGCACAAAAAGAACTGCTGAAAGTAAGCCAGTCCTCGGAGCAGAAACAGAAATGGCTGACAATTTCGCTATGTTGAGTCATAAAGTACAAGCTAGAGCTAGAAAAAGCTTGCTTTTCAGAGCCACGAACTTAAAGCTAGCACGAACCTTCTGAGTGCCATTGTTGAAATAAGGTAGGGTAAAGGACCAGCCTCACAAAGCATGCCCGTTGTCCTAACCAGTGCACCAGACCAATATTACGTTATTTAATCAAGAGATACAGTGAGTTAATTGTGCATATATAATTCATTTGTATAGCATTGTAAGAGAAATAATCTCTCTTCAAGCTCATAAAAAATGCCACAGGGCTCGAGCCCACTACCTCAGCCAGATCTTTCTTCATTTGTTCGATTTCTGAGTGATCCAGAAAAGTTTGAATTACAGTGTTTTGACAGTCTTAAGTTTTTAAATTGGCTTTCCACAATCTTTTGAGGACACTGTTAGTCATGCATACTTTCAACACTTTGCCTAACATCTAACGTCCTTGATAATGCAGTCCAAAGGCTAGAGGTGCATCTACATAATATTTTATTGCACAGCCAGACACTGTTCGACTAAAAATATAGCATGTTGAGAATTCAAGGGGAAAACACTCGGTGGCTCATACCTTTGCAATATGCTTTGACAATGTAGGATCCAGGAAAATTAGGGCAAACACTGCGCTGAACATGGCAAAGAATATTATGCCGAGCTTCGGTATCTTGAAAAGTGCTAGGAAGCGGCCCATTCCTTTGGCACTGTCTGCAGCAGAACAAGACAAGTTAGTAACTAGAACAGGCACTGCATTGGGCACAAGAACCAACAAAGACAAATCGCAGCAAGTACAAGCTGCAACCCTAACCTTGTACTGTGCTAGTGGGTAGCTTGCTGTGTGGAGTGACTAAGAGCTAATACAAGCACAGTCAAGCCAATCACCAGAAATGCAACCTCGAAAGTATACACACACATGTTGCATGGAAATGGAAATACGAGCACATGTCTTCTTCACAATTTCACATCCAATGAATCATCCTTAAACTGTTTTTATGTAGATCACAACATCAACCTACTATGGTTTTAGAGCGAATGAATTCCCCACAGTCATTACTGGTTGTGTAAGCAGAGTAACGATCTTATCAGGAATGCTGACTTATGAAGAGTCTCTCTGCTAGTTCTCCTGCATCATTCACCAGCATGTGACGCCTGATTTTGTATAGTAGCAGAAGAGTCTTAACGGCTATCACCCCCACTTGCAGTTGGCAATCGAGGATCGCCAACTATAGCATTCGAACCCACGACCTCGGTTGGGAAGAGCAAGCACCTTACCTCCTGGGCTATCACGGCTCAGTATCATTGATCACCAAATCATTCCTGAGCAACAGTCGTCTCGCAGAGACATCACTGGCACTCCACTGCATAATTTTAGGCCCTATTCCAGAGAGTAGATGCCAAAGGTCATTAGTGCTGGACGGAACCTTCGAAGGATGGCTTGTCCCAGGGAATCCTTATAAGGCAGCTTCCTTAAACAATAAATACTCAAAACCTCGATGACGTAATTACCAAATACAATCAAGCTTTCATTTGTGTGCAGATCATAAAGGGGCGTACTTATGCTTTGATCGTTACCAGTGTTCCTGCATAGCAAACTCTATCAGATCACCCGGAGCATGTATTGCTGGTTTTATCATTTTGATGGAAGCGAAGTCTCTCAAATTGAATGAAGATAACACCAACTTACCAATTAGGGGCAAACCCTTTGCTACACAATTATTGGAACACACTATATCATTGAAATTTGGTCAGGCCATCATATCTCCCCTGGCCTCATCATGGAATCTGCGTGACCTCTTCCAACATAGCTTTCCACTAAATGATCACAGTTTAATTCACACTAAAGTCTCTGATCTACACTAAAGTCAGCCTAATTTCGCCTAGTTACACAATATTGCAACAATTCGGGCTTGCTTAGACAAAGATACCACAGCCGAGCTGTCCATCATTTGTGACATCCCAACTGAACCTCTGTAACCTGCTACTTGTAGGCCTCCCGACCAGTGCAATGAGACCCTTACAGTTCCTGCGAAACTTGGAAGCTAAGCTCTCCTGTCTTAAATGTCCCAACTGTTACATTAGACCACTTCTCACCAATCTGCTGCAGGCCTCCACCAAGTAGCATGCTGACTTCTGAAATCCATCACTCACCTCTAGTACCTTAATTCTCATGCCCAGAAATACATACCTGAAATACTTCATCGGTCCTGTAAGCTAGTGATCTAGCCTCCTCCACCACCTGAACTTCCGACTCTCATAGTTTGATTGTGCCTCTGAAGATCTTCAAATTCCTTCAATAAGTACCTCCACTTACTTGGCCCGCAAAGCCTGGAACTTATTACTGACTGACATAGCATCATATCCTGATTTGTCATTACCCCAGAAGGAGCTAAACAAGAACTAGTTTCTCACAGCTTTTGCTCAGTCCGAATGAATTTTCCGTTGTGTAAGCGTGTCTCCAGAAACTGCATGCTTTGACTAACCGATGGACACGCTTCCTCTTCATGTACTACTATTATTATTTTTATAGGTATGCAGAATGATCCTTTCGAAGACATCAAATTAAACTCTTTGCTAAGCTGGGCTAGTCCTGCGACCAAGTGGTTTGCACACGGCTTCTTGAATTCCAACGTTTCTCATTGGATTTCGGACTATACCATCTCTTGCAGGTCGTTGGAATCATACCATAAGTGATTCATAAGCATGTTTAAAAGGAAGATACAAAGCCAAAGTGTGTAGCTGAAAATGGCTGCTGGAGGCTGCACACTCTACGTTGCCTTTTCACAGGTGCTGCAGTGCATATGGTGGACAGCTCAGTGGCGAAAATGACAGATGCTACCAGTAAGAAAATCACGAAACCCTGTGCCTCGGGGTTTGAAATCAACTAAATCCAAGCAGTTAGTCACAGTCCGTCTGGAAAAAATAGGCTTTCCCTAAAAGACGATGAGTTGGTAACAGCACGGTGCTTTCTGCCATTATGAGTCCAAATTTCTTTGCACAGACTAATTACTATTAGTGGATGAGCAAAAATCAGTCAACGTTTCTTAACTAGCCTCACTTAATGATTTATGAAAGACAGAAAAGTGCGACTAGAGCTCACACGAAAGAGTCTACCAAAGGTTATATTAAGGTTAAACCGATAGCATACTATTTGAAGATTAGTGGCACTAAAGATCTGCTATATCTGCAAGGCCATTCATAACACAGAGACTCTCGCAAGCCGCTGGCAGCCCTAGCTCCATCTCTAAGACAAGTGGATAATTCTTTTATCCTTTAGTTCAGTTAAGTTACATGCTATAATAACAACTAAGAGCTTTTTAAGGCTATCTAAGACAACCCAATCGCTGTCTAGGTACTGCCTTACTCGCTGCAAGCTACTCAACATCCAAGTACAACTCGCTGCAAGTAAAGCAACAACCAAGTATAAGTAGCGATGACCAGAAGGAAGTTCTCCTCTAGTAAAATACTGACGTATCTCAGGTAATACCATCCACAATTACACTAAGTTTACTGGACATAGGTTTGCATGCCTATCCAGAGTATTGCAAGATTTTAAGCTTCTAAAGGAAACCCCAATCATACAACAAAAGTAACACAGGAGCCACATGCAAGCAAGAGACTTTTACACTCTTCTTCAAAGTAATGAATTCTGCAATGCAGCCTCTAAAAGTCATAACTACGAGGGTGCCGCAAAACTTAGTGTCATTACCCTTTCATATTTCAGCCAGTTAAACTGGGGCTGTATCAGCAGTACCTAATGGTCAGACGAATATGGAACTGCTTAAGATACCTACGATTAGCTCTTTCGAACCTCGGAAAGATTGACAAAAATTTTACGACATCAGCAGTACTTGGAAGCAAGCCAGGTGACGGTTGTGGTGCACATAACCTACTTTTTACAGGCTGGAATTCCATATCCAGTTTAGCAGCAGCACTAATAAATAAAGCAGCAAGAAAAATGCCTGATAGTTGGAATGCTACTTATGGCAAATGCAAAATAGGTAACTAGACGTGGTAGACCAGCAAATACTAGCAAAGAGAACACGAGCAGTTATGCTATTTAATCAGGTGGCTATCAAAACTAGGAACTCGAAGCAGTAACTGCAGCGACACTGATTCTCTATCATCCTCCAACGAAGTTTTAAAATTACATTTCACTTACGAATAATGGGCAAAAGGAAATACGAAACTGCACAGGAGACAATCAGTATGCCACCAACGACAAGAAAAGGCAGCCGAAATCCACCGGCCTACAACAGCAAGATATTTTCTGAAGAACGGTTCAACTCATGGAAATTCTTCAGCAGCGAAATGCTGCGTCAAGCTGCTCAATCAAGGCAGTTGTTACCGTGAGTTATCGACTAAAAAACGAATGAGACGAGGCTGCAGCATTTTATAATATCATAAACAGCCATGCACATTATTCAAGGATATCACATTCGAGTGGCATGTGAAAAATTATAAGGCCAAAACATCTGACTATTTTAAAAACTTGTCATCATAGCTGTAAATATAGGATGGTGCTTCAGTAACGATATCTTGCAGTGAATTATGCTAACACACTGATACTATGCAAACAAATCGATACTGCCAAACAGGCACACTTGCACATGGTCTATTCTAAAACTAGTACCACGATCGTGACAGACAAGTAACAGGGTCGAATAGACAGGTAAGATTCAAAACAAACATTAAACAAAGTTCATAGGGGTGCTACACAAAAATCTATCACTCTTTACTTTACCTATGACTTCACAGTTTCTTAGCACACAAGCACGCACAGGACAATTTACTCCGACGGAGTACAGGCTGTGAGGAACAGGTTGGCTTTTAGCTTTTTGAAATTTTCAAATCAGGAGATGACGTGATGTCATTCTAGTGGGACTTGATAGCCCAGCAGGTAAGGTGTTCACTCTTCACGACTGATCGTGGTCGTGGGTTCGAATCCTGCAGTTTTCTACTGCAAGCAGTGGTGATCGCCGATAAGGATCTTCTGCCACTATACAAATGAAGCTGCTAAATCAGCTAAGATTTTTTAAGCCTCGCTATGAAGTTTCAGGCTGTGGGAACATGGTAACTGAAGACTTGAAGGCACGGTCTCTAAGGAGTTTAAATTAGGTTAGGACCCCAACCAAACAACCTTAGTCAGAGGAACAGGTCATAGGATGGGGGCCTGATGTTGACCTAATTCAGACAGGTAGGTCGGAACAAGACAATACATAGACCTTAAGGTGGATGACAGAATCTTGAAGTCGATAAGCTGGTGGATAGGTATCCAGTGCAGATTGGACAGCAGAGGTCCAATGTGAAAGTTGGTATGCTTACGACAGATTAGTTTAGCTACTGAGCTTTGAACGAGATGCGATGGTCTTTTAGCACAGGTAGAAAGACATACAAGTAGCAAGTTACACAACTCCAGCAAAGATGTCACAAATGTACGAACAAGCTTGGCTGTGGTGTCCCTATCTAGGCAAGCCCGGATGCTAGCAACGCTGTGCTAGTCACAGTAGGACGATAAGGTTGGAGTAGAGCTACAAAAGCCCAACAGTCAACCCGGTCACAAAAGCACATGCATTTTGTTTACAATATAATCTCCAAAGCACAGATGCAGAAATCAGTCAAAGCAGCATATTGGCCAGAATTTTTTCATGGGAGCTAAACCTTGACCAGGGTCAGTCAATCTTACGAAGACTCGATTGGTGTAACGGTGCTTTTGCATCCTAGCACCCTCAGTCTTTTGGGTTCGCCTACTTAAGTTCAGTCAGATACCACAGCGAATTTCGTATTCGGCATAGCACGAGTTCAGCTGTGGTCAGTCGAAGCTGCTTGCTGATGCAGTTGAGGGGAGATAAAAACACTTAGTACACAATGGATTCACAACTGGCCACATTTGCAATGGGAATTAGGCGAATGGGTGTAGGGGAGAGTGCCGAGGTGGCTAAAGTCACCCTGGACTGGTTAAGAGAGTGAGAAATCCTGTGGTAGCTATGCAGGCATGAACTACTGCAAGCTGTCGGGCGAGTTTAAAACGAACCACGACTCAACAGTGCAAAAACAATGCATGCATAGAATTGCATAGAATATTACGGCTGCCAGAGTAAATTGGAGTAGAGAGGGGGAAGGCTAGATCCCTTGATGCCGGCAGCCGTCTAGAGTGTATAGACTGGCTTGGCCAGAGTGGTTTCTGATAATAAAGTGATTGATGCTGGAGCCAGGCGACTTGTTGCTGGGTCACGCTAGCCAGCCCGACGACAGGTCGTATGGAGGGCTGTCACAACGCACGAACTCATTTAAATAGTATCCTCAAAACACATGCTTTGCTCTCCTCTAGTGAGTTGATTCATTAATTTCATTCAGTCATTTCTAGCTATTGCAAAATGGTAGCAATAACTGTCAATATTCACCGAATTCTAATTTTAGCTCCAAAGGAGCAAGAAGCAGAATTAGATTAGACCGAAGCACGGTTGGTGATGCTTGCTTACTGCAGTGCCGTTACAACGTGCATAGCAAAAATGCTGAACAACAGACTTGGCAGTGATATGGATATGCCCTATTTTCAAAAAGACAACAGTCTTGGAACTGAACTAACCACACTGGCTATATTTCAGCTTCATACTAGCTTCATTAAGCCTCTTACTTTGCCCGGGAGATCAATGGCATAGCTTTTCCACGTTTAAGACCAGCTTTTCGCCTTGTTTGAAAATATGTTCTCTAGCCACCGAGGACTGCCACTTGCCTCCGAAAAGGCACTGTGGGGACACATAATTACCGCCAACTTTGGAGCACATGCTAACTATGCATAACGGCGCTAAAGTTAGAGATTATGTACTACATAAGTACCTGAAGTTCTTCACAATATTATGTGGATTTGTAGCTTCCTACCTTTACTAAAATAATGAGTATGCTCTAGCCTCAAGTTCTATCCCTGATCCCCCAATAAGCCCAAATGGCCACACTATCCAGTAAAAGTCAAGCTTGGACCACACCGGAACTTCCATCCAGTCGAGATTCTGATCCTATCGAAGGCATTCGATCACGAGTATGGTGGCAGCAGCTGAAAGGGCCCATCAATACATCAAACAGTACCAAGCAATTCTACGGCCGACCAAGAGCCTGCTTACAATGACCTTGTTAAGAAGGCCGACTTAGGCTCTCTGGAAATTCTCTTGAATATAAATGTGGCGATTGCTACCGTTGATCGCCAAGTCCTTCTCGAACATCAATCTTTTTGCTTGGGCATCATTGGCATTGAGCTACGATATACTAGGTCCAATCTTTATCTAGCGGAGATTGTTGAGCATTTATTCCAATGGCCTTCCAATGAAAATGAGAACACACAGAAATGTACCTTTCTGTCATCGATATCCTGAGCTCTGGAGTCGCTCCACTAGCAAAATGGGAGGTGGGATGGTGGCGAGCTCTACCGGGCCTTCTTGCCCAGCACTTTCTTCCTCCACGTAGCCACGGGGTCTAGGACTACGCCTAGCACAGTAGAAATGGAAGGCAAGCTGAACCGTACAGAACTGTACAGGGCAATGCCAAAAGTTCACATATACCTCCATCTGAATGGAGAACAGTATAAACAAAGTATATACAGCCATTCAAGTGTCATGCAATCTTAATCATTTCTGCTGGCTTCGAAGGTAGTGCCTATTCAACGACTCTGAGAGCTAAACAATGTTCAAATCTTGATGACAGTCCAGGTGCATATTTTATTCCTTTCTACACTCTGGTTCTTAGAGTGCCCACGGCTTGCAGAAGGGTTCACAAATCATTTCTCGATTACTTGATGCTACTTGTTATTACACATGCTTCGGCAACGGGGACAGCTACACTTGCAAGAAATGATTCTTAGCAAGCTTTGAAGTTTCCACAAGAACATATTCCCGAGTTTAGCACGGGACGTACATTTAGCACTACTACATTAGATTGTGCAGTGTATTCGAGTGTATACGCCGTGGCATTGGACAGCTGTTCTTCGTTCAGCGAAGAAAAAAAACGTGCCAACATGGTGGGCTAAAGCCACAACTGGTACGCCGCCGAAGCACGTACGACAGCCCACATAATTGCCTAACTGTAAAAAATCACTAGAAAGCAGTGTAGAATTATGAAAGAGGCAAGCTAGGGACCCTAGGATAATGAGTAATATGCCAAGCCTAGCTTTCAGCAAGAGGTGTAGGTTTAAATGAATAATTACGAATTGCACAATGTGTCTGCTTAAAGGGCAATTAGATTTTTAGGGCAATTAAATTAGATTATATTATTTATTAAAGGGCAATTAGATTAAATTTTTCCTATGTGTAAAATACACGATTTTTAAAAATACTAGAAATTAAAACCCTGAGCATACTAGTACACCCAGATAGTACACAGTACACCTAGTTAGTACACCTAGATAGTACACCTAGATTTCCAGCTCCTCTCATTAAATTTAGACTGGAAGCTGGTATAAGTGGCTGAAGAAATTTCACTCCCAGGAGGCAAGCCGAGTATGAGAACTCATAGTCATATAGCTATCAAGAATACTTGTTAGCGCAGCCTGCTTATCTACCCTAGGAAAAATGCAAGGACATAGCCTGTACGCAGTCGTTTTGATATTAAGCACAAGCCAGAATCAGGGAATTTTTAACGGAGAAGCCGAGAGCTTCACATTCAGCTAGCTGAGCAGCCAGAGACCACCCCTTCACGTTGCTGCGACTAGCTTAAACGCACTGCTGCCCTTGCTCAAGTGGCTAAGGTCGCTCTTTGAGTGTACTCTTAGTAATGTAACTAATTAGATAACTGTAGTGCTCTAAAAATCTACATCTCTTTCTAGGCACTTTTCGTGTGTTGGAAAGAAAGCAAGTCAGTTGGTTATGTTTAAATGCACAGTGTCAACTAAAACACGATTCACATGCACGAAGGAAATGCTATAAGGAACAGCTGGATTTTCTTTTCTTTTTGAATGATGCAAAGTCAGGGATGCTGTGACCTCAGTCGAGAGTGAGTTCTGGGCTTTGGAGCATATTAACCAAAGGTAGAGTTTTGTAAGGATTTGGGGATGTGGATTAGAGGCACAGCTAAGCACCTTAAGTCAGATCATCAGGCCACACGATGTGAAGTCACATTAGGAAGAGCTTCCAGTAGGTAGGATGGAGCAGAAGAATGAATGAACATTAATTCAGTGCCAGAACCTTAATGTCGAAAAGCTATTTGACGGAGGGCCAGTTCGGGTGGGTGACAAGAGGGGAAATGCCACAGTTGTGTTGATGACCACAGACAAGAGTTGTTCACCAACTGTAAGGTCTTATTGCACAAGCAGGAATCCATGGAAGTAGCTTGTTACACATGCATAGATGGGATTCACGAATGCATGTACTAGCTTGGCTCTAGTATCTTTATCTAACTAGGCCAGAATGCTTGCAGTGGTACATAGCTAAAAGAGGGTAGACTTGACAGTAGAGCTGACATAGTCATTAGTGAAAGGTCTCTTTAGGAAAAGACACCCAGATTTCAGACAGGGTGATGCAGGAGATACTGTGGAAGAGCCCATCTTAAAGGGTAGATGCTTCCATTTCTGAGTAACCTAGGTTTACCTAGAACTAGTAAGTTGATTCCATGGTTGATTCCATAATTTAAGAAGTTTTTCTGCTGTCCAAGGGCAAACTTCAGCGATAAATTCTGCAAGCACGTCAAAAGACTTCAAAATGCTAAAAGGGTTGGAGGGATAAAACCAGATGTACAGCTGTTGGACATCTTTATAAAATGAAAGCCACTTCTCAGCAAAGACATAGACATGTAACTCTCTGGTAAGAATTACATATTATATGAATTATAATTATAATTTGCTGGCAGAAGGCACTCTATGAGCTTGAGATATTTTCATATCGCCACTATATTGTATCATATTAGCATGAAAGTGTGAAACCTCGGCAACTCCTATAAATAGTACAGATGCCAACACATCGTAAAGTTTTCGGGACCAGGTTAACATTTTACAAGCTAGAATATGGTGTTCAAGCACATCTTACAATAACTTTCAGCAGTACTGTCCCACTATCAAAAACATACTTCACTGGTTTTTTAATGCTGTTTGGCTATGTATAGGGTCGTACATACACATACCATTATGATATTATGTATTTATATATACATATACCTGAATATGAGAGCTGAAGAAAATATGCTGTTTAGACGTTTAGAAAGAAATGTAATAAGATCTCCTTTGCAGTAAATATAAAGCACCTAGAAAGAGATTAAGTTCTCTAAGGACACTTTATCAAATGTAATAGAATTATTATTATCATAATTTTCCATTTTGGCTGTCGTTACAATAAATTATGGTATCTAGGCTATGACATTCGACCAGGATAGAACAAATTATCTGTAAGCACATATACCGTCAGCTCAGCTAGCATGAGAGCTACAAGACGATGACTACGGTTGGGCACGGCCTACTCCCAACTATGAGTTTCTGTAAATTTAGCAGTGAATGTAGTGAACAAACAGCCAGGTTTATATATTGCTTAATTAACTCTAGGGGATACCGGAAGATAAAGGGGAGATTAGCATTTTACTATGTAAACAACGGCATCAAGAAATCATGTACAGGGATTAGTAAATAACATGACAATATTACATTTGAGAAAAGGGCTGGCATCAGCTCTCAGACACAAACATTGCTCATGCAGCATGAATGGACACGAGAAAACTCGGCAAAGAGAGACAGTGAAAAGTAATGATTAACATGGTGACTTACAGGGCAGCTCTCAGATACTTGAAAGCAAACAGCTAGGAAAATGCTACTCATAGGGCACTACTCATCATTGTCAAAATTCAAACTACTTAGGTGACGGGTAGCGATCAAACTGGCTGGGTTTGGCAAATGCAAACAGCTATGCATTCAGAATGACATGTGGGCATGTTGGCCATCAGGTAATGGCATAGTTAGACCATGCATTCGACACTATGCATCACGAAATTGAAAAAAGGCAATAGCATGCACACCAAGAATCAGATACCCAAACAGATCACAACTTCAGGCAACAATCACAGCTCTGCATTCCCATCCCCCAGTCACAGCAGATAGTACATGCCTATAGGTTGCATATGTATGATCGAGAGAGAGAGAGAGAGAGAGAGAGAGAGAGAGAGAGAGAGAGAGAGAGAGAGAGAGAGAGAGAGAGAGAGAGAGAGAGCCATTGCTATGCTCTCCACAGCAGTCCATTGCTGGTGATCTAATTAATGGATGAAACATTAGATGGTTGGTACAAAACACAGCACAATGTGCTTACAATGTTAACTATCGGCACACGGTAATATAACTGATTTTTGGCTTTGAGAAGCAGCACCATGTAGCACCACTGTGGTGGAGCAAAAAGAGCAGGTGCTCTGCCTGCCATTTCACTGCATCTGGATGCTACTTGCACATGTCTTGATCGTGCTTACCGAGTATAGAGCACCACCAAGAGGCGGACCCAACATCATTCCAATGCCCGAAAACGCCTCCAACATGCCCTTACAACGGATTATAAAAGCAGCTGCACTGGCAGTGGCTGGCTTAAGAAATGAGTTCGGCAGAAAGTCAGAAGAAAGACAGCAGCCAGGCAGCTTCATACCATAACCATGCTCAAATTATTTGGAAACTGGTTGGCCATTATAGCAAAGCTTGCAGTCATCAGCATGGCAGTGCCGTTCGCTTCTATGATGCGGCAGATGAAGCACATTGCTATGTACACTGGCCCATCTGGGCACTGATCCTAAAACCTGCAGCAGGGAAAGTGCTGCATCAACAGCAAAATCATTAGCACACACGAAAAGCAAATTGCGTATAGCAGGAAGAAAAATGGCTCGTGATTTATTACGATTCCGCAGATATATGTCCAGTGTAGACCAAGTCGAATTCGGACAGAACTGAAGGAAGGAAGTCACTGCTATAGCATAGCTTCACACGTTTACCACGTTTTCTTACCCAAACAGGACGAGGCACACCGAGCAAGTGAAGCAGCCCGATACATACATAAACTTGGGACCAACAGTGGTAATCTGTAAGCAAAAAACATCAATATATATTGTTTTAGCCAGGATTACTAATTTATATACCCATCCATAAAAAGGTTGGAGACATGGTGGTAGCACAGAGGTACATTCATGCTGGTACAGTAAATAGTGCAACCCTACGGCCAATGCTGGGGGTGCGCACTGACCAGGCATATCACAAGCATCAGCTAGAAAACTTGTTATCTGATATCAAGAGTGACTGCATTCAGTTATCACTGGATGCGACAGCGATCTAATCAGTAGTGATAAAATAACCATTCTTGGTAACCCCTGCTCCTTACTCCAATAGAAATCTTGAATTACAAAAATCTTGATTACATTTAAGACTCAAATGTCGTTTACTAAGACAGTAGCCTTGTTGCAGTTTCTTCTCTATATGATATGACGAATAGAAAACACGAATCTGCCTATCTTTTGACATTCCTATTTAAATAACCTATTTCTTTTTCTGAGTCAGCACCTTACTTAGGGTGCCAACTCAAGCCCTATAAACGGAAGAGAAAATACAGCAGCGACTCTAACACTAATCTTTGGCAAATTTAACTAGTCTTTTCAAATAGTTAAACGGTTTCTTGGCATGTGGTTGATGGTTCACACCATAACCCAGTGTACATGGAAAATGCAGGTATGTTACAACTGTAATCACACAGTAATTATTGTTTGAACTACTGCAGTTCCTGTAATACAGATGATACATGGCATGCGCCATAATCGTGCACCTTATCCTTTAAAGCTGAATAAGCCACTAACTAACTGATTGGAGTCAGATGAGAGCCCACCGAGTCACAGCAGAAGGTATAATGCCGCCGATTAGAGTAAGATTTTAGGTAATATATTAATTGCGAATGCCTTCGGCTGTTGTCTGGATGCTTCTAGTGCTGCTCCTACAACTGACTCTTCGGCTGTGCATCGACATGGTTCTTCTAGCAGTACTGGTCACACGGCCGTGAGGTCTAACACTACTTACATGTGATGTGTTAGGAGATTGATAGAGACCAGTGCCCTTCCGCCTGCTTCTCCCCTACCCAAGCCATATGCTGACACGAGAATTGTGCCTGCGGTGGCAGGCATAATGCAACGGCCTACTGGCCGGCACATGAAAGCAGCTTTGACAGATTATATCCAAGTTAGTGCGAACTAATATGCCAGGCCGGTGTTGAAAGAGCAATATAACTAGACGATCGAGGCCACGGAGGTCACCCTGGATACGTACCACTGAACCATAGATAGGCGCCAAGAAGCATATCGTCAGTTGGAAGATTCCGAATATCAACCCGATTTCAGTATCCGTAGCACCTTTATTTGTAGCCTACAAGAATAACATAGCAGCTTCTTAACCAAGAGTCTAAAGCAGCTAAGCGTAATGAGGTTCCAGGCAGATCAGAAGCACTCAATAAAGAGTGAGGTCTAGAGCTATGCATCAATCCATGTAGCGTTCACTTTTGCTACAAGTTGCAAGATCAGTGGCTCGTGTAGTGGCTTACCTCCTGAGGAAAAAATGGTGCTATGACAGAGAATGCTAAGGATGAGCATAGGTTGGATATTGAGAGAGACACCATAGTGAGCTTTTGGCTACGCGAGAGCTTTGCCTTGGAGCCCGATTCCCTATCGCCACTAGTTTTCAGCGTTTCGCTTCCACTTTGTTGTAGCTCAGCCCTTAGGTGTCCATCGGTAGCGCCGTACGGTGAGTTCGCAGAAGACCGGCCTACTGTCAAGCACTCAGAAGCCAGCGAGGCAGCAGGTTCGGTTACGATTGGCATTTCTCACGAGAGGAGGCCGAACGGGCGGGCTTTTTTTATACCTCCGTCTTTTGGCCCTCCCCCCAACCGGAAGATGCTTGCACAAGCCAAGGTAACTAAGAGTGCCTGGATGGCTACCATCTACCGCTGGCCAATCGTTACCGAAGCTGACTGAATATGAGCGATTGCACAACTGCCAGCAATTGACAGTGCCCAGATGATGCCTCCATAATCTTCGATAATGCTCATGGAGCCTGTTGATAGAACATTAACGTTTTTAACCGTACCAGGCACTAGTGTAGCTAAAACCGGTTTTCTTAACGGGGTTAGCATGCCATCGCAAGTGAACGGTCTTCTGTCAATCCATACCTCTCAAGGCGCTTGTTGATGGCCCTACTTTCTCCTTCTCTTCCGACAAGTTTTAAGACTTTCCGAAGAGCATCAGGAATTTTCATGCTGTTCCTGAAACGTCCACATGCAGAGATATCATGTCAATAGAACTTTGACTATAGATATGCATGATTTGACTATGGGGTAGTGCCCGGGAACGACAGCTGTGTGAATTCGGTTGGCAATAATGGTTTTGCTATGCTGTCTTATAGCTGGTCAGTCGAAACTCAGAATTTAGTAAAATTCGGCTTCCGCAGTGATCCTTCACCAACGATGTCATAGGGCTGCAATGTATGTTTTAAGGGAGCGTTGTTTTCTATATAGTTTTGATTGCTTGACTTTTAAGCATTTCCATAAGTTCAGGGTTGACTTTAAATCTCAGCAGCCTCTTAGCACGGGAAGTTAAAAATTCAGGACTTCCCTCAAAAATTGTCTCCTAATATGTTTTTTTAGCAACCAAAATTAATGTAAACCAATTTTAGGACACAAACTAAACAATAGCCACGATCCTTGTTATCAAACAAGAACTAAAGTTGTATGCTTTTTATAAGCCAACTTAACTTTAAGTATTTACTTTGGTCAATTTTGCTTACAGCAAAATCATTCAGGATACTTTGGAAGTTTACCTTTTGCGAGACTTATTCAAAGGCATTCATGGTAAATAAGGTCAGCTATTTATTTGTCGTTCAAAATCCAAGTTACTTTTTCCACAGTTTTATCTTTGAAAAGATAAATCCACCCATTGAATTTGAGATCACGTGAAAAATAATAATGACAAATTCTGTCACTACTCTGGATCTAAAGCAAGCAGGAACTCGTGCAGCATTAACTCACATAAAGCTTTATTGGGGGGTGTCCGGCGCTCTGTCGACTGGCATAACGCGGAAATAAGTATTGCCTCCTCTGCATAAAAAAGCAGATGGCCATCACTACTGCAGATCACATGAACGTAGTTTGCATTGAATATTTTTGAAAGCTTACAGCTGGCAGTAGACAAGCTCTTAGGAAAGAAACTGTAACGTTCATATCATGTTAAGGTTCGTCTTCTTTAGGCATCTAGTGAGTTCATTTTATTGAATACAGCACTAATCTATAAAGTCTTTAATTTAAAGTTTTCATTTCTTTGAGTTGATGCCTTTTTAGATCTCGCATAATTTTTTATGAAAAGCTTGAATTTATTATTATGTATAGAGCGAGTCAATTTTATTTGATCCGATTTCGCCAGACCCTCAAAAGACAGCAGGCAAAATGACCAGTTGCGACTTGCCTGCTTGATAATGGCAATAACAACAACAATAAGTTTTTAGTAAATAACTGTGAGAGAACATATTTCGGATTGCAAGTATGGTGACCTGCAAGCCAGTTTTAGGATATTGAAATCAATTTGATTCTAGACAGGGAGCCACCCAGTCAGAAGCAGAGTAAGGTGACAGCTTTACTGCTGACTACATACAGAAGTGCCACTGAGTTGTTCCTCGATTGGAGATGATAGCGGGAACAAGCTGAGTATCCTGGATCAAGGAGCATGCAATAATTAGGACGTGATGCCACAAACGCATTAGCTCGTTCGGCTGTCATGCTCTTATCTAATCATGCATTGATGTTTTCGGTGCTACTACATTAAAGTAGGCATACTTGACTTTTTAGCAAATGTTCTCATCCTATGACAACTTGCGTAATAATAGTATGTCTAAGTAACAGGATACGTCACGGGAGTTGTGCAAGATGAATGAATTTTAATGGTTGGGTAGTCCAACTTTCGGGTAATACTTGGTTTGCTCATAACTTTATAGGGTGTCTTATTATTTTTAAGCTTTAGGAAGCTAGAATCTATCTAATCGTTGCTGTCTTTGATGTACGTAGCAAATGAACTAAGTGATTCGGATGAGGAGCAAGGCTTAGCAAGTTCAAGGTCAAGACTAAGGGTCAACGTATAGGTAGGTCGTTATGTCATCAGCACAGAAATAAGAGCCAGGATTGTTTGTGACGTTGCTATATGCTAGAGGGAGTGTAAAGATGGTGGAAAGAATTGAGCTTAAAACCAAGCCTTGAGGTAACTCATTATTTAAGAGCTTAGCTAGATTGCCTAAAGCTCTTCATGTCAACAATCTGACATCTCCAATTAAAGTTGGACCCAAGCCAGTCTAAGCCAGCCCAAGACATAAGCGTGCAAAGAGATGTTCATGAAGGATTCGGTGATCAATAGTGTCGACTGCTGCTGATAGTTCCTGGAGTATAGCAGAGAAGCCCCACTTTGATCAGCATTGCTCAAAACTTCATCGTCGGAAACACGAAGCAGAGCAGTTTCAGCGAGATGGTTATCTGTAAATCTCGAATGTAGCTAGATAAAATTAACTGATATATAAATATAATTTATTTATATAGTAACCCCAAGAGAACTTAATCTCTTTTCAGGCGCTTTACATATGCCTCGGGGCTCGAGCCCACGACCTCAGTCAGACCTCGATCGGGGCCAGCACCTTTACCGCTAGACCAAACCAGATGATCCTGATGTACTCATTAAGTGGCTTTCCCACCACTCGTTTAAGTGTCTTAGATAATAATGTCGGATGTTATATTCTCACGATCTAGAATGTGTTTTCGATCAGTAGTCTGATTAGAATTTCTATTTTCAGAAGGGAAGGAACTTCATCGGTGAATAGTATTTACAGAATTATATATATATATATATATATATGTATATGTATATATATATAATAGCATTTACAGCATCTGCTATGGTTGGTAGCAGTGGATTTATGTACCTCATAAAAACATGTTTTTGGACAAGATCTATATGTCTAGTGGTCATTTTAGCCCAGATGGACAGTCTAGCAATAAGGACGGTAGACACACACATGAAGGAATCAAAAGAAGAAGTTCTAGAGAATTTAGGGAGGAGATCTAGCCCAACCGGAACAGCAATGAGGAGATTATGGAACTAATCCGTTCTATGTTACCTTCGAAGAACTTAGAGAAATACTCTTACAGATTACCACTGGGTTTCATTAGGCAGCATGGAAATAACTCTAGAAATGTGTACTTCTTAGCCACAAAGTAGAACCACTCTCCACTTCTACCTGCAAGCTTCCTAGCCGGCAAGAGGGCCCCCTATTCGTTGATAAAGCTTGGTAAACGGTGAAGAAAAACCCTGAAGAAGGCAAGAAAGTCAAGACGTGACTTAAAAGATAGTATACCTAGCCTGCCTTCCAAATTTATAATGTAGCATTAAACCTGGTACCGAATCCTACAAATGCTTTAAAATGTCGATTTAATAAAGCACTCATTACTGGTACCTGAATGTGCACTATCTTAATACTAATAATAATGACAAATTTGTATAGCGCCACCAGAGAACTGAATCTTTCTCCAGTCACTTGACAGATACTGCATGTGAAGCATTACCGAATGTTTGGTAGTAACATCCACAAGCAGCAGGCATAGTGTAAGCAGGCACATGCACTCGAAACACGAATCACAAAGACCCACCAAATGCTGCGATAAAAAGGTCTGTCATACTTCTTCTTAAAAAATGTTTATGTCAGGGACTGTGTGTAGTGCATCGGTAGTAAGTTCCAGGCTTAGGGAGCATAAGAACTAAAGGCACGGTCTCCAACTTTTTTTAAGATCGTATGAGGTATGGCTAAATGATTCGAGTCAGAACAGCTGGTTGCACGATTCTTCGCCGGGTGGAGAGTAGTTGTGATAAGTAGGCTGGAGCCAGAGAATGAAGGGACGTACAAGTAAGTAACAGAATATTGAGCAAATGTTAAGCGCCTAGAAAGATATTGAGTTCTCCGAGGGGGCTTTATCAATTGCATTATTATTATTAAGATTATGTCAATGAGCTGATTGATTGGGAGCCAGCATAGATCTGCAAAAAGGGGTGTGATGTGGCGATTTCAATTCTCACGACATATGTGCCTAGCTGCAGAGTTTTTCGCTAACTGTAAGCACCTAACTGCACAGGCCAGTAGACCAGCAAGCAGTGACTTACAGAAGTCAAGACGGAATGTCACAAATGCATGGACCAATTTAGATGTGGTATCCCTGTCTACACAAGGCCGAACTTGAGCATTCCATGTAGCTAAAAGTAGGCAGACTTGACTGTGGAGCTGCTGCATTCGCCTAATGAAGTTTACTTTGGAACTAGACACCCAAATTACGTGTAGATTCAACAGGAGATAGGCTGGCACAGCAAGTTTTGAGCATAAGGTATTCCAATTTCTGAATCACATTTAGTTTGCTCATAGCTAGTAAGTTCGTGTTATCATCATCCAGTTTTAAGAAAGTTTGCTGCCATCCATGTGTGAATGTCATCTATACATGCATCAAGATTGTGTCGAGAATTCATGGGCCGAAGGGCTGGGAGCGATCAAAGCCAATGTATAACTGAGTGTGATCTGCAGAGTAGTGAAAGCTTAGATTGTGCCGGGCAATCACATCGGCAAGAGAGAGAGAGAGAGAGAGAGAGAGAGAGAGAGAGAGAGAGAGAGAGAGAGAGAGAGGGAGAGAGAGCGACAGAGAGATAGAGCGACAGACAGAGAGAGAGAGAGAGAGAGAGAGAGTATAAATTGCGAAAAAAAGATCGAGCACATACCCCTGAGGTACCCCATACAAGTGATTTGTCATTTGATCTTTGACTGTTCATATAAATGCTCTGGAGTCTCCCACTGCGATAGGACCTGAACCATTAGTGTGCAATGCTAGTGATGCCCAGGCGAGATTCAAGATGCTCAAGTAGGACTTTTCGAAGCATCGGACCTGGGGAAGAGCTAAGACCAAGTCTGCCTACTTTTAGCTACATAAAATTACCAAGGTTTTGGCTTGTTTAGACAGGGATACAAAATCTAAATTGGTACACGTATTCGTCACTTGACATCTTGTTTCAATTTCCGTGACTCACTGCTTGCTGGTCAACCGCCATGTGCAATCAGGCGCTTACAGTTGGTGAAGAAATTAGACAACCACATCAGCTCCACAGTCAAGTCAGACTACTTTCAGATACATAACATTACTAAAATTCAGGCTCTCTTAGATAAGGATTCCGCATCTAAGTTGGTCCATGCATTTGTGACATCCCGTCTTGACTTCTGTAACTCACTGCTTACTTGCCTACAGGCATGTGTGATCAGGTGATTACAGCTGGTGCAAAACTCCGCAACCAGGCTTGTCTGTCTTGGTCTTTGCAGTTGCCAGATCTCACCACTTCTCGCCGACCTGTACTAGCTCCACCTCAAGCGGTTCATCGACTTCAAGGTCTTGTCACTCACCTTTAGGTTCTCCCATTCCTCTGCTCCAGTCTACCCATCAGATATGCTTCCCCGTCTGGCTAGGAGTTGTATCACATGTTTTTCTGAATCGAATCATTTAGCAATACCTCGAACGAACCTCAAATCCTGTGAAGACCATGCCTGTAGTTAGTATGCTCCCGAAGCCTGGAACTAATTCCCGCCTGACGTCACGACACCCACTGACGACCACATTTTCACAAAGCTAAAAGTACATTTATTTATCATAGCATTTTATGGGTCCTTGTGATTTGTTCTTACTGTGCTTATGTATGCAGAAAGTGTGCATGCCTCCACTAATAATATTTGCATGCTGATCCTGTGCATGCCACTTCTAACCGTCCTATGCTTGTTGAGATCGAGCATGCTACCACTAACCAGTTGATCATGATTTATTTGCAGCATATGTGAAGAGCCTAGAAAGGTATTTATCTCTCTAATGGTGCTATGCGCATTTAATAATTATCTTATTATTATTATTATTATTAATAAGACCCCAAGCTACCCTGCTTCAGCTTTGTCAATTAAATTAGCACGACATTAGTGGTCACACTGGCACTGTCTCGCAGTCAATTTATTTAGCACAAAAACCTTAATAATTTATACACTGATCAAAAGCTTCTATACGCATACATGTGCCGATTGGCATTCTACTTACACTACCCGATTTAACAGCCTCTTGTTGTATAGCGACAGAAGAGCCTCAAAGGCTATCACCACCACTTCCACCAACAATACAGAATCTTCAGCCGTAGGATTCAAACCCTTGACAAAAAGACTGAGGCTGCTATGTGCAACCGCCTTACCTAGTGTGCCATCATGGCTCACCGATTCTGACGGGGTTGCTGTAGGAATATTTTATAGCTGCACTTTTAATGAGTTTTTTGTTCAGTTGAGCGTTGCCTACTTAACTGCATATAATTCAGTGCATGTTACTAGCCAGAGGTCCTACCAACCGGTTGCCATGAGTGTCTACATGTCTGATTTAAAGTGCTTGATAACTTGCCTGCTGATTTAGAACGCTTGATAACTTGCCTGACAACTAATCTTGGAAGTTGATTGTCTTATAAGCACCTGGATTGAGGTTGAGTTCGTTCAGGGGGTAGAAAAATGACTTCTAATGCTACTACTACTTATAATAATAATTATGATTATGTGTTCATTTCTAAGCTTCCTTATATGTTTACTCAGAAATAGTGGATTCTCTACAAAAAATAGGACGAGCCGTCAGTCAATTCGGCTGAAATCACTTCAGCACACTTTTGACAAGACAACTCTATTGAAGCTGGCAGGGAGCATGCAAATAATTCCAGTCTCCAGCTAATAACTAGTTTACTAGGTCGAGCCATCCGGACAGCTCTTAATCTTTTTACTTGACTTGGAGCAAGGCAGACCTATATGAAGATAAAGCTTGGCATACAAACATAACCTCTGGTACTATCCAACCGGCAGAACTTGATTACGGGTGAAACGCAGTCCCGTGCTGATTTATCCTGGCTCATGAATGTCACTGAGGTTGAAGATTGCTTCCTCTCTTTGGTATATTTGGAACCCATTATCCATAATCTTAAGCTGTAATGTTTGTACGCTTGGCTGATTAGAGAAGTACAGCTGGGTTATAAGTCATTAACTAATACGGTCCAGGAATTTTTTCGTAATCCTGGGTCGTTCTTACACAGGATCACGATTTCCCATTGAGTATCATGGACAATCTATTTCGTTCCCAAGTTCAGTGAAACATCGGGAAACATAATTTCTATAGTAAAAAATAAGAAAACAATAACCATTACTTAAAGCTCATTTCCACTCAAGTTGAAGAAACATGGGTTTTCTTCACTAATCACAGTGTTTTCATTCTACTCTCCTCCGAGTGTTGCTGTACAATGCCAGGTGGTTAGCACCATCAAGGCTCAATTTTGGGCGAAATAAACTGGTATGATATTTTTAATCTTCTAGTTCTTTTCGGACATCTGTAACTGCTGACCCATTCAAGGGCTTGCCCCAATATTTGCGAAGCTCTTGCATGTAAATTGGCTTTGGTTTGAAACCCAGAACCGGGTGTTAACCGGAGTCATTTTTTCGCCAACTCGTATGCTAGTAACCCGGATTGTATGGAATGATTGGCCTACCTAACCCGAAACACCACTGCAGACCAGTATAGGCTGGCCTCCGAATACAGCAGATCATCACATATTAATGTTGGTATTGACTCATCAGACAAAGACTAAATTGTGATGCAGCAGCAAGATGTTCACACACTAGCCTGTGGAGTAATTTCTCAGATGTAAGAAATACTGATCGCTGGTATGTTCTGCTGTGATCTCCACAAGTAGGTGCATCAGAAAAGGATATATATTTTGTTAGCATTGCTGGGTAGAGGTACCCGTGTCGGCATCTGTCATTTGGCTACGAAATTTAGTACCAGTTGCTTTCTTTGTGATAATGCCTGAGTCAAAGTCATGAACCACTATATATGTTTGCAACAGTCACGCCATGCTGCAATGCCTATTATGTTGTACAAAATGCAATGGTAAATAAACAGGTTTTGTCTCTCGAAGCCCTTCAAAACTTCTAAATATTTTCCAAAATCCATTTAAATTTTGGTCAAAAGTAACCTCGCTTTAATAAGAGAATAGGTAGTTTAATCCTTAAACTGGTATTATTAACAGAATAATTAGCCTTTGTCCCAGAATCATTGTTAGTAATTGCGATTTTTTGAAGTATTAGGGGCTTGGATTCAGAAGCAAAATGCAGCAGCTCCTGAAATAAAGTTTTTCTCTAAAAGAACAGAGCAACAATGTGGTCCTGAGCAACAAACCAGTCCTATTAAATGCTTAATTGCACCATGCAAAAACATTTCTTCCATAAATAGTAAATGGTATTTTCTAATTGCTCATGACATAAAAGTATAAATCACTACTATTACTTGAAACTTTGCTTTTGTCGCAACGACAGTGGCAAATTCGAAGCATGCTATTTCAAACGAAAAAACGAACGAGGATGCATGTTTTAGCTAAATCTTCTGAAGACAAGATTACAAAAAATACAAAATAACCATTTGGTTACAATGAAGTTACAAAAAATAACCTCAATCTTGTAGAAATGTGTAGTTTTAATAATTTACGAATATAAAGCAAATAATCTTCCCGAATCAGCCCCAACTGTAGTTTTCCTTCACGTTGATGTTGTTCCAACTTTCTTTCCTCTGTGACCGGTCGTAAATTTCCGGTAACCATTGTGAAATTGCCCACCTTAGTCCTCGAGTAAGCATACATTTTATCCTCCGATTTTATCAAGATGAGCTCTGATGATATATATTTTGAAGGCACTCAGTGGCCATGGGCAGCTCAACTTAACTTATTCTTAAGTGTCTGCACAGCCAAAGCTGCAGCGGGCCATCCAGCTCTCTCAGCCTGCAACTCTGCCCTCTTTCTGTCCATCAATTATCCTTCAGGCTTAGCGTCGAAAGCTACCACTAGCTTCAGCTCTGCCAGCCAATTATTGCGTGGGCGTTGCCTCCCGGCTCACCACCCGACTGTCAGCTCCTTTAGCTTGGTTAAGACGGCGAATCTTGCTTCATGCCTACTTCATTCCTCCTCACGCTAGAGAGCGGCCTCGGGCCACTCCTAGCGTGGTGTGGATCTTTACCTGATTTCTCCGTTATGCCTTCGGATATTCCGCTACTATTTTCGCTGCAACATTAATGAGCTATTTTTGGATATGCTACACAAAACATGACCTGCTTAGCACAGGGTGCGATGTCGCCATTAGTCGATACCTACCGGCAGGCCTTCTTCGGCACGTCACTGAGAACCTTCCTGCATCCTGCGTTCGCCCTATCGACAACTAGGCTCTCAAACCTACGAAAGAGCTAGGATGGATGCCGGTTGAGCAACGGATACAGAGCAAAGTTCTTACGCTGACCCACACGGCCCACTACGGCTTGGCTCCTTCGTACATAGCTGAACGGCTGCACCAGTTACAGCCTCTTTACGCCCCCAGGTACTATATGGACAATAAAATAGCTGTTCCATTCCTCGTTTAAAGACCGCTGGCCACAGGAGCTGTAGCTCCGCAGGTTCAAGACTGTGGAACTCGCTTCCACAATTCTTACGCCATGACAACTACTCTCCTGGTGCCGACTGTGACTCATCCTTTTTTCAGCAGTCCTGAGCTGCTACTTTTATGCTACTCACTACCTTAACGACTCTCCTGACTCTGCTATGCCTCCCACTTTCTCTTTTGTGTGTGAGACAAAGTCTGTTGGCTACCGAATGTGTACGGAAAGCCGCTTAGGCTGTGAGTGTGCTATACAAGACTCTTCTGAGTAAAATCCTCATAGTCATTATGGCTTTGTGGAGTTACAGACGGAGATGCGTTACATTACACTGAGTTTTACTCTGGTCTCCGGGTTTGTAAAAGGTTGAGACAGCAGTCTAGCTCCGTCTTGCTCCTTCTAGCTCCGCCCACTGAACATTCGTGGGATAGCTGCAGCCTTTTTCTAAGGCGAGGCTAGCTTCGCTAATGCAATTACCGGTAGCATGAAACCTGTCTGCTACAGCCTTGACCACTAGCGGCCTCAAAATATGATTTTTGAACTCCAAGCTCGGAGTGTCCGATAAACAGGGACTCGTGTGAACCGCATCGTTGAGTTCACTGGTCAAGTCGCCCCCCCCCCACCATTTCTTTCGAAGCAATGCAGTAGGCGTGGCGTGAATTGCGTTTATGAATGGTCACTTGCTAAGTCTCAAAGGAAAAAGGAGAGCCGGATTTGGCTGCTTCGCCAAGTCTTTCCCGAGCAAGGGGTTACATTCATCATCCGGCAAACAAATTCAGCAGATCACGGTCAGTAAGCTACAATTAGGGCACCGAGCAAGTGAGTCGTACTAAATGACTGATGCTATACACTTGTGCCTCTCGGTGGCTGTGCACTTTAGCTTGCCTCTGTGACTATATTCACATTTATATTGAGGTGGGCGCTCTTGATTGCTATCATACTCTACTATCGTAAGTATATACTGCATGTATAAATGAAGCATGTCTGACTCGTTAGCCGTGCTTCGAGGTGCCACTGCTTTTTACTCGTTTCCAAGGGCTGGGGCTAGTTAGGCTCGCCGCATTTGACGTAACTTGAATGTAATGTAATTTGAAATAACTTGTAGCATGAATTTGTTAATTGGGCGTCAGCATTTTCATCTAAATTTGTCTCATGATACGTCGTATTTCAAGCACACCTAGCAAATGTCGCAGACTGCAGCTACAGCTATGCAACTTAAACAGGATGAAGTGCTGTTATAGATTACAGCACGCTGTTCCCAGTTCGTAATAAGTCACCGTGTTGATTTTTTTGACCATTCTAGTACCCATGAAACTACCAAACTCTAATCACATTCACCAAAGCATTTCAATGTGTCTTCGAGTAGTTTTTCTGCCTTAGCAGTCTGAAACATAATCAAGGGCCTTCATCCCAGTCTACGACATGATCTGGCTAATTTACCCTAAGTATGTGCAGCACAGAAAAGGGAAAAAGTTTCGCATCATCATAATGAGCTAGCAGTTCCTTTGTAATTAAGACAGCTTTTTTTTAAATGTGCAAACGCTGCTGAAGGAATTCACTCTCAACTTACACGGTACTTATTTTTGGAGAAGCATTCACAGTGACTGCGGACGAGTATACATTCTTGAACGAGCTAACCATCGAAGTTCTCAAGACTGATGAGTGCCCTAAGCTCCTCAGTGCTGCTGACTGTCAAGTGCTGACTGTCAGGGGCGCCTGCTTTATTGCATCAACTTTATCTGACGCTACTCCACTCCTGCCCCAACCAATTTAATTACCCGAGTAGTCAACGACGGGCGCCTCGACCGCGAACTTATTTCCTTAAGTGAATGCTTTGCTTAGCAACGCGTGGAAGAACTTTTTCTGACGTGTCGTGATACTCTTCTTTAGACGAACCTGAGATATGAAGGAAATGCCACCGAGTTAACAGATAGCAGATCTATGCAACGAGATCCATTACACGTTTGAACATGGCCGGCGCCGTCAGTATCCCATGCGGTAGGTTCGCTTTATGCATTTCCTGTGTTGCTAACGAGTAAGGCTGCTGGTAGGCCTGAAAGAGGCCCCACTTGAAGAAATTGCCGATTGCTAGTAGTGCAAGTACAATATCCTCAATAATAAGCAACGGATAACAAATTCTCTTTAGCCGAATAATTAGTGACTTTGTATTAACCATACAGTAAAAAGCAATAGGTTTCTATCATCACCACGACCAGGAGTGTTTTCCATTTGATTTTATCCAGGTGCTCGGAAGATACTTTCATCCTTCGTCACCTTCAATTTTTCATGAGCTAGTGTCAGCAAATTCTATGCCTGGGCCTACTGTTTTTTCGACAGGTTTAGCTACAGGCTTGAAAAGTATATGGGTCGTATAGCCGGAAATGGTTTCAACAGCGTTTTTTGAACACTTAGCAGTATTTTGTGTGATGATCTCGTTTGCATCATCCCGGTCACTATAGCTGTTCGCCAAGGGAAAGGTCCTTGCAATTACCCACCCAGGTTGCAGGCAGTCCATCATTTCTCGCTGCAACTGGTTGAAATAGCTATATAGGCTCTACCGCCATTATAAAAATCAGACGGCTTGATCAGCTAGCCTGCACCTTTAATTTACTGTTAAGCAAGAAAATGGCTTGCAGGATTTTTACCAGAGTTTTATGTGAAAAAGGCCTATTAATCGGAACAGTCTTGTCACCGTTTATAATGGCGAGAGTCTGACTTGAGCTAAATAGTTGTCTTTCATGCTGGCCATTCACAGCCACTAGCATGAAATTCGTAAAAGTCAGCTGACCCGCCAAAATTGTGCTGATCCTGATTGACCAAAGTGTCTATTTTGTTGGACGCTCTGTTGATCATTCGGCTGATTCAGCTCAGCTGGGTTCTGACGCGTGAGCCATGTCAGCTCTCTTAAAAATATTTTTAGCTCAAGCTACTTTAAAATCTGCTGTCCTTCGTCGTAGGACCAATACCGGGTGCAACAAGCTCGAGTTGCAGCAGCATGACCGTGTCCTCCCTCGATTACGTCAAGTACGGTGAGCAAATCGGCCCTGAATAGTCAGGTACGACTAGTAGAGTATAAGCGAATATGCCTTATCAGTAGCCAATGAGGAGCACGATAGTAAGCTCCACGATTTGTTCTGCTGCTTTGTCCAGAAAAGTGCCGTATTTTCATAAACAAGCGAGACCCTGCAGTGCCCACACGAAATCAGAAAAAAGACGCACTGCTGACCATATTTAGCTGGTACAATCGAAAAAGTTTAGATCAGTAGCTGTTTCCACAGGTGATGGTTTTTCGATCCTTTTTTGGCTATTTAAGATCACAATTATTTGTTATTTTATGTTGAGTCATGAGGTTCTTATGAGTTCCAGAGGCTTTGGACTCACAGAGCTGGAAACCTTGGTTACCTATTTCTTGGCCCACAGGCTCTATGATATCGAAAGCGACTCACCAGTTCCGACATAATTATGGACATTGTCTTCAATCTCAAAGCTTCCAAAAATTATACAGGTCAGCCATTATGTCACCGATGTGATATTTTTCCAAATAACACGTTGAAATGATGGTGAGCTAAATCGGCTAGGTTATGACTTACATTCATACTTAGCGATTCCTGAAATTGTATTGACAAGGAATGGCTAGGAGCCGATTACGCAATAACCTATGGACTAATAAAAGCCAAACCGTGGTAATAGGAAGCAAGTTTTGTTTCCAGAGTTGGCCTAGGATTTTGAGCTAATTTAAATTCTAGGCAACGAAGCCATTGATGTACGTTGTGGACGCTGTTGAAAGCTTGAGACTCTCCCTTGCCGTCAAATAGACCTCATTCTGTTATTGATATGGAATTCTAAGATGAGCCGTGATTGCACACTAGATAAGGCGGTTGCTTTCACGACCTCAGTCCTGAGGTTTTGGAATCAATTCCTGCAGTGGGCGATCCTTTATCGTTACTGCAAGCCGTGCTGATAGCCGCAAACGCTCTTCTGTTGCTATACAAAAGAGGCTGTTTAATCAGCTAGGATTTATTTATTTATTTCAGATAAAGGTATTGGCTTTCTTTGACGCTGCCGTGTTCCTGCTACTGTTAACGTACATGAGCTTATCGGTGCTGCACCTGCAAGTAGCTAGCTATGGTACTAGGTTCAGTCGTTGCCAGTATTTTGTGGTGGTTGGATGAGACTAGCACAATTATAAGAGTTGTATTCGTGGTCTACTTCTCTCCGAATGTGGAAGCCGCACACCACATTTGTAAAAACCGTGAAAAAATAAGTAGCATGCAAACATAACGCTCTATATGACACACGGTGACCAGCTGTTCGGAGATCAGGCAGGCCAGAACTTCCGGCCTCTGGTAGGTACATGGCTTAGCTACCTGAGAGAAAATAACTAAGGTCAGACACTAAAAAAGCAGTTGGCAGCTGAGGCGACTCACTCGAGTTTTGCAAAGGCATGCAGAATAGCAATTACCATATAGCTTGGCTCAGTAATTATAAATACACCAAAAAAAGTTCCTCTTATCAGTGTCAGCATCAGTGTCTTTGCTGCAGAGTCTTCTGTGGCAATTAAGGGGACGGTAACTTTGCATGATGTGTTAAAGAGGGTTATTTTTTTGTAAAATTGAACAGAGTGATCTGCTAACCTATTTGAAGAGCTTCAGGAGCCTGTGGTATACATGCTATCCCCACACCAGCTAATCTATTAGATCTATTGATAAACCACCACGAGCTGAAAAAGAAGCCAGAAACCGGCGGCAACCCACAAAGAAGATGAGATGAAGAAGACGGACGGGAGTGGGCTCATCAGGATAGCTGACATTTACGGATGGAGTGGATATTGAAAAGGATCGCTTAAAGCTGCGTTCTAAACGACTCCAAAAAACGCTCCATATGATGATTCGGCACTCTAAAAAAACCAAGTAAGTTTTGGCACAGAGGTCCCGTTGGCCAACTTTTTGTGAATGAATATTATATTATTGTTGTAGCAGCCCTTGTTGCATACTTGGTTATAAGCTTTAGAAATTGGGCTCACCAGTACTTGAGAAAGTAATAGTTATTTTTTTAGTGCTTTTACCGGTGCCTAGATTTCCTATCAGCCTGGGAGTTACCACTTACAGGATAATCAACGTGATATTTAGGATTTATTTTGAAGCTGTGAACTGTAAAATAATATATTAGCAGGTTTTCGTAGGATTTAAAAAAGCCTTGACATGTGACAAGTGTATCAACCCAATGTTTTCAAATATAGATTAATAGTAATGTAATGTATCTCAGTCTGCAACTCCACAAAGCCACAAAGACTATGTGGGTGTTACAAAGGAGAGTTTTGTGTAGCACACTCACGGCGTTAGCGGCTTTCGATACGCATTTTGTAGCCAACAGAGTTCATCTCACACTACAAAGAGAAATTGGGAAGCATAGCAAATTAAGGAGAGCAGTTGAGGTAGTGAGTGGCATGGAAGTAGCCGCTCAGGAAAGCTTGAAAGGTTGTGCCATAGTCAGCAGCAGGAGAGAAGTAAATAATCAGAGCATTTTTCAACGCACTTTGCCCGAATCGAGTTTTTCTCAGTGATAATTCCTAAGGACAAATATTTTAGAAATGCAATCTGGTCTTGATATTTTTTACGATTACAGTGGAGCATTAAAAATAACTGTGGTTAGGAATACATCTAATTCCAGACAAAGCGCGTAGGACACATGATATCCCAAAATATTCTTTAACTTTCTATACAGCATATGCAACTTTTGTCCCAACATTTCGAGATTCCAGAGTATTGATGTGAATGAACGAAGATCATCAGAGGAAACGCTGAAATATTGGGCACCGCTGGGCTTCGTGCTTGATCTAGTTTTTTTCACGGTTTATACTCCCCCTCTTGCCGTTGTGATTCCCAAGCATGATCTAGGCTTTCACTTCTATGCGGATGACATTCAGTTGTACCTTTGCTTCGATCCCTCATAGCCTTCGATTACGTAAAATTCTCTCAACTTCCTTTGCTGCATGTATTTATAACATCCACACATGGATGGCAACCATTTTTTTAATTAAATGAAGATTAAACCAACTTACTAGTTATGGGAAAACCAAATGTGATTCAGAAATTGAAAAGACTAACGCTCAAACTCGGCTCTACCAACATATCTCATGTTGAATCTGCACGAAATCTCTGTGTCGTGTTCCAAAGTGGCTATTCATTGGACAACCACAGTCAATTCTGCCTTCTTTCAGCTATACAACATTGCTAAAATGCGGGCGTGTTCAAACGAGGATATCACATCCAAATGTGTCTATGCATTTCTGACATCCAGTATTGACTTCTGTAACCCACTGCTTGCTGGTCTGCACACATTACCGGCATGGCAATAAGGCGGCTTACAGATGGTGCAAAACTCTTCAGCTAGGCTTATATGTCCTGAGTGTCGCAGTTGCCACATCACACCACTTCTCGCCGACCTGCACTGGCTCCCAGTCAAGCAACACTTCGACTTTACGCTTTTGTCACTCATTTTTAGGTCCCTTCATTCTTTGGCTCCAGCCTACCTATTAGATCTACTCACCCACAAGGCTAAACATCATACCACCCACTTTTTGGAATCAAACTGTTTACCTATAACTCGTACAAACGTCAAATCCTCTAGAGCCCGTGCCTTTAGTTCGTCTGCCTGCTCCTAAAGCCTGGAACTCACTCTCGACCTGCATCAAGACATCTTCTCACTTGTCCACATTTAAAAAGAAGCTTAAACGCGTCCACGTATCACAGCATTTTATTTGTCCCTTTGATTCGTCCTTTATTCTCTTAAGGGTGCTGACAGTGTCGTATGTTCCACCTACCATGCATGCTGACACTGTGCATGTCACCCCTAACCATGTTATTCTTGCTGTGTATTGAGCATGCTACCACTAACCTTTTTAACGCGCTTTCTTTGCAGCAATTGCAAAGCGCCTAGAAAGAGAACGAGTTCTCTAAGGATGCTTTATAATATGTATTATTATTATTATTGAAACTTGACACTGCCAGGACAATGCTAGTAGCATTTTCAGGTACGAGCTTCGGACTTTAACGCAGCTTTCTTTAGAGTTTAGCTTAAAGTCATGTAAATTCCATACTCCATCAAATACGAAACGGATCAGCATGCTGTTTGAAATACGAGTTTAGCTCTACTTTGGCGAAACTAGAGAAGTTTGCATCTGATTTCATTTGGATATTTATTGCCACGCATGTCCTCAAGCATTCTTGTAAGCATATTCTGCAATAATGCTTTGGTAATATATGTACTCATTTTAAATATATTCTCCAGATTGTTATTGTATTAAGAAATTCCCTGCATCTTTGGCGGAATTTTGCACATTTTAATAGTACATGCTAGTGAATCTGGTCATTTTTTTAGATTGTCATGTGTGGAAATTCAGCCACGGACTGCCCTTAACTCTCCGACGGCATAGGAAGGTCGACAACGCACTCGCTGTTACATTACAAGATAATCAATATTGGCTCAATGACACGGAAATTTTAAATCGGTTTCTGCTGCATAAACACTAATTTAATCAGGGCAATGAAATCCAGATTGTGGGGATACAACTTCCAAACCATTCCCATTTTCTCCTTTTCATTTTTGATCTTATCGTAATTTCATTTTAGCTTAACTCATAAGCTGGATTAACCATTATTGTATAAACAGGATTTAAATCTACTCGTCAGTTAGAGTAGCTGACAAAGTACTGTCACCTTAACAGTAAATGACTTTACATTAAGCGATTGAGAAGACATTCTGACAAGTGTCAAGAGCTTAAGGCAGCATCAGAACTGTTGTTTTCCAGCCAACAGCGATGCAGTTACAGGAATTAGTTATTACGTCTGAAGTATGCCGTCAGATAGTGATTGAATATAGTGGTAATACCCAAGATTATTATGCTATGAACAGAGACGGTTCAACTTCTGGCCTTATTAACAGAACTTTCCATCACCGGAGATACTGTCAGCCGCGAAATCTGCTGTTTCAATTTGACTGCTAAGACAGGCGGTTTTATTAGTGGGCAGACAAGATAGGTAGGTCGCAGTAATGAGTCGGCAGAGATAAGTATTTGGCGATAATACGCTAAACTCGCCCATCTGGTTATCAGCCGCCACGATCTGCTACTAGCTTTTGCAGCCTTTGCTGTGATTATCAGACCAGCTGCTGTACAGCACTTGTATGTCAAACAAGCCGTGGCTGTAAATGATACGATTTTTCATCAATCTGTTGATCTGACAAAGGTAAGGGTGCTGAGCACCTGCTTTTAGCAACGGCAGTCTGCAGCAATGTACCTGAGACTAGCTGTGGCGACCTATCATCTTGGAGAGGATGCCATTCACCTTTTTTCAAGCATCCAGCCGGGGGATGCAGCCACGAAACCTCTATAAGTCAACCTGCAGTCGACTTTACAGCAAGACGTCTCTCAAACCATGTATTCGCAAAGTGAAAGTGACCTTTTAGTGACAGCGAAGCTCAAAAAGCTGCCACATCACAGTCATCGTTCCAGGCCAATAAGTGAAATAGGGGTGCATTTTTTCGGCTGAATTAGTCCAACTGATCATTTGAGGTACCTCTGAAATATGGGGTACCTCAGGGCTCCGTGCTAGGTCCGGTTCTTTTCACGGTTTATACTTTCCTCTTGCTGATGTGATTGCCAAGCACAATCTAGGCTTTCACTTCTATGCGGATGAAAACCAGTATTACCTTTGCTTTGATACCTCCCAGCGTTCGAGCACCTCAAATTCTCTCAACTCACTTGCTGCATGTATTGATGACATCCGCACTTGGATGGCAGCAACTTTTCTAAAAGTAAATGACGATACAACTATCTTACTAGTTATGGGCAAACCCTGCGTGATTCAAAAATTGTAAAGGCTGACGCTCAAAATTGGCTCTGTCAGCATATCTCCTGTTGAATCAGCTCGAAATCTAGGTGTCATATTCCAAAGCGACCTCTCGCTAGACTACCATATCAGCTCCACGGTCAAATCTGCCTATTTTCAGCTTCATAACATTGCTAAAATTCGGGCTTGTTTAGATATAGATACCACGTCCAAGTTGGTCCATGCATTCGTGACATCCCGTCTCAACTTCTGCAACTCACTGCTTACTGGCCTACCAGCATGTGCGATCAGGCGATTGCAGCTGGTGAAAAACTCCGCAGGTAGGCTTGTCTGTCGTGAGCGTCACACTTGCCACATTATGCAACTTCTCACCGACCTGCACTGGCTACCAGTCAAGCAACTGATTGACTTCAAGGTTTTGTCGCTCACTTTTAGGTCACTTTATTCTTTGGCTCCGGCCTATCTCTCAGCTATACTTCCCCATCAGGCCAAGCATCGTACCACCCGCTTTTCGGAATCCAAAAGTCTACAAATACCTCATACGAACCTCAAATCCTTTGGGGACCATGCATGTAGTTCGTATGCTCCCAAATCCTGGAGCTCCCTCCCGACCTGCGTCAGAACATCCCCTGACCTGACCACATTTAAAAAGAACTTAAAAAACACCTGATTAGGACAGCATTTAGTGGGTCCTGTGATTTGTCCTTCATGTGCTTATGCGTGCTGACACTGTGCATGCTGCCACTAACCATATTTGCATGCTAACCCTGTGCATGTCACCCCTAACCATGTTATTTATGTTGCTTGTCAAGCATGGTATTACTCACCATTCAATGGCGTTTCCCTTTGCAGCAAATGTAAAGCGCCTAGAGAGAGATTGAGTTCTCTGAATGCGCTTTATAAAGTGCATTATTGTTATTATTATTAACTGAATGCCTAGCATAGAATTCTTGAAGCATTTGCACCCATTCTAGAAATAGTTTTTCAGCATCAGTTAGAAATCAAAACTCTACCGTTCACAGATAAATTGGAACAGCTCTGCAGCTCATGAAAGATGCAGGCCATCTAGCTGAGCAGAGGCAAGAATACGTCAAATCTGAACGAGCATGCCATTCTTATAGACTGCTAGATACCAGATACGAACACAATATTTCTAGTAATCATAGCAGGCTAGAAGCCGCGATAATCACAGCATGTCTGGGTTCAGGAGAGTTATTTATATCTTACCGAGAAAAATTAGAGACAGTTATTCCGAAAACCTAAGGCAACGAGAAAGCTAAAACTTGTGCAGTTCAGCACCTCAGCAAACGTATGAAAGACCGTATCGATGGCGGTTTGTGAGAAAGAGTACAAACTTTGCAACATCCGCGTTGATGTTTTGGCAGTATTTGACGCTATTGATAACAGCATCTCTCTTGAGCTATGCAAAACAGCAGAGGGATATTAAATGTAACCAATGCTGCCTCCTCGGCCACTGCAATACCTAAAAAAGGCAAATGTGGTATCTGGGAATGTTACGAAAATATTCTTTGAAAAGACCACCGCAAAGCTCAGTGAGTCTGCCGAGACACTTATGCGAATTGGGCGAGTTAATACGCTTAAAGAGAGACGGAATTCCAGGGGATATGCGATCTTGTCAAAAGGTTGACACGTCGAAGCTTCTCCTTGAACTCTTAGAAGCCTGCCGAAAATATTGCAGTAGCTCGGTGCGTCTAGCAGTCACCGATTTCACTGGGGATATAAGCTTTCGTTTTTGTTAGAGTTATTGGTTGGTGGAATCTAAGCCAGAGTGGACGTGCTTGAAACAGACACAGTCTGCCGCTCTGTATTCATCCGGCAGCTTCCATGTCAGATGCGTTTACTGCGTCTGCTTCGCTTACGATGTACTGGTAGTTGTTCCAGTAAAGATTATATTCAACTGTAGGAATTCAATGCTCTTCTAGGCTAAATAGTTTTCTCTACGTTAATTTTAAAGAATCTTTTTACAGTCAGCAGAAAAAGCAAACTAAACCATTCAGCCCGCGAAAAAAACTCGCTCGTGGGTAATAATTTGTGGTCAGACTCCGAGGTTAATATTAAGGATTTACCCCTGAAAGAACTCTGTCCGGAACGTGCCGACGTCAATGCCGGACGCTTTATGTTAAGTTTATAGATGGACTTGTGGACAAACACTTTTCAAGTAACTTTGAATGTAGCATGGTTTATAAGTTGCAGCATAGTTCCACGAACTTCTAAGATCTTAAAGATAGGCTTGAATAAAGCAAATGTCATTTACTTATTGACTCTCACACCTGATATGGTCTCTGAGTACTTTTTGGCGATACTATCTCTTGCCCAAGATCGACTGCGGAAATACAACTGGCTGATTATCTCATGGTTCCAGCTTTAATGCCGGCTCGGTCGTAAATTATCGCATACTCAGTTTCCAGCCCTTAAAGTTCATGAATCGCGAAGTAATACTGTAATTAAAATAAATCTGGCTAATTTAGCTCGCAGCCGTTTTGCTACTTCATCCTTACAAGAAATGCCGCCCTAGGCCATGGTAAAAAATACCTAACGTCCAGCAACGTTTGGTGCCGTTGTGAAAGTGGTGTGCGGCTTCCAAGGCTTCCAAGGCCGCAAACGCAGTGCTCATTGCAGTCCCAGCCCCAGGAGCGACAAATACCGGTGACGCCTGAGCCTTGTCTGTTGGCTAATGACTGGTAAGTGCAGTGCAATGCCTCGCAATTACGAACCATTCGATTGACAGCAGAACCTCGATTACAAATCATGAGCTTGGTCGCTCAATAATAACTGAGAGCCGCTTCTGAGATTATGGCAATAGGCCGACGATTGAGAGCAGCTCGATTTATGGGCACGCTATGAGAGAGATTATTGTCCAACTTGCGACCTGGCATTCAGCCCACGGTCCTTTCCGCGGTCATTATCTGGGAGTAACGGTCTGCCAGACGGTTAGACCAAGCATTGAGCGCAAGGTGGTATAATCATGTAAACAAGTCTGTTGGAGGTCACCTCCTGCATCAGCCGTAATTCAGAATATTGTTTGCGCTTTTTCTAATAAGTTTTTGCTGTTAGTGCTGCGTGCCGAATATCAAGCTCTGTGCCCTTACTGCTGGTGTATTGCAAGCTTTAGGTCTTTGAAACAATGACATTTATTTGGCCGTTCCTGAACTAGTGAGGGTCGCACTGTAGTAACAGCACCGCCAATCCGGTACGGTCTGCCGGCAGCAGCGAATTACGGCAGCGACGAAGGCACCCATAGCTCAACGGAGTGCGAGTACACATGTATAACGCAAACAAGTCCGTATGACGGCGTCGGAGGGTTACAGACCTTCGAGAGCGGCCAAAACGTGTACCAACGGCTCCGCGGTCTAGAGCTTGAATCCGCTCAGATGCCAGATGGTCAACTACGGAAACGCAACTGGCTGCATATCTTCGCTGTGTCGGATTGTATGTGGCCTCGGCCGAGGATTACCCCACGATCGGTTCGTAGCCTTTACAATTCAGTTCGACTAATGAATATCATTCGTCAGCGGTGGAGCGAGAGGGGGTGTTAGGGTGTCTGGCCCCTTACAACGGAGCAGTGACCTGGACTGGCTCCTATTCATATGCCCCCCACGATGGTCACCAACGATGAAACTTTTACGTTATGGGCAAACCCAGTGTGATTCAGAAATTGGAAAGGCTAACGCTCAAAATTGGCTCTGCCAGCATATCTCCTGTTGAATCAGCTCAAAACATGGGTTTCATGTTCTACAATGACCTCTCGTTAGACGACCACATCAGCTCCGAAATCAAGTCTGCCTACATTCAGTTACATAACATTACTAAAATTTGGGGTTGTTTAGATAAGGATATCACATCTAAGTTTGTCAGTGCATTTGTGACATCCCGTCTTGACTTCCGTAACTCACTGCTCGCTGGCCTACTGGCATGTGCAATCAGGCGATTACAGCTGGTGCAAAAATCAATAGCCGGATGGAAGCTCCGTGTAGTTCCGTTGGTAAACCCGACACAAGGCTTGCAAAGCCAGAATTCATGATTCAGTTCGAAAGAACAGAGATGGCTGCTGGTAATATGATGAATGCTATGGTTAGTGCGATGCAGATTTCAACTCCGCGGCTGTCGAATATGCAGCTCCACTTATAAGATGTGATTCTACTGAGGTAATCTCGCTCTTTGCTGTTGATGGGCTTCACTAACGTCAGTTGGTATGCAAGCACTCGCATGTGTTGCTGCAACAAATACGATTCCTGAACCATGCTTTGAGGCTCCAGGACCAGACGCTTTTGTCATGGGTCCGCACGGACTTGCTCTTTCACGTAAGTTGTGTTTGTGATAAAGGACTTAGGTTCAGAAGTAGCAAACGGGAGTGGATAGGCAGAGTAAAGGAGGTATGACTGAAAAACGTAGAACCACTGCTCGCTGATTTAATCGGACTGGTAAGTGAATGTATGTCGGTAGATATACCAGAGTTAATAACTTAAGAAATACAATTGCTGAATATAAAGTAAACACAGGCTATGCAGCTTGTTGGCACCGATGATTCAATGGGTTTATTTGGTGCAGAATTCTTTTTTTTTCTGACGGGGCTAGAAACTCAGCTAGAGCATTATTAATTTTCGTAGCGCATTTTTTCTTAGTTGAATTCAATAAGTGTATATTAAAAAAAGGACTACATTGTTTTTCTAAATGAGGATCAAATTTTAGTCAGTAAGGAGGGAATTTGTGTTAGACAAGCTGAACGATGCCTGTCATAGGAAGTATTGTCGGCGCTATCACGACTATCCAAAATAACAGCTTTAATTTCCGTCTAGTGTAGTGCCAGAGGCTTACAAGTGAGGCCAAAGGTAAATAACTTCCAGGAACCTTAAAGAATCGTCGTTGAACTTTCTGAAAAGTGTACACTTGAAATATTAGTTGTGAATTAACCGTGAGAGGGACGTTTTTCTTAGCAGAGTTTGAAGAGAAGCCGTTGACCCCGTGCAATGTCCTTGAAGGTCGAGGTTTAGCTCTCCACCAAAATTCCGGCAACAACATTAGTGCCACTGCATGACTAAAGACGCAACATGTGGAAATACATGGGCAGGTATTCGCAATGCTGCCTACATTTAAATTAAAGCTCGGCCTCTGATGGTGAGCTCCAGGCGATGTATTTAGTGAACACTTTCTCCACACGTTGTCTCAAAACTTGACATGTATCAGACTGCCGGTGGCAGAATTTGCAGGTCAACTTGAGAAGACCGTCCCAAAGCATTCGCAATTATCCAGACAGCTCTCCGTTTTTCGTGAAGGCCAATGCTGCGAAGGTGTGGTGTGCCTGTCTTATATACGAACACATACCTAGTCAAATTGACTTAAAAAAACATCGTCTACTAATCGAATACACCTCTCACAATCAGCACCGCTAGGATGCAAGAAATGCTGGCTGAGCGACTCATTTCGACATTTCACACACGCTGTGGCATCTCAGCAGCAGAGGCTTCTCCGTCTTCGGTGCTCACCAGAGCAATCTCTCTAGAGCTCGGCCGTCCTAGAATGGGTGACACCAGGGAAGACGACACCGTAGCAACAGCCTACAGGCGTATTCGAAGAGCAGCGAGCCTCGATGCGAGATTTGTAAGAAGGGAAATTTTATGTTAAACGAGGGAGCTTTGCCGTCCTGGTCTACTCGGTGCGAGTTACCAGTGAGGAGGATTTACCCTAAGCGAGCACCGATCTCAGGATGTAACCCAAGCAAGTACCGCGAGCAGTAACTGCAATAGAAATCGCAGTAATCGATTAGCTTTCGCCGCCCACGAGAGAAAAAAAGGAGCTCGGAGCCGCGTGCTGAGGCGGAAGCTGCATCTGCGACTGCAAGCTGAGGTGACTGCCTTGCCGACTGATTAAACTGATGGGCTTCGTCGGGCTCATTAGCCGGAATGAGCCGGGCACAGCCCCGCCTAAGCCGTGCGAGAGCCATCGGCCGAGCTGGCTTTGCGTCAAGGCAGTGGCCCCACTAAGACTGGCTCACCACTCTCAAACATCGTGGAGACTCGCGGGCAAGGACCAGGGCACTGGGTTCGGCGGGCCGTTACCATAGTAAGCGCCAGGCCGGCGAAGCATGTGGCCGTCCAGGCGAATCCGATTTTCTCGGTCAGGTAGCCCCCAGCTGACGGTCCGACGAACGCCCCGAGTGCAGAGCCGGAGCACAGCAGGCCGCCGACCATGCCGTACGTTTGCACGTTGTCCGGGTGGCCGTTCTTTCTAGAAAAATTAGATCTGGCTTCAAAGATAGGATCGTAAGCCCTTGTGACTTCGGGACTGAGATAAGATCTAGGGCTGCAATGCAACTCTTGCATCGCCTTGAGTCGCATGAGATCGGTGAAGAGCCAACTTCCGTAGGCGGAGATTATTACGAATGGTGGAGCTCGAAGCCAGCTCAGTTTTTACGGCAAGCTTAGTGTGGCTAATCAGTTTGTCATAGCATAGCTCTGGACCTCAAAAGTTATAATGAAAAGGGGCTTGGATCCGGAAATCTGGGCCACGAGCCGAGGGAAGTACATAAAATAGCCGTCACCTTTGTTTGTTGCTTGCTGAGAATTCGGCTTGCACCTTGGGCGGAAAAGGCGACAGGTATGAACCAGTGTTCTACACAAGTTACGCATTACCGTTGGTCAGTGAGAGCGAGGGCAAGGCCCTCGAGTAATTGACCGGCTAGCCACTTCTGTGTCAAGTAAATACTAAGGAGGTGGTACAAAGGTCTCGCGAAGTGACCTCAGTCATTCACAGAAGTACGGCTCGTGCACTTCGGCTCCCGAGTGATGGTCGGGAACGACAGACAAGTGAGTCATAGCATAGTGTGGCAGCTCTCCAAGGACAGAATGCTTACTGAACCAGATGTTCCAGTCTCCCATAGTTGAGGGCTCACTTCTACCGATATTGCTTGACAGAATCAGTGTTCATTCGTTCAAGCTGCAAGCGCTCTAACTTGCAAGCTAAACCTCTTTTACCTCGGAGTAAACCTTTCTATTTTCAGTTATATCACTACGTGCAGTGGGCCTCTGGGTCTTCGCCGGGGGGGGGGCGAGTTGAGAGCCAGCTCCTTACGACCCAGGTCGTGGGTTCGAGCCCTGCAGTGGGCGATCCTTCATTGCTCGCTGCAAGCGAATGAGGCTGCTGAATCAGCTAAGCCTGTGCGACGTAATTGGATAATGACGAGCCGCTGGAAAAATCAAGCAAGAAAGAACATGTCATTAAGGGAAGCAGTGGTGCGAAGGTATTTTGTCGTTTTCTTAAGCATCAGCGATAAGCTTTTAAGAATGTCAATGGTCACGTCCAGTTACACTAGATGCAATAATAATAATAATAATAAATAATTCATTTGTATAGCGCCCCAAGAGAACTTAATCTCTATTCAGGTGCTTCACAATTGCCTCAGGGCTCGAGCCCACGACCTCAGCTAGGCCTTGGTTGGGACGCAATAGGTTTTCCGATTTACCAGCCTCATTTGCACAGCGGCAGAAGAGCTTTAACGGCTGTTATCGCCGCTTGCAGTGGGCAATCAAATTCACGACTTCGGTCACGAAGAGCGGGCACTTTATCTCCTCGGCTAAGAACCAGGGGCCAAAGTAGTTCTCTTGATGCCTCCATAAGTTAAATCCCTTCATTTTTTTCTCTATCACACATGCGTGAACAACCTCCTATTGGGCATTCACATCACACCGTACCCCCCTCCTATGACTCAATGCCCTGTGGATAACGTCATTTATTAGGACTTTCAGGATTTGCTGCAACAGCAGCGTTGCTAACGGCTACATCGTGGCAAGTTCTATTGGAAATGAGTGCTTAATAGCTTCGCGGGCTATCGGTTAAGACTTTCGGTCATGATCAACGTATAGTCTCGTTCGCAAACTATATCTGTTGCACACTCTTTTTACCCTCAGTTGAAGACCTGGGGCGTGTTCTGAAAAAATGCTTGTTTTGTAAAGTGCAGCACCTCATCAAAGTTGAGTGTGCCTAACTTGAAATAATTGGTGCAGCTAACAGGTCTTATACCAAGCAGTGCTGTCCAGGATACATTCAAATGCAACGTGTTACTTACATTGCTGCATTTAGTGTAAGCTGATAGGGTGGCAGCCATGTACTAACGATACCAACTTCCAGTAAGGCTACGGATAATACAAGCAGCCAGGTAGACCTATAACAAAGAAAACAACTTGAGAAACAGGGAAGATGTTAGACACGGCAATCATTAGTCAATATTTCTGTGGAAAAATCATTAATTAAATTATCGTGGGTATTTTAGATTAGTCGATTGTGGGAATCATGCAAGCCTACTTGCTTTGAAATAAATGGAAAGACTGGACTTGGCCCGAGTGTGAGAAGGCTCACAGTACCAACAGCACATCCAGTAGATATAATCAGTTTCAACTTGTCGCCCCCACTGGAAATTATAAATTACTTTGAACAATTTTGAGGTCCGCAGGGTGCACATGGCTATAACATACAAGAGCCAACAAGTCAGAACGTTTCGCGTGGTAGAATACATTGACGTGTAGCTGAAGCAAGTTGGATGTAGGACATGTTAAACTGGGTCACTTCGAACGTAGCTGCTTGCTCTTCCAGAGCGGCTGTGAACAATTTAACAATTTCATCATTGGCAGGTGTAATTCTATACTGTATTTACCAAAACTCTGCAGCAAATTTTCCAAGTCTTACCTTTTTGTCTTGCCGGCCACGAATATCACTCGTACTAAGCGATTATTCAGAAACGACAGTCGAATCGTTATAATATAAGCCTGAGCAAGTTTTGATTGTAATTAATTAGAACTCCAGTTAACGTTGATAAAGACCCAACAAGTCACAGCGTTTATAAATACAGCTGTTTATAAGCAGTTATGAACCTCCACCTTAAAGAGGAGAGTTGTCGTCGCTCTGCTTCCGCATTAACGCTTATCGGTAGCCTATCGATAGCCACCTAGCTTCTATCCTCTGGCAAACCAGGCTAACCAGGTTAACGTGGGAATGCGTGGCGACAGTGGTCGCGCCGCTCTGGCTCCTGCCGTGGTCGTCCCGAGACAAACGGTCCACGCCCGATTTGGCTCGCTCAGTATTTAATCCCGTCTCGATTTCTGTAACTCACTGCTTGCTGGCCTACCGGCGTGTGCAATCAGGCTCTTACAGCTGGTGCAAAACTCTGCAGCTAGGCTTGTCTGTCGTGAGCGTCACCGTCGCCATATCACACCACTTCTCGCCGACCTGCACTGGCTTCCAGTCAAGCAACGGATCGAAGTCAAGGTTTCGTCGCTCACTTTTAGGTCACTTCATTCTTTGGCTCCAGTCAATGTCTCAGATCTACTCCCCTACCAGGCCAAGCATCGCACCACCCGCTTTTTGGAATCCAACAGCCTCCAAATACCACGTACAAACCTCAAATCCTTTGGAGACCGTGCATTTAGTTCGTATGCTCCAAAAGCCTGGAACTCCCTCCCGACCTGCGTCAGAACATCCCCAGACTTGACCACATTTAAAAAGAACTTGAAAACACACCTATTTAGGACAGCACTTTGAGGGTGCATGTGATTTGTCCTTCATGTGCTTATGCGATCTGACGTTGTGCATGCTGCCACTAAACACGTTTGCATGCTTACTCTGTGCATGTCACCGCTAACCATGTTTTTCATGTTGTTCATCAAGCATGATATTACTCACCCTTCAATCGCGTTTCCCTTTGCGGCAAATTTAAAGCGCCTAGAAAGAGATTGAGTTCTCTGAGGGCACTTTATCAAGTGATTATTATTATCATTATAATTATTTAACGAATAAGCTAAGCTTGCCGATAAATAATGGGTATGCGAATTTACTTATGAGGTAAAAAAGCAAAACTGAGAAATATTTTATTCGCAAAAGGAATTCTAGAAAAAGTACATCACACATGCAACTAAGTAATCTACGTATCTCAAGCTTTGTGATAAGTGATTTAAAGAAGCCTTTTTGTGTAAGTAGTTTCATCTTCATTTGAGGCAACATCATTTGATTCACTTTCCATAACACGCTCCCAGTCTTTGGGATTGTGATGGCTAATGACAAACTTTAATAGGAGCAATTCAACTTAACAAGGCAATGCCACTTATAGGATACCCTTACTGCTAATGGTAATGTGACTAGCACCTTAAGTACTAGCTGAAAAAACTTATCAAGGTGAGTTAAATTTCGGGCGTTTCTTAAGGGGAGCAGCAACGATGAACACGGACTGGCAGCACACGTGGATCTCAATGACAGAACAAAGCGAGAAAGAGAGGGAGATTGCGGAAGAGAATGTTTAGCTTGCCATCTTGCGGCGTGACGGAGGGTAGCAGGACATTCTCGCTTCAATTAGTTGAGATTTCCTTCAAGATACCTTTGCTTTTTAAGCAGATAACAATTAAATAGCCGAATATATCCTGTGTATTGTAAAATAAGAATTGATAAAAATGATTCAAAAGCTTTAAAAACTAATATTACGCTATAGATCTTCTATAAGCTGACCGCTCCGATTAACCAGAAGCACGAGCTCACGATTACCGATACGTGGCGATACCGAACATGTTTTATGACACTAAGCCGTCCATGGAAAAGCCACCAAAGCAGCGGCAACTAACGGAGCGGCATGCGATTCAAACAACATTACCCATGCAAATCCACCAAGTGGCACCCTCTAGTGGACTCTTCGAGCAACTGGTCAGTCTAAAACAAAGAGGAGGCGGCCGTAAACGGGCTAGGCAATACTAATCTCACTGAAATAGTGCTTGCAGCTCTAGTAGCTAAAGTGCACGCTCATATAACAGTGAAAGAATTGCGAGAGATAAGTAAGTTTTGGCTAGCTATAATTTAACAATCTTCGTACTGCAACCTTCGGATCAGCCGCCTGCAGTAATTCTATGGCGTGAACATTAAAAAATCGGTTGAACATGGCATTAGGCAGCTGAGCCGATTGAACCCAGTAGGGGGTGGTAAGGTCTGATCGTCTGCCAAACAGCTGACCCAGTTCCGTCAAGATACCGATATCTGTTTTCGATCCTAATGGCCCCGTGTGGCGCTGGTAGCTTAAATTGTTGAACTAAACAAAAGATGGGTCTTTGGAACTGATAAACCAGCTTCAAGCAGAGTTCAAAGCATTTTTTGCGTTGCCAAACTGTTTGCTTGAAATGATATATTTGCGCCAGGAGTCGAATTATTGAACACAATCTAACCTTACTCTGGTAATGCTATTTCCGGATGCTAGACTTGTAAAAGTAAGAATTTATTTGTAATCACGTTGACTAAGCGAGCCCTAAAAATTAGTGAGCTAAGGCGCTCGAGAGCCTGCGGCTGATTTATTCTCACATTTTTGGGAATTAAATAGCATCAAAATTTGAAAATGTATCCCACTTGGCGTTTATTTACCGTGTTTTAACGATCATAGGCAGCACAAAAAACGGATAGCCTTGCCCACTGGTTGCAGAGAAACTAAATTCAGTACGTTCACTTTCCAAAGATTCCTACTAATGCATTTAGGGCTATTAGTTATCCCATTGCTGTGGGGAATTTCATCTTGAGAATACGGCAAGCTATCGGTGAATCGCTTGGTTTGGAGCAGCTTGGCGCACAATCATTGCTGACAGGAAAACGAACGTCGTTTTTTGCGATATTGAGATATGACATTCAAAGGTGAGCAGGATATGGAGCGAATTTGCGGCCACGAGCTTTTAGTTGTTCACACTCGTATTTTCTTAGTAAGGCTGACAAGTTTTACCAAATGATCATGCCTGGATGTAAACTGCCACAATCACTCCTACGTTTTTTGAGTTCGAATATCAGGCTTCTTGAAGATTCGCATACAATTTTCCGGGTAGAATTTAAGACTGTTAGAATTGAACACTTTAAAATCTGCACGTGGAGGGATTTTTAATATTTACGTATATCTACATATATATTTAACAGCTTTATTCAAATTTTTCTCTAAATGTCGATGCGATTTTATTTGACTAAGGACAAGGTTGATAAAGAAGAAAGCTTAGGACACCTCACCGTATGCTTCTTCACTAGGCACTGCAAACCTTTCGCTTGGTCAGACGAAAAATCCTAATAATTCTTGAGGACCGCACGAATACGCATCCGGATCGCCGCGCTGCTCACGAGTTCAAATATTCTGAAATAACCAATGCTAAATTGACAGCCGGTTAATATATCGCATGCAATTTAGTTTAATATGTTTGTGTGTGGTACTATTTAGCTGACTCGGATGCTGACGAGACCATTGTCAGGCTTATTAGAAGATTCACAACGTTGATTTATTTAAATTTGTGCAAGGATTAACAAATCATGGCTCATTATTAAGATTAGCGTAAAATGGTCTTAGACGGCATTTACAAAGTAATCACTTTCCTAGCATTTTAACTTGTCATCTGACCAGTGATACAATTTACAATTTCGATAAGCATAAGCACTAATCCTGTATACGGCTCAAATACTAAGAGAAGCAGATACATTTTCAATTGACTTAAACTGTTTCCAATCGGAAGATTTCTTGACCTCAATATCGTGTGAGTTCAAGGACATGGGATATCTGAAGGCACGTTCTCAATCAGATTTGAGGCGCGTTAAAGGTACAGCACAGCGACTTCAGTCAGAGGGGCTGACAGAGCAGTTCGATGCTAGAATATAAAGTATCAATGATACGAAATCATACTATTTATAGTTCCTTATCTGTATGTAAACATAAGACAACTCAATAGTTATTCAAATGCTTACTAAATCACTACAAATGAATCGATACCTAAGCGCTAGCGACACGAACGGAATTAAGTATCCAGCAGCAACCAAATATTATACTGGGGCTAGCAAGCTAAAGCAAACATGACGACACTCATTGCCTAGGATGACTACGATCTCTAGCTTGTACGATTACTGAATCAGATACATAACTTAACATAACATTTCATAACATATAAATAATAGCAGGCCGATCACACACAAGCAACAAAAGACTACTTCACCAGGGCAAACGGAAAGCTGTCCGGAACAGATGCGCTTTCGATGAGACTTGAAAGACGCTAGTTCGTTACAAGCCGTGTCTATAGACAGAAGCTCCATGCTTTCCAGGCACACGAACTAAAGGCACTATTACCAAGTAAGTCTTTCAATTTAGTGCGAGGGGCAGCGAGTGAACTAGTTGCTGAGGAGCAGGTGCTGGGAGAGCACATTGAAGGAGCAACAAGGTCGGATAGGTAGGCTGGTGCAAGCTATTGGAGGAGCTTGTAAGCCAGGCTGACGATCTTAAAATCTATTTGATGCTCAATAGAAAGCCTATACAGCTCAAATACTAGTGGGGTAATGTGACAGCTATGCCTTTGATGGCAGACCAGACGAGCCATTGAGGTTCGCAGCAGTTGCAGTAGGCTGGAGCAAGAGAATGTAGGGACACAAGTGAGTGATGGAAATGTTAACTCAAAACACATCATATTGGACGGCTACTGAATGTCTGTGAGAAGTGGTGTACCGCAGCAGCTGCGAATCGCAACTGCCATTTTAGCTGTCGTGAACATCGCAACTTCACCGCAACTTGCTAGGTTCACGACAGACGAATCTACTAGTGTTTTTACGAACCAGCTATCGGCATGTTATCGCAAGGGCAGGAAAACCTACACGTAGCAAGTTACAGAAGTACAGACGAGATTTCAGATATGCAAAGACTACCTCAGATACGGTATCATTATCTAAGCAGGCCAAATTGCCAATGATACATTATTGAAAGTAAACAGACTTTCCGAGGAGTGGTAATGGTCAACTAGTGTGAGGTCACGTTTAAAAAGAATATAAAGATACCGGACCGAGGCCACAAATGATAAGCTGGTTGAAACTATTTTGAGGGTTAGGCTTTTGAGTTACTGGGAGAAACAAAATTTTGCCAAAGCCATTAAGTTGCTTTTATAACTATTTCTTTCGAGAAAGTCTGTAGCTCTATTCAAGTTCGAAAGTCAGCATAAAAAACTCTAAGAAGCATTTAAGAGGTGGAAGGCAGGGGAATAAAAGCTTCGGATCAACTTTGAGTCATCGGAATGAGAATGAAAGACACACTGGAGATTTCATAATTTATTAAATACACCCAGAGGCGATAATTAAAGCCAAAGAGAATAATTTCTAAACCTAAGCAAGGCCAAAATCCTTCAAACGTCCGAGTCTTAGGTGGGGCTTGCAAAAATGGGCGCTAGCTTTGCTGAAATTAGGTTGTGAGTTACGGACAATAATTTGAAAATTTAAATCAGGTTATGGAAATGAACCTTTCTAACAGGCACCATTTCAACCGTAGCTGGGAAATATAAATTTGAGCTGCAATGTATAAATGTGGAAATAGTAACAGTAATTAATTTATTTCATCTTCAATAGTATGACTAGCATAGATATTTCTATGGAGCTGGGTCATGCCAACTCTGCGAGTATACATCAATACCTTGACTTTAGAGTTCCAATCATTTGGTACACCTTTGAGTGTACATGAGGAGGTAAACGTGTAGTACTGGTTCATTAGCGTATGAGCTTGCTTTTACGCTAATGATCCAATATAAACGTAGCAGTATAAACATAATATATATTATTTTTTTCAAGCATGATTTTACTTACTATTCTATTGCCTATCACTTTGCAGCAAATGTAAAGCGCCTATAAAGAGATTAAGTTCTCTGAGGGCGTTTTATCAAGTGCAATATTATTATTATTATTATTATTAGGCAATTATTACTTGGTTGTTCAAAGGCCAAATAAATCCCCAACAATTATTTAAGATATAATACTCACTTGGCAAGTTTATCTCTATTCGTGGCTATTCTCCACGTTTAGCCATGCTCGCAACTCATTGCTTTGGGATATACCTATATATATTATAGTAGCCCCAGCTTGCTCATAGAAATCATCAGGACCTTATATAGTGTGCCGTGAATTACCTGACAAGTATGGTCTAAATAGCTTGAAAATTAAACTGTTGCACTTTGAAAGCCGCTGAATTAAATCCAAAGAGAATTGGATGTTCGCATAGCGATTGTATGGTCAATTTGACACCGATTACGGCATTAGACCGGGAAATTGTTGTCGATTGCCATACATTACCCCCAGATTGGACGTGCTCCATGGATTAACTTTATATATTAATCGCTTGACACACGGCGAACTTTTGTATGCACTGCACAATTGAACTTGGGACAGCCGGTTTCTACTCGATTTGTGAACATTTGAGACTAGGTGTGTGCCATTACTGTCAATTACCATGCATTGCCCCTAGATTAAACGCACACAATAGGTTAAAATTACGTGGTGAACTTCAAACACAGAAAATTGTTATATGCAATGAGAATTAGAGCATCGCTCAGCTGATTTCAAGTCGATTTGTGACGGATTGAGTGTACCGGCCATTGCTGACGATTGCCATGCATTGTTGGACAATTAACCTGCAGAATTGCTTGGAATTTTAGTGGCCGCACTTTTAACAGACGGAGTTTTTATGTGCAAAGATGAGAATTTAAGCTTCGTGCAGCCAACATTTAGTCGATTTGATGTTAAATTTAGTGGATTGCGGTTTTGGGCCAAACCATTGTTGTTGATTGCCATTCATTCCAAGATATTTTACGTGCTCAATAAATTGAAATGATGTGGTTCACTTTGAAAGCAGTGAGCTGTAAGACTCAAGGAAAGTTGGAGCTTTTCCAGAACGTCCAGGCCGCTTTGCTAGGGATCGTAGAGGATTGCTGCATTGGCCCCACTGATAGCCATGGATATCCATGCAGTGCTCGAAAATGAAGCTGTACACTGGCTCTAAGGCTTTTGAATAAACTTTCATAACCAAGAAACGTTGCATGTTGTGAGTATTGAAGATTCAACCAGCCAATTACTAGTCAATTTGTGGTGTCCTATCACTGATAGCAGTATAGGCCCTGGCTATTGTTGTCGATTGCTATGTGCTGCCAGCGATTGTACGTGAACAACTCGTTAAAAAATTGTTCGGCATACTTTGTGGACTACTATGGCATTTCAGGAGGTCAAGGAGGCACATTAGGCCAGAAGAAGCCACGCCTACTCCACGGGAGCACGGCCACATGAACAAACCGTCACAACAGATGCACAAATCCAAACGAGAATTATAGGGGTAGACATTTATTATTACTCACCGGTCAGCCACTTTAGTTTCAAGCAAGCGCCTAATATCAGCTCTAAAAATAAACACAGGTCGAAGATGACTTGAGCTGCAAGCAGCAGTAATGACTTCGAATAAAACTCTGACAACTAAATTAGGCCGGATCCAATAATAAATAACTAGGCGGCTTAACGCCGGACTGGAGTACTAGCTAGGCTAAATCTGGCCTAAAGGTTGGAGTTTGCCAACATTTGAGTTGGAACAATGCGATAGCACTTTAAACACAGTTTGCTGCAATACGCAAGAAAATGTGGAGCTTCTCTATGCCTCTCTATATCATTTAAGAAAGATAAAAAAGATTGAGGTAATAGCCTGGGCTATTGCCACGATTGCCATGCATTACCCCAGATCAAGTATGCAGATGAGTTACGATTACGAGGGTGCACTTTAAACATAGTAAAATGTTAAATGAAATGAGAATTGAAGCTTCACTTAGCCAGTTTCTGGTCTATTCGAGACGAATTGCCGTAGCGGTCCTGGCCATTGCTGGCGACTACCTCGCATTGCCCTACAATTAGGGAGCAAATTAGCTGGAAAGTGAAATGATTTAACTTCGAAAGCAGTGAAGTTTTACACGCACTGGGCATTGTAGCCTTGAACATCAAATTTCTGGTAGAGTTGCGTTTGATTTATTAGATGTGCATGAACAGTGCATATGAGACTAAGGGTCAAGCCAGTGCTGTTGATTGCCGTGCATTGCCTCAGATCGTACAAGCACAATAGGTTTAAATCATGCGGTTGCACTTTGAACATTGTGTGCCATGTAATGTATACCAAACTAGAGCGATACTAAACCAATTTATGGGCATTTAATAGCGGAAAGGAGATCAATGCTTAATTGACCAGAGCCACAGCAGTCGTATGCCGTGCCTTTTTGGCGAATTCTGAGGTGCCGAATGGCTTGAATTTATGCGGATGTGCATTTCACACAGTATTCTTTTATGTCCAATAGAAAACGGAAATCGGCACAATCTATTTCCATTCACTTTGCAGTGGATTGCAGTGGAGTGTGGGCCGGGATTGCCCATGAGGTAAGCTACTCGCTCTTCACGACCAAGGTCGTGGGTTCGAATTTTGCAGTGAGCGATCCTCTATTGTCCAGTGCAATTTATAGCGATGGCCGTTAAGGGTCTTCTGCCGCTGTACAAATGAAACCCTTGAATAAGCAAGCATTACGATATTTCCTCGGCCGTTGCAGTCGATTGCAGCTCATTGCACGAGAACGATAGCACCTATGCAAGTTAAATTTTTCGAAAACACTTTTTGCAGAGTCATCTATAAAGGAACTTTTCCCATAGTATTTCTTTTGTTCTTTGGTTCAATGCACTGGATTGTGGTGGATTTCGGTAGTCGCTCCAGCCGCTCCAATCGATTTCCACAGGGTTTTTAAGAACGTGACCTAAGTACGGTGCGAAATTTTTGTGGATTCACTTGGATTACGTTGTAGTTTTATATTCTTAGTTGGAGCTTAGCACAACCGTCTTGCGATGGATTTAAGGTGGCTTTACGTGGACTGAAGTTCAGATTTGGGTCTTTACAGTCAATTGGCGTGACAATGCGTGAGCCCCGAGGTATGAAATTTACTAGCTGCATAAAAATGATTGTGTACTAAAATATTCACTCGAAAATTGAGCTTCGCGGAGCGGATATCCCATTAATTTCAGCTTTTCATGGATTATAGTAGATTGCAGTAATTCATCCGACCCGTCTGTCTCTCTCCCTCTCTGAAATGTCAGAACATTTGCAAACTATAGGTACATGCACCACCAAAGATTTGTCGTCACGAGTGTTCTACTTCTATTCTTAGCTTTCTTTGGATCGCACAAACAGTCATAGAAGATCACTATGATGCTGGGTCGATGTCCCGGAGGTTAAGTGCTCACTCGTCGCGACCCGGTTTGTGGGTTCCAGTTCTGCAACGGGCGATCCTTTACCGTCAACTGCAAGACGTGGCCATAGCCATCAGGGTTCATCTGCCGCTACACAAATGAGGCTGTTGAATCAGCAAACCTCGTTTGCTTTATAAGCAAATTAAGGCCGGTAAAAATCGGTAGCCTGTTCTGTATGAGTGTCTCCAGCCGCTGCAGTTTCAGTGGGAGTCTCACGGAGACGCAGCAGACGCACGTGCACATTTAACGAAACTCTCTTTTATTACTCTCAAAGGGCACATATTTGAGAGCCAATCATTGCAGCAGATGACGCGAAATAGAACGTGCATTAGTGGCCAGCCGCTGTGCAGCTTCAATGGCTTAACTACTGGCCCCAGGTGAGGCATGGGCATTAGTCACAAACGCTTCGCTAATTACAGCAGAAGCCGTAGGCCCACAAACACCTGCAGCACCTAAAGGATGGGTTAGGGAAATTTGGATACTAGCAGCTACAGCCGGGACGCTGAGTAAAAAAACCTTTCGTCGCAAACCAGGTGGAAGTCCGACTTACCAGGCTCCCGAAAATAGGCCATGCAATTAATACCGTTTGCTGGAATGAGCCGAACAAGATGCTGAGACCGCTGTCGCCGACGCACCTTTGGACTCGGCCTGCGACGATGCACAGACAGAGCTGGGCGTCGAGCGCCTCCCCAGCCGCCAGCGTGGCATCGCTGCCCGCACGCTGCCCCAATCTCACTGGCGCTCAAGCTCGAGCTCACGCTGCCCCGAAGCTCCTCGTGGCGGAAAGCTCCGCGTCCGAGGCTCCAAGAAGCTCGTGTCAGCCCCGCCCCCGAGGACTGCTACAGGCTGCGGCTGCGGCTCGCAGCCTCAGTAGCAGGCAAGCTGAGTAGCCACGACCCGCGACGAGTTGGTAGGAGCGTCGGCCGGCCGCTGCTCTGCAGCGCTCACCTCGCGGGGGGGGGGGGGAGAAGAACGGCATGAGGACGGCGAAGGGCATATGTGAGCTGAGGTTGGGCAGCGCGAGCGCGAAAACCGTCTGCTTCTCGCGTCCCGCCAGACGTCGGCGGCAGGTGCCGATGCGTCGCAGCCCTTTGGCACCGATCAGAGTGCGGCCTTTAGGCGTCTCGGCAGCGGCCCGAGGCGGCTCTCTGCCTCTCTCGCCGCCGTTCGCTCTCGAGCTTCGGCGGGCGAGGGACGGCTGGCTGTTGCGGCAGGGCTGCGCCAGTGCGTCCGACGCTCGGTTGCTGGTAGCTGACATGCCAGGAGACGAGAGCGACAGCGGCTCGATGCTTTCGCTCACAGGTCGCACGACTTCGCAGTGTCCAGGTCATGCCTTGGGGCGGGTGGAGCTAGGCCACTTGGATTTGCAACCGAGCCTCAGACGACGCTCGGAGAGCTTCGAGCCGTCGGTGAGGCAGCGTCTTATCGAGTTGGCTCCTTAGTTCCTCAGTTAGTTGAACAAGTAGATTAAACGTCGTCGCCGGACAGAGGAGACTCGATATTTATTCCGCTCCGGCATATGCAGTCTATACACACGCGGAGCAAGGAGAGGACGGACACAAGTCACTAGGAGGAGCTTATGCATGCGAAGTGGTTAGAATGACTTCAGGGCAAACTTTAAAGAAGTCGGCGACCGGATGAAGAGCGGCGGATTTGCTGGCCCAGCCGATGATAGGTTCATCGATTACCAGTACAAGAGCACACATAGAATTTCCGAGTCTTGGAATTCGGTCGAATCTTCGCACGAATCCAAGTCTGTAACTCGACGCCGAGACTGAGCAGGCAATACGCAGGCAAGTTTTCTATGGCTTGCTCAAAGGCTAAGTGGCTTTTGGTGCTTCTAGATAGTGAACAGACATCATCCCACGAAGCGAAGAGATAATGAGAAGCATAGCAAAGTCAGGATGGGCAGTCGAGGAAGTGAATAGCAGGAACTCAGTCAATCAGGACGGCGGGAAATTCTCAGTTTTCCTTAGCCATGCGATCGGCATGCCGTTGGTTTCTCATCGTTTTCGTCTCGCAGTTCGTACCATAATTGCTATTAAGTTAAGTATGCATGTATGTATATCTCTCGTCTGTAACTCCACAAAGTCATAAATACTATGTGGGTGTTATGCAGGAGATATTTGTATAGCGCACTCGTAGCCTAAGCGGCTCTCGGTACTCATTCAGTAGCCAACAGACTTCATCTCACGCAACAAGGAGACAGTGGAAGCATAGCAGAGTCCGGAGAGCAGTTGAGGTAGTGAGTAGCATGGAAGTAGCAGCTCAGGACCGCTGAAAAAGACGAGCCATAGTCGGCAGCTGGAGAGTAGTTGTCGTTGCCTAAGATTTGTGGAAGTGAGTTCTACATTACTGGACCTGCATAGCTAAAGCTTCTGTCGCCAACGGTCTTTAAGCAGAGGAATGGAACAGCTAGTTTATTGTCCACACAGGACCTGAGAGGGCGAAGAGGCTGAAACTGGCGAAGCAGTTCAGCTAGGGACGAAGGAGCCAAGCCTTGGCGGGCCTTGTGGGTTAGTGTAAGAACTGTATTCTGTATCCGTTGCTCAACCGGCATTCATCCTAGCTCTTTTTGCAAAGAAGCTACGTGCTCAAACCTTTGGGACTTGAAGACTTACCTTTAAGTCAACCAAGGCGCTGGCATGAGGAGATAAAACGATCAAGGAAAGCCTGAATATGATGATGGTAAACTGCCTTTACCCAAGGCTCGTAGCTGCAGGCACACGGACGGAGTAGATAATAATAATATGATGAAGATCGACAGAGAACAGCAGATGGCCATATGATGTCATCTCATCAATGACATGAGGTGACGTCTCATCAATGGGGTACTTTAATTACTACCAAGCACTGAAATGTCGTGGTTGTGTTCCCAGAAGCACCAGCATACTTAAAGCTGGCACTATTACCCTAAGGAGCGCCAGGCCGGCAAAACATGTGGCTGTCCAGGCGAATCCAATTTTCTCGGTCAGGTAGCCGCCAGCTGGCAGTAGGACGAACAACCCAAGTGCAGAGCCGCGTCTTAGCAGCCCACTGACCATGCCACGTGTTGGCAAGTGGTCCGGGTGACGGATATATCCAATGGAGAGTAGGCTCCATATTTTGGGTCATGCCCAGTAGTGACGTTGGATTTACAAGACTACCTACCCAGCTTGCTGTGCAGCCCCCTCATCGTAATTCAATGCAGGAAGGTGATTGCATGCCTATAACTGTTGCCACAGTTTATTATGGATGGCTATGAATAATTCGGCCTAGCACGATTAAAAGCATTGGGCTTTTAACGTATAGCCCAAGATGACTTATTGGTTTGTCTCAGCACAGCATATGATAATCCTAAGTTTTAATATAATGTTGCTTGAAGATGGGAAAAGTGACAAAGAGCTGAGGTTATGCAGGCCTATTGCAATTCCATTTTGGCAGGGCTACCGAAAAAAGCCACGGTGCGTCAGCACCCGGTACTGATTGCGGCAGCAAGGTTTATAAACAAGTCGCGAGGCTCTTACTTTCTAATCCTTTGCTAAAAATTTCTCTGAGACACAGAGTTAAATTCTTTCACAGAAACCTAATGCCAGCCGCAGCTTGGCTCCTGCTTTGCAGTTCAGGCTTTGATTGAGCCATAGAAAACTCTTCGGCGTAGCATCCATTACGAGCTGCGGTTATAATAATAATAATAATAATAATAATGCACTTGATAAAGCACCCTCAGAGAACTCAACCTCTTTCTAGGCGCTTTACATTTGCTTTGTGGCTACTGGTGGATATACAGTATATTACACTAGTTTAGAAAGATAATTTTCCGGGCCAATTTCAGCCTCCTGGCACTCTTAGGCCATCTATGGTTAATACATTAGCCACTTCAAACCTACCCTCAAAGACTCGTGGGCTGCAAAAGCTTTTCCTCGACATATATAAGACAGTGGAACTTACTTAATGCCATGCAAACGAAAGGACATCCTCTAACCTGCCAACTGTAAAATACCATTTCCAGCCGTCCTGAGCTGCTACTTTCAATCTAACTACTTCCTCGAAAACAATCCTGACTCGGCTCTAGATCCCACTCTTTGTGCACGACAGTCCTCTTGGCTATCGTTTACCTACCGAAAAATCTCAAATAACCCTTGAGTGGGCTAATGACAACTTGACAACTCGCCCTCGTAACACCCACTTGGCCTTTGCGGCTTTGTGGACTTAAAAATTACATCACATCATTCAACATCCTTATACCTGCAAGTCACCTGCTGAGCATTTGACCTTCATCACAAACATAACTGGCGTCAGGATTTTTTTAAGGGCCTTGCTCGAAGCTTTCAGAGACTGGACAGATTCATTGTGCTGTAACGTATCTACGTCTGTAACTAGACAAAACCACAAAAACTATTTGGGTATTACGCGGTAGAGTTTATAATGGACTGACAGCCTAAGCGGCTTTCGGTACCCATTCGGTAGCCAACAGACTTCATCTCACGCTAAATCGAGTAAGTGGGAAGCATAGCAGTCAGGCGAGCAGTTGAGGTAGTTGGTAGCATGAAAGTAGCAGCTCAGGATCGCTGCAACAGATAAGCCACAGTCAGCAGCAGGAGAGTAGTTGTCATTGCGTAAGAATTGTGGAAGCGAGTTCCACAGTCTAGGACCTGCAGAGCTAAAGCTTCTGTCGCCAACGGACTTTAAGCGGAGGAATGGAAAAGCTAATTTATTGTCTATACAGGACCTGAGGCACGAGGAGGCTGAAGCTGATGCAGCAGTTCATCTAGTTATGGAGGAGCCAAGTCGTGGAGGGCCTTGTTGGTCAGCTTAAGAACTTTGGTCTGTATCCATTGATCAACCGGCAGCCATCCTAGCTCTTTTGACAAAAGAGACTCGTGGTCAAACCTCTGGGACTTGAAAACCAGTCTGGCAGACATATTAACAGCCATTTGCTGTGGTCTAGTAGCTTTTTTTTGGTAGCCCAGCCAAGAGGGAATTACAATAATCAAGCCGAGACAGAACTACAGAGCTAGTTATATTTTGCAAGCCACTATGGCTGACAGCTCCACATCTTAAATAGTATTGAACGTGATGGCTAGCTGTAGAAGCAGTGAATGATGCTTTAAAAATTTAGGCAGCTGTTGAAGACAGTAACGAAATTTTGAGCATGTGGTGATGGTCGCACCAGCAGCATCGCCTATCAGAGGAGCAAAGCCTTTTAATCCAGACAAACGCTTAGTGTGTCCTACGAGCAGCAGGTCGGTTTTATTGTCATCAGTCATTCGAAGCGTCAGTCAAAGAATTGAGGTAAGCCCAGTTTTGTGGCTGGGTAATAGCCGAAATTGAAAAGAAAAGAAGACAGCATTCGGCTGCAATCCTGTGATTCACAATCTTCCAATGGCAGATTGAGAACCTAACTTGGAAGTCGATTTTTCCAAGGAAATGAATTAAATTAAACCCGTATTGCTTTTAAAGAGCAGCGATCGTTTGTTTGAGCTAATATTGGACTAAAGTGCAAGAAAAACTGATATGACCGTCGGAGTAAACTCTCCTCGTTTGGGAAACATTACAAGTATGGAAGTTATTGAAATGTGTCTATGCTGCAAACTATGCAAATAGATATACTATTAGCACCTAAGCCTTGCTGAGATTTTCTTTCGAATGAACCCGCGGTAAAATCAACGAAAACGGAAGTAGTAGTTAAAATAAACGGTAGAGGGAAGGTGTAAGGTCGACACTGTAACTGTTAGTCGTCTGCTTTTTTATTAGATAAACGGTCGGGAATAGCTAGGCCAGATAGCAGCCATCTCGGAGCAGCCAGAAGTGGAGATCCTAAAGGCTTTTGATCCGACTTACCTTACCGAAATATATTCATATCAATCTTCACATATTGCTACCAGCTCCTCTAACTCTAATCATTGTTCCTCTCGAACCAACCTCGATTCTTGTCAAGACCGTGCCACGTCAAGTCAGGTCATCTGCTCACAAATCCTGGAACTAAATGCCAAATGACATCGGGACACCCCTGATTGAGGGAACTGATTCAAGCTCGACATTCAATCTTTCAGGGCAGCATTTGGTCTCTTTGGGTGAATAATAATATTAATAATAATACATCTAAATAGTGTCCGTGGAAAACATGATCTATTTTTAGGCATTTTACATAAATTGTCTTAATGAGCTTTAGCCTGATGCAATGATATAATTGTAATTACAATAATACACTTGATAAACCGCCCTCAGAGAACTCTATCTCTTTCTAGGCATTTTAAATTTGCTGCAAAGGAAACACGGTCGAATGGTGTGTGGTATCATGCTTGATAAACAACATGAATAACGTAGTTAGGGGTGATGAATGTTATGACCAACCAAATGATATGCTTTCTTCCCGACCTATGCACATTATGTAGTGAGAGACTTATTTCACATTAGGAGGACAACAGATGTTTTAATAATATTGTTTGTAGTTTTTAGTGAAAAAAACAAAGTCGCAACTTCATAATTTTTTCTAGAAAAGACTAAGGCTCCGTGGTATGGGCTAAGTAATTTATTAGGCATTATAGATTTCGACTGAGCTTCAGCCTTAATCTAGGCTAAGCTATCACGCGTTAATTGACAATTTTGAGCAATTTCGGGCACCCTGAAGGCTTCTGCTAATGACTAAAAATGTATACTTGCAATGGTCAGTCTCACTGTTAAATAATGTTAGGAATACCCTCTTGTTAAAGCTGGAGCGTTATTGCTTTTAAGCACATCATACAGAGTTTTAGGGGCCCATCCGAATTGGAAAAGGTCTGACACTTCTTCTTGCTGCTCGACTCAACCATTCTCTGCTGCCAGTTGTAGTGTGTGTCACGAGGCTCGAGCTTATTAAACGCAACGGACAATTGAAGCACCATCATTAGTGCTCTAGAAATGTATATGTGTAGATAAAGAACTGCGAGATGACGAATATGACTCACAAGAGGGCAGCCTCAGGGTATGCTGCCATTAGTAGGATGACGTCAGGCCCCATAAGTCGGCAAGGCAGTCAGCCGCTCTCTAGCACGAGTCTTTGAGCTGCCTGTTGCTTTGGATCAGCCAAAGATAAGTCTCCTTAATCACTAAAAATGGGCACTCACAATTAAACCGCATTGGAAATGTTCCAGTCATGTTTTCTGCATTCAACACTAATCAGAGGAACAGCCGCATCGTCATCAAAGATACACGATGCAGGCGTACGTTTAATCAGTATGCTCACGTGCTCACAAAGATCCACCAGTAAGTTGATCGCCGCTTTGAAGCAGATGGTTTATGTCTGGATATTGATAACGCTTCAATTCAGCATTTTATTAGTCTCCAAATCAATTTACATTCTCTCGCAAGAGCAATTCCTGCACTTGCATTCTGAAGATGGAACTTGTGCTCTCGGTTTATGCTCTAATAATCACGGCTTAGGCTAACTACATGAAATGCATAGCAAATGCCTAGAAAAAACAATGCTTTCAATCTACCGAAGATTGCAATGAATTGCTAAGATACTCTATTTACCTATATTTTTAAGCCATCTAGGAAATATTAGCAACCTTATTGAGATTATTGCCACCATCAGCTCAGCTATGTCAAGATGATTTCTTGTCTGTAGCTACTCTATCCACATTGAAATCAGGCGGGATGCTCATTCGAGACCTGCCATTTTGAAGTACCACTTCAATATTTTTCATTCGAGCCATCGTTCCTACGTACTTAGTTTTCCAGCTTGTTCCTCTACTTTGAGCTTTGGATTGTGGTGTATACTAAGCCAGAAGCCTGATGATAAGTCATGCATCGGAAGCAGCTATCCCGGGTTCAGGGTTAAGCAATAGCTGGCTATAATATTAATAATAACAATGATAATGCACTTGATGATGCGCCCCCGAGAACTCAATCTCTTTCTAGGCGCTTTAAATTTGCTGCAAAGGGTTATAATTGTATCACTGGTATTGTCAACTATTTTCCATGTAATCGTTTCCTTTTCTACCTGCATCACTGATTACAAACTTTCCACACTTAAAGGCAAATTCAAAGTCAAATCAAATTAAGGTGAGGTAGAAGGCTATAACACTGATAAGCAATAAGACTGGCATAGCTGCTAAAAAAATGGTGTTAATGAACAGTTGGCCGAGATACTCACTGAAATAGAAATTTTTTGAAAGGACCGGTTGATGTAAAACGTTACCCAAACGAGCCAGGATTTGCTTAACCAAAGAGGCTCACAATCAGTCGATTTGCTCAACCGCAGCAACTTGCTCGAACTCCTAACAACAATGTGCAAGCCTAACGTCAAGTTTGCTGCCATTTGGCTTGAGATTGGCCTCAGAATGCCATGATGGCAAGCTCCAACATTCAAAAGAGCTTCATACTTGCACACCTGATCACTTCTTTCCTAATGGTCTCAATGATAAGCCTAAACATTTTTATTACTGCATTATGAACGATCGTAAAGGACACTGCGCAAGAAGAAGCATTCGACACTTGCGAACCTCTTATTTCAGGTAGAGGCTGGTCGGCTGCTTTAATGATTTTCTGACCGGAAGCTCGTAAGGGACATCTGCTCCACTACTCTGTGCACTGCTATCGTTGACATTCAGAAGAACCACAGTTTTCTACTAGCCAATATGACTAGGGAAAGGATTATGAGAGCTTGGTCAATCTGTGAGCTGGTGTTTATGATGTGTATGCCCTGGTCGAACTACTGAACTATTTTGGGCACAAGCTCAAGGTAGCCCTACTTCCAATCTGCATAGATATTATCTCCGAGATTTCCCACGACTTTGAAATTATCAGTGAAATCATCAGTATGGCGAAGGGTTCGTGCAAGTACACCGACAAACTGCTGGGTAAGCAGAATGAGATCGTTCACGATTTGGATCAACAGCTGCAGGATAAAGCAGACCACGGCCAGATACAGGACACTGCATCGTACAGCAAACAAGTTAGTTAACTTGGTCGCCTTCACTTTGGGAACGTTACACCTAATAATCCAGATGTTAGCCATGACCGCTAAAGTCGCATAGAGGAGAGCACGACGAGGAGAACGATAGCACGGCTGAGCGCAGAATCAATCTTGCATACCATCTGGACCGTCGGATTTCATTTAAGTATGCCTCCATCGTATCTCTCAATTACCACAGGCAGAGCGAAAACGGGATCAAGATATTTTCCATGCTTTCCACTTGACTGATCGAAGCTGCGACTGAGATTCGAAAAGCTCCCTCGAACTTTACTGGATGCGAACTATGTAAAAGATACCCTGTTGCTGTTTGTTGAGAAAGAAGCCACGATCGTGAGGAATTAAAGATCCAGTTTACTCAAAGTGCAACCACTACTCTAGTGATGAATATAAGACGCGATTTCCACTGTATTTACCGTTCTTGACAGAGCTTGAATCTCTTAGGAAACTGAATCTGCCACTAGAGACGACAGATTTAGCTCCACTTGCAGTTGGAAATAAATGATACTCTGTTAACGGATTCAAACTCAAGATCTCTTTTAGTTATGCAAGCAGCTTAATCCTAGCTGAGATCTAGAAGAGCCGCAGTAAGTGCTCTTCACTTAACCTCGCGCAGGTAAGCAAGCAGTAATCACCGAATAAATTTCACTCTGGCACTGAAGAAGCTGTACCAAACACATGCGTGTTAATCTGAGGGAAATTGTAAGTCAGTGCGGCTGTTACAATAAGTCTGAAGCGATTTTCGCATTTTCGCTGCGTACGAACTTAACGCCAGAAATTGAAATTTTGTTAGATGAATTTCCAGGCAAACAGTAGCAGAAGAGCATGTAAGGTGAGAGCACACTGGAAGAGCAAAGAGATCCGATATGAAAGCCAGAGGGACAGGCGAAGTCAGGCCGAAGTATACTCTTTAGGCGAATGTGCGGTGGTCGAGCCCTTCTATCCGCCTGTTATTGTGGTCTGTAGGGGGGAGGACTTCAAGGTTATAGCTATTTACAGCAGCTTGCCTTGATTGACCGAGTTATGCTTTTAGACATTGCGGGAGATACAACTAGCCATTTGATCATACTTTCGCTATATCGTATGCAAAATGACTAGAAATAGATTCAGTTATCTGAGGATGCTACACAAATGTGTTATTATTATTACAAACTAATTTCGACACAGAAACATGTATATGTATACACACACACACACACACACACACACACACACACACGCGCGCGCGTGCGCGCGCGCGCGTGTATGTGTGTCTTCGCGAGAGAGTGTGTATTTACTCGTAATTCAAACAGAATTCGTCAAGCACCAGCCAAAGAATTGAGCACAACAACAAACTTGAAGGAACCCTGTTGACGAAGTCAGTACGGAGCAGCTGTCCCGGCATACGTGCGAAGCGACCTGTCGGCTAGAATCTTCAAGTGAACGGGCCAGATTTTTGAAACCAGCCAAGCTCAAACGGAAGCTGCCTGATATGATGGCTATATCGTTGAATATACACGGGAAAAGCTACTGAATTTCGCAACACTTGCAGGTGTTTCGGGGCACACGCCGGAGTCCTGAATAAATGAAGTTGGAGAAGTCCAAATGCAGTGCTTCAAACGGGCTAGCAAATAGTTTGTGATAAGCTTGTCTAAGGAGGCTCCAGTGGAGGAGCAGGATTTTTATCTGCAGGGCGTACCTGCGAGATGTTCATTTAGGTGGGTCAATACATTAAAGAAATAACAAATCGCAGAGCAAAATCACAGTTTGTTCAATGCGAACTCGGAATTTGGCTTCTCGTAGATTAAAATTTGGAAATAATTACACCGATTTAGTTGATCGGAAAAGGAGTGTGGCGATAGGGGACGGCCCAAGCCACCACCCCCTTAGAGAGCGGGCCAATGCTGTGTGCCCACCCCTCGGCTCCCCTGCACCGGCCGAGTCTATCGCTTGCCAAATTTCATGGCTGAAAAAGTGGGCCACATTGGCAGTCCGCTAACCCGATGACCAGTCGCGTTGTACCATCCAGCCCAGATTATTGTAAGATGTCTCAGGGCGATGCCAGACGAGCCAGCCGTAGCCTATCGCTGCCCAGGAAAGTTTTTTTCAGTACTGACTGCTAGGCGGCTTTGAGGGTTAGGGTACAGGTGCAGGTTTATGGCAGGGTGCGTTATTGCTTCACAGATAAGCGACGACGCTGCACTTCACTTGGGGCTGGGGTTAAACGTAGGCCCGAGGTCGGGGAATGGTAGCCCAAACTAGTAGGAGGCGAAGCTGCAGCGCGTGAGGCGGCTAACGATTCGGCGTCAGCCAGAGCGGGGCACCCGCGAGGCTGTACAGTCGGAGCAGACTAGAGCAGACGAGTCGAAAGGATTCAGAGGGAGCGTCAGCGGAGCAGAAGGAGTCGGAGAAAAGCAGGCGACCTACACGGCCTGAGCCTTCGCCATCCACTGAGCTGGGCACTCACTCACATCGACTACAAGCGACGACGACGGCTGAACATCGGCAGTCGGTCGTTCAGTGAAAATGCTCGTGACACAGACGGCTGGCGTCGGAAATGTACCGTGCACGCTGTTGGTCTTTGCCACTAGTAGCTAGGGGGTTGGAAGGAGTAGCGTTTCTGAGGTGCAGGTAGCCGCTTCTCTTCAGAGCGGCGGCCGAGGGTAGTAGTCGTTTCGGCTGAGTTGTAACCGCACAGAAGCTCGTACCCCGGTATTCTACAGGCGGACGGTGTAGTGCAGCCCTGCAGCGCGGCTAAACCGCAAGCGGTCATAACCGGGTGCCGAAAGCAAGAGTTTATTGTGGGCCTGTTAGTAATGGTTACGCGTCGGCACAAGCGGCTTACTCGGCGCGAACCGGACCGACGAAGTTAACTGCGTGAGAACTCCCGACATGCGACTGCAATAAGCTACCGCACGCCTGCGTCGTCAGCGATGATCCCGATCCCCCGAAGGCGGACCGCTACAGCACCTCAAGATACGAGCTGCTAACTGAGTAGCCGACAGAGAGCTACCGTGCAGTCTAAGTTGCACTTAGATGTTCGTCGCCGTAGGTGCGAGCAGGTGTAGCGGGAGTGTGTGCGCCGTAGGTCTGTCTCTCTGTCTCTGTCTTTTACTCTATCTATCTCTCTTCTTTTCTCTCTCTGTTTCTCTCTCTCTCTCTCTCTTTCTCTCTTTCTCTCTCTCGCTCTGATCTCTCACTCTTTCTCTTTCGCTATTTCTCTCTCTCTCTTTCTCTCTCTCTCGCTGTGATCTCTCTCTCTCTCTCTCTCTCTCTCTCTCTCTCTCTCTCTCTCTCTCTGTCCCTCTCTCTCTTTCTCTTTCTCCCAATCTCTCTCTCTCTCTCACTTTCTCTCGCTCTCTTTCTTGCTCTCTCTCTCACTCAGCCCTCGCTCTCTCCTGCGCTAGCTAGCCATCCTTTCGCTCTTTGTCTAATGGAGTACAGTAGTCGGTCCACATTCTGACCGCCCTTTGTCTGCCCAGAGCTCCATTCCATGCTTAGCAGATCTCGCTGTCAGACTGACATATCGCTCCTCTCCCGGTTAACTAACGTGTCCCATACCCAATCCGACCCTTGGCTAGGCCGCCAGCTACGGGTCGCTCTAGGTGCCCTAGTCAGACCCACTAACACCAGGGCTAGTAACGCGGCTAACTTGAAAGCTGCCCCAGTGCAGAGTTACTGAGAGCCTGAGTAGATACTGCTAGTCACAACCTTCAATCTTTGAAAAATATGTCTGCGATGGGAAAGCCTTGGAGAAGCTATACGTGTGTTAAGTACACAGGTGGTGTTTCAACCGGAATAACACCCTAAGAGAAGGGAGAGGCTCGTTTGTTGGTTGTCTCAAGTGTTTGCGAGGAGTAACGGGAAAAGACCGATTTCGACGGGCAGCGTTATTGTGAGCTTGTCGATAAAGTTCGGGCAAAACTAGCGAATGGTGCTTGATATTTCGGTCTAGCTCACGGCAAGAAGCTCGTGACACCTGGGTAACAGGAAGCCAAAGAAGCAGAAACGACGGAAGCGCCTGAGTGTAGTCAGGCAGGCGTAGCTCAGTGAGCACCTCACTTATCACAAGTTCAAAAATAGAAAGAGACTGAAGGTGAAATTCGAGCAATTCACGACCCATGTCTAGGCTTGAAGTTCTTACCCGGCTGGCAAGGCTTACCACTGCGTTATAAGACACTTAAGCACCTGCACTGAAATGCAACACTCATGTTTCTTGTGATTTTTCCCCCCACATAAATGAGTACTTTAGAAAACAGCAGGACGAAACAAAAACAAGTGTTTTTTTAGATGCATCTAGAAAAGACCAGATCCGAAAAGAGTGACGAAATATTGTAGCCACTGCTGATAGTGAGAATCGTCCCAAGTTCTTGCGGAGGGTTTTTATTTTAAAACATTCAAGTGATTTTGAAATGCACTGCATTCATTTATCGCTTGTTTTTGTCGCTGTCCTCTAGCACGTTAGAGCTTCAAAAGCTTTGAGGAACTAAGACGTGAGCAACGCTATTTTAAAAAAGCTCAGTAAGCCTGCTGTTCTTCGAGCGAGCTAATTAAATCTTCTGATATCCTCTCTTTGTTTGGTATGCTATGTCACAGAAAACCTAATCAAGTATTTATAACATATGCATTTGCACAGCCCTGACAGAAGAATTTGTTTTCGTCAATATCTATTGAAAAAGCACACGAAAGAAAGCTAAAAGGATTTCGTTTGTTCTACAAATTCAATTAAAACTCATCTTGATGTTACAAGGTGTCACTCTGTTCAATAAACCGCTGCATATTTGAGTAGCATTGCCACGATATACAAAATAAAAGAAGATATATTACAAGATATGCCTATTATTGCAAAGATACAGGCAAGCATTCTTTGGTGCACGGTCCTGCACGTTAAGATATGCCGGTCATGCGCTCAATGTCAATTTAATGCCGCGTATCAGAAGGCATAGTCAATACAACCATACAACACAGATCTTAAATGTGGCGCCATTTTGCCATTGCGGTTTAAATGTCTGTCAAAACATTGCTGCTGCTGTCATACGTGTTGCAAGTAGCCCTACCTAAGTGTCAAAAGCGGACCCGTTTCTTCTTTTTTCAAGTGCACAAACCGGGAAAATCTCACAAGTGCAGACATCAACTTTGGTAGGAGAATCGCCGACCCATTGGCAAAAACCTAAAAATAGAAAATTAAACTAATTATAAACAGCGGTCAAAAATGCTGTTTTATATGCTATTATTCAGAGAAATACCGAATCATGTTCAAGCTTTCAATTAGTATTCACCCAAGTCTTTAAAACCGCTACCCACTGACATGGTGGCATATCCTGATTTTGCTAAATTCAAAAAATAGATGGAGACTTGCCTGTTCCGGGCAGCCTTCACTTTGTCCGGGTAATTTGACTCTTATAGACTTTTATTTATAGAAATTGTGCACGCCGTCCCCAAGGGACGGAACAATATATGCTTTTTTATTGCGTCCCAGTCAACTAATCCTTTTTCCCTAGGGGCTTTGAGTGCTCAATTATGCACGGTTCTGTGGATGCGGTTGGAGTTTTCTTTTACCATTTTATGTACCTCTGCTGCTCTAAAGAGCCACACAGACTAAGAGGGTGCTTTCAGGAGAGTTTTCTCTAACACACCCATAGCCCAAACGGCTTTTGGTACTCATATGGTAGCCAACTGACCTCATTTCCTGGAAAAAAGAGAAAGTGAGAAGTATTTTCTGTGTGCTTCCACATGCTTATTCACAGCATGATAACTTACTCCTTGGCGACACTTGGTGATTACTTGTTTGATGTGAGTAGTAAATGGACTAGATCGCACCACCCTGGACTTACCCAAGGGTATGGTGCTTGCCCTTAACAACAAGGGCCGTGTGCTCGAGACCTGCGCCATGTGGTAAACACCTAGATCCGGATTAACTTTTCTAAGGATGCTGTACAAATAAAGTTTTCTTAGGTAAATTTTATGTTCTTTTATAGGGCTACGATGTTCTATATTATTATTAATATCAATATTATTATAATATATATAACTTTTGCCACTATTATTACCGCGTCATGTGGTTGGCTTTATTCATTGCTGGGATACCTAGCCACGACATTTGTCCCTTGTGTTGAGTTTGTTGGTACCAATGTAAGCGCCATGCCGTCCCCGTCTTTTTAAGCAAGAGTTAGCCTACGTAGGCATGAATAATGCCAATACGAATTGAATAACAGATAAGTAAATATGTGATATCTGATTTGACAGCCTCTTTGTACAGCGAAAGATGAGCCTTTATGGCTATCCCCGCCGCTTGCAGCTGGGATAAAAGATTGCCCACCGCAGGATTCGAACCCACATCCCCAGTAACGAGATCGTGAAAAGCCTTACTCAGTGTGGCATTACGGCTCACTAAGAACGAGAAGCTTTAAGGTCAATTTTTGGAGGGAAAAAAATTCGACCGCCGGTGTATCCCATTCTGCCAGGTACTGCAGGTTCACACGGATGAAACATTTTTGGCAATTGCCTGGTGCGAACTTGGAGATATAATTCAATTTACCCCGTCGAAAGTACCGGGGCAAGCAAAGGGTGTTAGTAAACATGATTACGGCTTCATGAGACGAGTAAGATTTTTTCGTCAGTGCCCCTATACATACATGTAAGTGTTCAATACTTTTGTCGCCGCTCTTTTTTTTATTCACTTTAGTGTTTTACAAGAACAATTCTGGAGCTTGCTTAGTCGTAAGATTCTCACCGCAAATAGATAGGGGATAACCAAACAGACTGCTTGACATCATTGCACTCGCTGGCCTCAGATTCTGTGGGTGCGATTTTAAATGATACTTAAAAGCAAGTATTTTAGCTGCGATAAGTCGATGATGAGGCTCGAAAGAAAGGATGACATAACCAGCTTTGGCGAATGGAAATTCCTTCTTGATTTAAAAATGTCCCGATTCATCACTCAATATCAAGTGGCTTTGTTTTTTCGTAGTAATGAGAGGAATCTATCCCGGATTGACGAATTACCATTAAGAGAGTCAATCCTGCCAAGCAAGTGGTGGCCCACGAGAATCCAATCCGGTCCACCAAGTAGCTGCCTAGGAGAGGTCCGGTAAATGCTCCTAGAGCGGTAGCTGATCCAAGGACTCCACCAACCATGCCATAAGTATCGACATTTTCGGGATAACCACGTTTTCTGCAAATGCAGATGGTTGCCTGATGAACAGACTAGCATCAAGATCTCTATTGAAGCAGTCTTTTACTTACACGTTGATTATGAGACTACCGGATGCCTTCAATTGAAAAGTCAAAAACTAGATCCGGCATCCACTTTTCGACTGCATTAATCTGAATGCTTCTCTACTTATGTAAACTGTATCGTGTTAAAAACTTCTTAACAACGTTTCAAGAGCATATGCCACACGTTCACGAATGCAAGCAATCGACACCACTGGTTACAATTACTTGTCTTCATGAAGCAAATTCATGACCAATATATCTCCATGCATACATTTGGCGTATCTAATTTGATGACAAGGAGGCAGTGCAGCATGCGAAATTGCGAGAAAGGCTAAAATATCATACAGTAAATCCGGCATTAACCATACTGTCATAGCCAATGGTAAGACTTTGAGATTAAAAACATGATCACTGTGAAAAATATCAGCGATTGCATGTTGCTCCTTGTCTGCTCGGGTAACTGATGAGAGATTCGGATTCATAGAAATTACAGCAAGAATAAAAAGTGCACTTGCATACTACTGCTAAATTATTGCTGCTTCTGAAATGACGTACTGCATAGTTTATATATCAAGCACAAAATTATCCTTTTATTTAAGTAACTAAATATGGATCTTTCCATTGTTATCTCGGGAAGCTTCTCTTCAGCAATGGCAAGGATGTTCATGTACCTCCTGCATTTTGTCACCTGTCCACAAATTAACATAAACTGCACTAGTTAATCTTGATCGTTGCAGTTACACGCATAACAAAGATTTATTGAAAAATTTATCTGAACAATTATTTTCCAGTTGATGCACATTTTTATTGATCTGAAATCCTCGGAATTACGTGAAATTTTACTAATTGCTAAATCTTTTTCTGTGTAGGCAATTTAAGTCTCCAAGATTCACTACTATTGATCATGCTGTACTGAATAATATAAATCTTCGGTTTGTAGAATGACGGTACTTGTTGATTCCCTTAACACGAGGCTCTCACATCTCTAGCACAACATACCATTTTCAACTTCACCGGAGGTACTGGTGAGTAGTTTCAATTGTACGGTTTTATTGGAAACTGCTGGTTGTGCCTGACTATCTCAATAGCTCTGCTAATAAAAGCTAACCCTTCAGATGAGTAGCATATGAAACCTCAAATTTAATAAGCAAGTTCCATAGTAATTACTTTTTCAATGATAATATTTTTAATTGAAGTTACCTCACTGTTTTCTGTTAATGCCCAAAATATACCAATTAATGGTATAATATAACAGTTATCTTAGCAATACAACTTTGAAAGAACTAGCGTTTCTCGTATAGTTTTGTATATCAACAGGACCTCAGCACAGGGAGATTAATTGTAAAATTACTCTCCAAACAGCTGCATTTCTAAACGCTCTCAAAGTCTGTGAGAAAAGAGAATACGGCAATGTCATACTCTTGACTTGCCACCTTTCAGCTGGCAACCAATGTTTTCTTATTATGTCTGGCAGTCGCTTACATGACAGCATCGATGCAAAATTGGTAAGATGGAAGCCAGCAGCCAGCGAGTCCGATTCCATTTAAAGCCAATGAGCCTATGAGTATCCATTGAGACCTGGTAAACGTAGCCAACCGGGTTCAAGACGTGCCTCAAATCAATCTCAATAGTACTTGCAATTGCATGGGCAGTCTCTATCGGACTAAGAGCACTAGGTACATTTGAAATAGTTACTCACTTGGAGAGCATCGGCAGAAGGGGAGTGAGTCCCAATAAAAGTCCGCTGGCTGTTGCAATGGCAGAGCCGATAACCATGACACATTTCAGCCAGCTGCCAGCCTACAAATACCGGATAAAATAAAGGAAATTTCTACCGCTCAGTAAGCATCCCGTGCAATTCATCTTCGAGCTATCTTTTTTTCTATTATTCACTGTTCCTCGAGAGATTCACTTATGCACTAATGTCATCGCTGAGAGAAAAGCTTAGTTTAAAAAAAGTTCTCCAAAACAGGCTCGTGCAAAAGATAAGGTTTCGTCATTGAAAACGGGATATACCTGCAGCTTCATATTTGATACTTAGTAACACTTCAAAGACTTGTCTCAAGTGGAAGATGCATTTTTGTAGTAGCTAGTGAGCACTGTGACGAGAATCAAGCTTCCCCATTAACATATGCAGCAGTGTGAGTTTCAAGGACCCACGACTTAAATCTTTCGGATGAGTATCCTGTGCTACCGCACTTTTCAGTGAGGATCGGCAGGAATTGCTTATGGGACTATTCAATTAATGTTGATTATCTTTACTGACATTATTCGTTTGTTGAGTAATTCTTATATTTTATAAATCCTGCAGAGTCGTCAGGGCGAGCGCCTCGAACGAATCCATTAATCTAGCTATTACCCTAACGCAGCAATAAATAGTTTATTGAAGCATTAGGTTAATAATGCTGATAATAATAATAACACATCTGATAAAGCACCATCAGAGAACTCAATCAATTGCTATGCACTTTACAATAGCTGCAAAAAAGCAACATTAAATGGTTAGTGGCCTCAAGCTCAAAACAATACATGATTAGGGGTGACACGCTCAGGGTCAGCATGCAAGTGTGGTTATTGGCAGCATGCAACTGACCCACAAAATGCTTTCGATAAATATATGCTTTTTTAGTTTCTTTTTAAATGCGGACATGCTAGGAGATGTGTTGAAACAGGTTGGGGTAACTTGCTCACAATTTTCAGAGTGAGCTGCGATAATTTTTAATTGCTTAGTCATCTGAGACCATCTCACCTTACTCAGTATTATTTAAGTTCCCACATGTGAAATATTATGCCCAGTGTTTTTAAAAATCCTGATTTAATTCGTAAGTACTATAACAGTACAGAAAATGAAAAGGTAATATAGTGCTCTATAATATCATAGTATAGTTCTATACACCTTATGAATGCTGAAAATGAGAGTGATGTCACGTAAATCCTTGCAACGTGCACAGTTTCTAGGTTTTAGGAAAATTTACCTCGGCAAAACTAATGCTTTGTGAGCAACTGGCTTCCAGCATCTTCCTGAATTTATAAAATCTGGGAAAGCATGATGTCACTTGGGAATAATTTTCAAACTTTGGGAATATAGGAACTACAAGAGTAGTCTGAAAGATATCCAAGGTTCATTAGAGACTCAACAAAAGGATACTAGTTTAAGTAGAGAATGAAACAGCAGAAGACCTGGTTAAGAATTATTTCCGACGGATATACCCAAGATGAGATAGAAGGGATATTTTTCCCAGTGTTGCCACCTCGACGTCAAATCACAGCTTGATGGGTAAACAATGCAGGACAGAGAGAAGTGGTGTGATTTGCCAGGGGCAACAAGTTTAGCTGAGGTGATAATTTTTCCCCCATCTGAAAGCTTCCACTTGAAAAGTCAGTGATAACCACATAAAGTGAGCTACGTAAACATGGACAGAATGTCGTGAATGCAGTGACAACGTTGACTACCATATCCTTATCGACGCATGCCCAAAATACAGGCATGTCAGGTAGATCAAAGTAGCCGAATTGACAGCCGACTGTGGCCTTGTATGCCTCACACTTATTATGATTACTAAAAAATAAACCGACTGCTTAATAATAGTATTATAAGACTTGTGCGTGTATAGCACCCTCAGAGAACCCAATTTCTTCCCAGTCACTTTACATATGCTGTATTGGAAGTATTCTCAAGTGGTTAGTGGTAGCATGCACAAGACAGTAAACCATTTACTAGCCAATGCTGTGAGGTCTGACTCCCCAGATATTAAGGGCTCGGCCGAAAAGTTTTCAGCCTTGTTTACTAAAAAAATTGTGTACATTCGTGCCTCAATCAAGCCCCCTCCGACCAAAGTAATCGCTGTTCCTCAACCTGTGACCTTCCTCAAAAGGTTCCCCAACGTTTCTGCAAGCGATGTGGCTGCCTTAACAAGGTCAAGCAAAAAGAGCTCGTCTCCTGAAGACCCTATACCTTCATCTCTGTGGTCTTCACCAGCAGACCAACGCCCTGCCATAACCAAGGTTTTTAATGCTTCTTTGGGAAGAGGGTTTGTCCCCAAGTCCTTCAAATTGGCAATCGTTAGAACCATTCTTAAAAAGCCTGGATTAGACACAGAGATCCTAGCAAACTATTGGCCAGTTTCCCTTCTTCCGTTCTTATCAGTGATTCTTGAAAAAATTGTTGCTAAGCAGCTGGTTTAATATATTGAAAATAATGGAATGTCAGAAACATTTTAATCAAGGTTCAAGAGGCCGCACTGCACTGAAACTGCTCTCATCCGTGTTAACAATGACATTCTACGTGGCAACGACGACGGGAATGTCACTGCCCTAGCTCTGCTAGATCTGTCTGCTGCCTTCGACACCATTGATCATGAAGTTCTGCTTGAACGATTGAGAACAACGATCGGTCTGGCAGGCGGAGCACTGGCGTGGTTTAAATCATACTTGTCTGATCGTGTTCAATCCGTGTCGTGTGGGGTTCAGGTTTCAGACACAAGAAGGGTCACCTGTGGAATTCCTCAAGGGTCTGTACTTGGTCCCTTGCTGTTCTCCATTTATACACAACCTCTTGGAAAAGTGATTAAGGCACATGGAATAGGATATCACTTCCGTGCTGACGATACTCAGTTGTATTTGTCATTCAAACCATCGGAATCTGCTGTGGCTACTGAGAAACTGAATGATTGCCTTGCCGATATTCGATCCTGGATGTCGGAAAACTTCCTGAAATTAAATGACGGTAAAACCGAACTGCTGCTCATAGGACACCCTAAGCGTGTGGCTGGATTAAAAAGCTTTGCCGTTATAATAGGTGATGCTATTGTGCGACCATTACTACGTGCTCGAAATTTAGGTGTCGTGTTCGACAGCTGCCTCAATTTCAAAAGCTTCATTCAGAAGACTGCCTCTACAGCTAGCCATCTAATGCGATCCCTATCCAAGATCAGGAGCTGTCTCCCGCAGTTGCTTGTAAAAGACTTAACTAGCTCCTTAGTTCTGTCTCGGCGTGATTATTGTAATTCCTTTTTGGCTGGGCTGCCAAAGAAAGCTATTATGCCTCTACAGCGGACTATGAATATGGCTACAAGGCTGGTCTTCAAGTCCCAGCGGTTTGAGCATGTGTCTCCTTTGCTGAAAGAGCTAGGATGGCTGCCGGTTGACCAACGGATACAGAGCAAAGTTCTAATGCTGACCTACAAGGCCCTCCACGGCTTGGCTCCTCCATACCTAGTTGAACTGCTGCACTAGTTTCTGCCTCCTCGTGCCTGCAGGTCCTGTTTAGACAATAAATTAGCTGTCCCATTTCTCCGCTTAAAGACAGTTGGCGACAGAAGCTTTAGCTCTGCAAGTCCTAGACTGTGCAACTCGCTTCCACAATTCTTACGCAACGACAACTACTCTCCTACTGCCGACTATAGCACATCCTTTTCAGCGGTCCTGAGCTTCTACTTCTATGCTACTCTACCATCTATCTCTATCACTACCTCAACTGCTCTCCTGACTCTGCTACACTTCCCACTTTCTCTTTGTTCCGTGAGATGAAGTCTGTTGGCTACCGAATGCGTACCGAAAGCCGCTTAGGCTGTGAGTGAGCTATGCAAAACTCTCCTGCGTGACACCCACATGGTCTTTATGACTTTGTAGAGTTGCAGACGGAGATACATTACATTTCATTCACAATGTCAAGGAGTGTAATATTGCTAGAGATGTATGTATTTATCTCCATATGTAACTCCACAAAATTCAAAAAGACTAAATAGAGATAACATCCACAGAGTCCACAAATAAATATGGCTAGTGGCAGTAGGCACAGTGTCATCATGAGCACACAAAGGATGAGCTACGAAATACTTTAACATGCTTGTCAGTCAGCTTGAGTCTCCCACTGATATGGCTCCTGAACCATTGCAGTGAGCGCAGGTGATCCTGAAGCTAGATGATAGGAGCTCAACAAGGACTTGGTTATCTTTAGCATCAAAAGCTACCAAAAGATTGAGAAAAATAACCATAAATACTCTACTTGTGTCTTGCTTCTCATATAAGTGAGCGTGCACCCGTAGCAATGCCAACTTTGTGGAGTTACTAGCTCTAAAACAAGGCTGACACTTACCAGCAAAGTTTCAATTTTATATTTATAATTTCAGCTGGTCCGCCACGACTCGTTCCAGCGTATTTGATATAAAAATTACCCTTGTACAAGCTGTGGAGATTATCTCTAAACTGAATATAAAAATGAGGAGCCTCTCCGATAGTTAGCCTAGATGTATACTTTAATTTGTACAACCTTTTATTATTGAATTGAATTTTCTTGCAAATCTTTGCTCAATAGGTAAGTAATGGCAATAAACCTAGACGCGTCCAAAAATGAAATGATTCTTGTTTTTTTAAAAAGGTTGATACTGAAAGCGCTAACATTTATTAGGTTTTGTAGATGGAGAAGTCCATTTATCAAAACAAGAATCGCTTTTGAATTTAAATGAGAAATTTTTCAATAATTTTTGCCAGCAACGTCTTTGAAATTTTGAAATCCTTAAGTTATCACTGTCCACCATACGCCTGCTACGTTTATATATATAACAGCTAGTTCAGTTTAGTTTAGTTTAGTCTAGTATAGTTTAGTAATACTAGAGGTACATCTAAATTCAAAAGTTTGAATTAATACCTAGAAACATAGATCTAATAGAAATACTAATTAATGTAACCACGGGGACACATTCCCGTTCATTAGCTGACCTACAGAAATAATTGCCCATATTTCGTTTGAATTATTAAATCGAATGATTTAGGTTTTGAATAATCTGCAGGCCGAATTATGTTTGCAGGATTATAAATTTGTAACAGTTACTTGAAAATTGTGTAGCACTATTCCCGACTAATTATTATGTGCACTCGGCGTTTAAATGATTTGCACACTTTGATCGGAAGATTAGAAAACTAATTGGCTTTTTATGGACGAATAAGGGCCAAATTGCACTAACTAGAAAACTATCGTACTTTAGACTGCTACAGTACTACAGCCCCTGGGCCATAGCCCGGGTTAACGTGCTCACTCTTCACGATCCAAGGCGTGGGTATGGGTCCTTCGGCGGGGCGATCCTATGTTGCCCATTGCAATCGATGATGATAGCCGGAAAGGCTGTCCTGCCTCTTTGCAAATAAGGCAGCTGAATTAGCTAAAATTTTTACCGTTTAGCGGAAGAGAGCAAAAACTGGGAACTTTACTGGCTATTTAGCCTCTGAAAAAATAGACCACCAAACATTTAAACTTTACCTTTCCGCAAACATATCCGACCAGGGGTGCTAAAATGCTGTACATTGCTGGATCCACGAGAAAGATTCCTCCAACAGCTGCAGCTCCCAACGATGGGTTAATCTAAATAAATAAGCAAATAACCAAGTACCTGCACTTTGGGTAAGCTATAGCAAGTGAAGAGAAAGCAAAAGCTGCGAATATTGCACACCAGCACCCCTAGTTGTTTTCTTTTTGTTGGGCAACCGGATGTGGATACGAACTACAGAAGAGATTACGCATGGCTACATGTTTAATTGGTAATACTTTGCAGATGTCAGCTAGCGCCTAATTAACACCATGGTCAAGTTTACAGCCGTCATCAAGGTTCACAAAAATGCTAAAATCTCGTCAATAGTAGGCTTGATGCTTTTAACTACGTCACCTTTGTACTAAACCAGTCAGGCCTTCTAGAAAGATAATTCTTGAAGGACACATATCAGCAACAATCATATTTGTGCTCCTTGTAATATTATAATTTCTAGTACCGAGTCTTTATTTCGCATATCAAAATGACGAGTTCTTTTAGATTGCTAATTATTGCTGATTGATTGCTGAACACATTGCCGACTCAAAAGCTGGGCTCTTTTCTATCGCTAATGAATCTTTCGTGGAATTCACCAGGCTTTCCTTGGACTACAACCGGATACTTTTCAGCAGATATAGGAATAGGCCAGCAGGTTTTTAATTAACACTTGCAAGTCTAAGCTTCAATTTGCAATCTCAAAAAAGGCCATTCGACTTTAAAGTTACCACACCTAGAACAAAATAGTCATATTTCATCTTGGAGCTCGTTTTAATAGTTGTGTGTGACATGATATTTGAATAAAGCACGCAAAAATAACAAAGCATGAGTTCCTTCGATATTTGTCTATGGCTTAAAAGACAAAACTAATAATAACTACTGGTAGTATATAGTACATTAACTTAAAAAAGAAAACTTCGCGATTGTTTAGCTCAACGTGTTCCTGATTCTTTGGCTGCAATTTCTTGGCTAAGCTTTTATGAATGGCCTGGTTGTTTCCATTTTAGAATGTTTGCTGACTTAACAGCATCATATGTGTAACTGCAGTTTAGCCTTAACGGATTTCAGCATCGCTTGGAGTTGGCAGTTGAGGATCGCCCACGAAAGGATTTGGTCGACCTTTGTCGTGAGGAGCGAACAACTACTCTCGTGAGTCACCATGACCCTAATACTAGGTCATATTTGACTATCGAATTGATGACTAAATAAAAAGATCGACCTCCGTGTTTGATGCATTAAAGTTGCGTCTTCACTTTTCAGTGTCCCGAAATATAATACAACGTTGAAATATCTATACGAGAAAATTTAATCACACAGATGCTTCAGTTGTTTGTAATGCATGTCCCACCAGCAATTCTTTCTAAAATACGCTAGTCGTTTAGTTAGTCGCCACTATTGAAATGCATAAAAAGTCACAAGGCACGAAGGTGTACATCCCTAATAGTTTAATTTGTCTTAAGCATTTTAAATAATTGCTAGAAATGTATCATCCTGATGCTATTTTTGCAGATATATCTGTAATAACCTTTGCCTTGACTGCAATTAAAGATTGAATTCTTTAGTTTTGAGCCCATTCGGCATGGTGGTGTTTTGGTGGATTTTTATTATAATAGGTAATTTCACCACATATTGTATCATAATTCGCTTTAAAAGTCTACTTCTCTTGATGTATTGCATAGTTCACTGAATCCCCCTTTTCAATTTTGCTGTAATTACACAAATTCAGTTTTTCATTCACTCGTAAGAAAATATTCACATTTTTAACTAGCCCTCAATCTTATTTAAGTGTCGTGTTCCAAATCCTTTATCTAGATGTTGTGTTCCAGACTGACCTTTCGTAAGACGACCACATCAGCTCCACAGTCAAATCTGCCTACTTTCAGCTACATAACATAGCTAAACTTCGGGCTTGTTTAGATAAGGATACCACGTCTAAGTTGATCCATGCATTCGTGACATCTCGTCTCGACTTCTGCAACACACTGCTCACTGGCCTACCGGCATGTACGATCAGGCGATTGCAGCTGGTGCAAAACTCCGCAGCTAGGCTTGTCTGTCGTGAGCCTGGCAGTTGCCACGTCACACCACTTCTCGCCGACCTGCACTGGCAACAGCCATGCAACGGATTGACTTCGAGGTTTTGCCGCTCACTTTTAGGTCACTTCCTTCTTTGGTTCCAGCCTATCTCTAAGATATCCTCTCCCATCAGGCCAAGCATCGTACCACCCACTTTTCGGAATCCAACAGTCTACCAATACCTAGTACAAACCTCAAATCCTTTGTAGACCGTGCATTTAGTTCGTATGCTCCCATAACCTGGAACTTCCTCCCAACTTCCGTCAGAACATCCCCTGACTTGATCACATTTAGAATTAACTTAAAAATACCTATTTAGGACAGCATTTAGTGGGTCCCTGGGATTCGTCCTTCATGTGCTTATGCGTGCTGACACAGTGCATGCTGCCACTAACCACATTTATATGCTGACCCTATGCATGTCTCCCCTAACCTGTTATTCATTTTGTTTGTTTATCAAGCATGATATTACTCACCATTCGATTGCATTTCCCTTCGCTGCCAATGTAAAGCGCCTAGAGAGAGATTGAGTTCTCTGAGGGCGCTTTAGCAAGTGCATTATTATTATTACTATAATTAATATTATTTAGGTTGGACTCCTAATCATTGAGTTATTGACCTCAGCGTAGGCTACGGTGACTTGGGTCTCAAAAGGACTTGAGCTCAGAGCTAGGAAGTTAAATCATATTCAGCAAATAGAGTGAAACGCGGATTCGGAATGTTTACTTAGTGGATAGTAGGCCTCTAACGTTAAGTATTATTGATGGTCAAAGACAGACAATGCCAAGTCTTATTTACAGCGTTTGCACTAAATGATTGTGGCCAAGTAGGTTGGTTATAGTGTGCATAACAACAGTCAAAGAGAGCCATATTTCACAGCCTCAACACAGATATTTAGTGAATTCTAAGGAACTAATGTACAGTACACATGCAGCTGTCTCTAATTAGAGGTAAAGAGCAATGATCTGAAGCCTTTACAAATCTCCAAATCAGCATGTGAAGATGGCTCCATCTGAGAAGAACTAGGAATTTCGTAATTTTATCTACTGAGGATGTATCGTCTTTCCGCTACTTAACGTATGCTAGGCGAATAGCATGCTGCTTTAAAATTCTAGAGTAGCCCCATGTAAGGTTACTGAAACCTTGATATGCTTATTAAGCAGTCCAACTGATTCATGGATTAAAAATAAAATTTAATTGCAAAGTGCCCTAAGAGCACTTATATATATTCAGGTGCTTCACGTATGCCACGGGTCTTGATCTAACGACTTCGACCAGACTCCGGTCAAGGCGAGCATCTCAACATTTCAACCACTGGACCAAACCAGCTCGGGTTAGCAAAAGTAAAATGCTCAATTTTTTTTTATCTAGGAAAGGACTTAAAATCAGTTCATCGGTTTAGCAGCGCCAGAGGATAGAAGCTCTCACGCTTACGAAATTATAAGCAATATTTAGCTCCTGCTGCAAACCAAATACAGCTTTTTCAAACGGCGAAGCTGTTAGCCTGTGTTTTTTTATACGCCAGTGCATTCCACGCGCACAAGCTTCGATGAGTTTTTGCAATTTTTTTTTCAAACAACGAAGCTGTTATACTATGTTTTATTTTTTATACGTCAGTACATTCTATGCGCACAAGTTTCAATGAGTTTTAACAAACAAAAATAGTTTTTCGGCTATTAGTTACAGCTGGACTGTGAATTTGGTAGCTCGCTTTTGAGGCTTGTCCTCGGGTTCACTACTGAATGTGGTGGGCCAGCAGCTTCCGTTTATTCTTTCCAATTCTATGGGAGGCCGACGGACTGAGTTAGTGTTTCCTTTTTTTAGGATGGCAATATTCAGGCTCAGGCAGTGGTATCTTTGTCTGGGGTTTCAGCTAACTGTTTAGTGCACGAATTCACCAATAAACACTGAGCATTACATCAAATAAAGGCACAAACATTTATGGCTCAAAAAGAGCTCTGGCTACAATAGCTTAAAAAAATTCAAATTCTAAACCTTTGTCTGCTCGATTCTTAAGGCTGACAGCTTCTACCCAAAGCACTGAACATCTACGGACTCTGACCTGTGTATTCACTATTCATCAGCTATGGTAGCCCCATCAATTACAAATGTCGCTTTCATTTCGCAATCGTTTGGAATGCTTGTTCATGGAACTGAAATTCCTGAATGACCTGTATCGGCATTTCACAAGTGCCAGTGATGGAGTGGGTGGGAGCAGAAAAGTTACGGGCAATTAAGGTGAAGATAACCAAGCGAGGAACTATAATTCAGAAGAAATTAACTGAAAATAATTTTGGCATGGATTACTAAATGAATGAGTAGATTGCATATGCTTTGATAGATACAACTTTAGAGATAACAGACAGGGGGGTTGAGCAAAATAGAGAGAGATTTCCTGAAAGAGATTAAAGACTGTGTCAGAGTAAGAGAGAGGGTCTTAACAATGTTCAAAGAGCTTTGACTACTGAACGATCGTAGCTAATAGCTGTTGTCGAGATAATCTACAGATAATGAGTAATTTTTCACCCAGTTGACTAATGTCCTTGCATCATTCGACTAGCATTGCCGCTCTCCTTAAAGCTCCAATTTTCTTGGCTCTCTTTCGGTCGCTTCAGCCACACTGTCGATGTGGTGGCGATTCAAAAAGTTACTTTAACTGAGCTATTACGATGAAAAGAAATCGGTTTAATCAGACAAGTCTCAGATTTCTTTGCTGGACAACAATCACCCACAGCCTGTAATTACAGAGCTACGCCTGCAGGAGTGTGTGACCACACAGCCTCTATGCCACTAATATCTCGATTTCAGAAGTGGGGCGCCGAAAATGACTGTAATGCATCAGTGTGACAAATCATGGCAGCACAGCTGCAATGGGCCTGATGACCACTTTTAAATTAAGGCTATTATTGAAATTTATATAAAATACAGCATGCACACAGTCTCAAATGTGGGAGCTTTTATCACCGACGAATTGATAAAAAACCTAGCAAAATCAATCGATATTAGAGTAAGTAATATAAATTAGCTCACCGCCAGAATTCGCTTCGACAATACCGGATCCAAAAAGCTGAGCTGTAGGTTGCATCCATATACATTAGAAGACGCCAATAGAACTTCTGGAATTTTTAGTAAGACATGTGGTGACTTTCCTTTAGATAGGCTTCCTGGAATACCAGTAATTCCGTGTAATAAACGATCATATGGTGGCCTGTCATTTTTGGCCTTACATGCATATGAGTAAAAAGTAGCTTATTTCAATGCGATCACCTATTTTTATTTTATTATTTATTATTAATTGTTATTTCTATTTTATATTATTTGTTTTTTGAATTGTTCAGATCCACATACAGGGACGGGCTACGTACTCACCTGATTAAAATCACTAAGATCATAACTTTGTAAGCTAAACTCAACTTCTATTTGTTATGTAACCTGGTTAGGTTTAAAAGCAGGGAAACTTTACTAAGAATCGACTGCTGTCATAGGTTGACTTAGCGAAGTGGTTCTCAATCTGTTAGTCGCGAACCCTACAATTGTTGAACGACCCTTTCACAGGGATTGCCTGAGACCACTGGAAAACATGCATTTCTGCATTTCGCGAACAATAGCTTTGTGGTTGGGGGTCACGACAAATTAAGGAACTGTATTAAAATTTCACGGCATCAGGAAGGTTGGGAACCACTGACTTAGAGGCACAGACACCAGGAACTCAACTTAACCACCTGCACCTAAACTAACCAAAGCTAAATTTTACATAAATATTGTAGCCGATTGTTTTCTATAACTAAATAATTCATTATTCAAACGTGGCAATCAAATGTTTTCTAATCATTTTCTATTTTCAAAAAAGCAAGTAGCCTCTGAAAGGTACAATTTTGAGTGCTAACACTACCAAAAAGGACGATTCATTTGGCTAGGTCTAATGCTATGAGGAACCGGTAAGTTTTAAACTTGTATACGATTTACAAAATCTAAAGATAATTAAAAGTTTGTCAGCCGTGAGGTGAGTTTGGGAGCACACATTTTAACTGATGGCACGGTCTCTTCAAGGTACTTAAAGTTTATTACTAGAGTAGAACCAAATGACCAAAACCAGATGAGCTAGAGGTGTGAGAGTATGTGATGTTGTGAAATAAGTCCTTTGAGGTAAATTTTAGCAAGATCACGGAGTAACCTAGTGATGAGCAGATGAATCTTGATGTCGATAGACTGCTTGACAGGGTTCTGTGCAGATGAGTGAGAAGTGATAAAGTGTGGCAGTATATATTTAACGACAGGCAAGACGAGACTCCGAATTTTGCACCGACAATATATATCGTCATTTCGTGCAGTGGACTATCTGGAATAATACACGTTTAGTCTGAATGTTGAAAAACAATGAACCAGCTTCGTTACATTTTATTTATCGAAGCAGGCCATAATTCAGGAACTTGAGTAACTAAAAGTATGCGGGCGACTCTTAAATTGATGGAATCTAATAGCTTAGGGTCATTGTGAAGATGACACCCAGGCTATTCACAAGAGCTACAGGAGACATGCTGGCCCAGCCCTGTTAGCAGCACAGTCTTACCAATTTATTAATGAAAATGGGGCGGACGAAACAATTACAGTATTTTATAGTCATTAAATTCAAGAAAGTTCAAATTCTTTTAAGTGTGCATGAAATTCTTATCACGGAAGCTGAGATTTGGAGATGCTAGAAAGCAGGGCAATAATTAAAGCAAAAGTGCATAATTATCTAGTCTTCCTAAAATAGAAATGCTGCTTTGCGATTACTTTGGCAAGAGGACGTGTATGGATGGATGGCCAACAGGCTGTAAGGGCCTAAAACAGATGCCTATGAGAAGCCGTAATTTATGAGCTCATTTGATGACTGCTGTAGTTGATTTATTAACTCCATTAATTCTATCACTGAGATAGGACCTTAAAATTCCCTGTGCACTGCCAGTGATTAATTCTGAGTTTGGAGGAAATTTAGTGACTAATCATATGAAGCGCTGCTAAGACCTACATCCAAACTAACAGAGTATTCCTAGAAGGGGCATTATTTACTCGAAGCAATGCAAAATCAGTTGAGTGATTCGCTTTAAAAACGGACAGGAAAATGCTTGCTAGGTTAAAAAGTCTTGATATATTCGTTTACCCCATCTGACAGCAGGCATTCTAGTATCTTTGACAGGCCGGAAGCGGAGCAACTGGGCGATGACACTGAACTTCTCCTTGTCTGATGTCTATTTCCTAAGGATTGGCTCTATACTAGCCTAAGTCTTCGGACATAATCTGAGGCTAGGAGTAGATCTAATATTTCCATTATGAAGTGACACTATAAATCTAGGCATTTGAGAGAGAGAGAGAGAGAGAGAGAGAGAGAGAGCTAGAAAGAGAGAGCAGAAGGATTGAAATATAGCTGGCTAGTGTTTCTCTTGAACAGGGCGCTAAATTTTGAAATGAAGCCAGTAGAGAAAGACTTGAACGTGGACGATGAAATATAGATTGTAAATTATGTTAACAGCACCATAGAGCATGTTGGGTTCTACTTGGAAGCTTTCATTTTAAGTAACTTGCTTCTATAGAAATAAAATAGAGGCTGGCTTAATCACCAATATAATCTTTAGGCAACGACAAGTACTATCCTGCTGCAGACTATGGCTCATCCTTTTCAGTGGTCCTGATCTGCTACTTCCATGCTACTCATTACCTCAACTGCTCTCCTGACTCTGCTATGCTTCGCACTTTCTCTTTGCTCCGCGAGACAACGTCTGATGGCTACCGAATGCGTACCAAAAGCCGCTTAGGCTCTGATTGGGCTATGCAAAACTCTTCTGCCTAGCACCCACACAGTCTTTGTGACTTTGAGGAGTTAAATACGGAGATACATTACATTAAATTACTAAGTGTAGTGATGAAATATGAATGGATAAGATCGTTTTCATGACATCAGCTTTTTAAGATTGTATATCCGTTATTCAGTTGGGTTTACATAGAAGCTACGTTCGGCTTTCATTTGGAGGGATAGGTTATCACCTACCACACTGCTATAGCTATATGTTTTTTTGACGGACACTAAGTTGCGATAATATGTTCACTTTATAAAGCTTCAGTTAAGTTTTTAAAGCTATTTTAGCGTATGCCGTAACTCAAAAACTACCCGACGACAGTGTCCACATTGCTTAGTCACAGGATCAGACTAGTTCAGTAAATTAACATCTGCTGCTTTGTAGCTATTTGAAAGTGGAGTCAGGTCGGATTTAAGTTGAGCAGAAGCACTTAGGATGATAATTTTAGGAATGGCTTTAATATGCAGAATCTTAAGGTTTCAAAACAAACGGCTAGTTTTAAAACCTAAGTTCACTTCAGAGAGAAAGATCTAAGCGTGCGCAGCATGTGCCAATACTAGGATTTCTTAGCTTAATATGACAAAACAATGATGAAGAGTGAGGCTTTTGATTGAACCGGGCGAAGCTGTAAGCTGGTAGAGATAATGGGTCATCCGCTTACGTAACATCGGCTAGTTGGCTGTCAGCTGGTCTATCAAAGCTGAAGAGAAAACCCATAAAAGAAGGGACTATTTGTGAAAGACATAATTGAAATAAAATGTATGATTAAAAAAGGGTACATGTAGCTATCTTAATGCAATAATTACATGCCGACGCTTCCTGCTTATGGTTGGAGGTGCGAAATGCGAAGAATTTGAATAACTGTTTTGAGGGGGACCAACAATTATCAAAGTATTCTGCAAGAAATGAATGGAAAATCTACTTCACTGCTATTTTTACTAAACATATAATTATGAAAGAGATCTAGCATAAAGGGTTTACGTCTCCCACAATAAGAAGCGATTCGGTTTGATCTAGCTCTAGGTCACTCTACAAAAGTCGAGGTTACCATCGTAAAGCTTGTTTTTTTGACTATAATTTCTTGAAAATCGGGAAGAGGACTCCAACTACATATTTAAATTTAAAAGTGGCACGTATACTCGTATTGGGCTTGAAAATAGAAGCAAGATTAATTTGCTTCCTAGCTTGCACGTATACTCGTATTGGGCTTGAAATAGAAGCTAGATTAATTTGCTTCCTAGCTTGCACGTATACTTGTATTGGGCTTGAAAATAGAAGCTAGATTAATTTGCTTCCTAGCTTGCACGTATACTTGTATTGGGCTTGAAAATAGAAGCTAGATCAATTTGCTTCCTAGCTTGAGCAATTTCGTGCATTGCGGCTTGAAAAAATTCCTAAGCAAAGTAAAGTGTACTAGTTAACCTTTTCTTCTCAATTCAGGTAAATACACAGTGCTAACAAGAATTATTTCGAATGCCACAGAAATAATAAAGGGCTTTAATTACAGCGTCAACAAATATGATTGATCACTCAGAGGTGCCGAGCTAAAGCTGGCGGAGTGTGCAGTTGCAGTTGGAACACCTGATGTCAGAAAGGTGGTTTGGCGAGCACTTGCACGCAGGACTATGGGCTCATGCAGCAGGTCCCTTAAGTCAATTAAAACAGAATTTATTCTGCACCATTGACAAATTTCAACCTGGAAGATAAACGTCAAGCAGTTCGTAATTTACTTTAATTACGAGTTCGAAGGGCCGTAAGAGCTTTGATTTTGGGAAAATCAATATCATAAAGCTCAAGCTGCGTTTACTTATTAAACGAAAAGCTGGAGCTTGACTGTGCATGGACAGTTTATTTAAGCATAACAGTAAATCATTGGCTGTTTTCGGCGGTGACCGGTTTGCCTGAGATGTCAATATAGGATACTAATATGAGATTGTCGTTGACTGATAGTGGTGTAAAATCGTATCTCGTTATTTCCTTTTTGTATGTACAAGACGAAACTAGTTTATATGGAATTCCCTACACGGTGTACACTTATGGTTTTACAAAATGTAGTGCGTCTGACTTTTTCATATGGAAGAGTATACCTAAGGATGCAGCTGCATTAGTTGCTCGTCTTCAATATGAGCATTTTGAAATCACACCCGCAGATTCTGGAATACTTTATACAGCCACACGCGGTTTCCTAATAAAGCCACTGCTGCTGGTTTAAAGGATTGTTAAGTAGTAAAATCTCGGAGGACTTTTTACAATTTCTAAATTATAATTGGTGGCTTAAGCAATAATAGAGCGTGAAGTCATAACTTTTTAAGAAACAATCAGCAGGCATGTGATAAGGGATCAAGGAGGGCTATCATAGAAATCCAGTTGAACAACATACATGGATTTTTGTCACTTGCCGTCTTGCGCACACTATGCTCTAAAGGTCAAAATAGTGAGTTTAGCGATGTATGCATTATTGGTTAAAGTGCTAACACAATAGGACAAACTTTTCAGTTCTCAGCAAATTAAACAGATATGTTTTTTATATAAATACTCTTGGATTCATTTAAATACTTCGAAATATCTAAGTATTTTACCTTACCTATACTGGGCACGATAATGCAGGAAACAACAAAAGCGAACAGCAATACGCCTCCAACCACCAAGAACGGCAACTTGAATCCACCAACCTATAAAATATTGATAGAATTCGCTAACAATTGCTTGTGAATCACACGAAATGTTTGGGGATATACTGAGCTCATCACGTAGTGGCGAAAAGAAACCAAACCTTAAAGCGAAATCAATAGGTTGTTTACAGTTAAGTAAGTAAAGTGGGCTCCTATTTAAATTAAGCTATTTTGCTTGAGTCAAATCACAATTAGAAAATGTGCGCAAACTCATCGAGCACCGTTTCATTCATTTGCAGTCCCTCAGTCTGTCTACTTAACACGAAATTAGGTTGCAGAAAAACCGTTACCTTTTACACTATATCCACTATTTACCTTTTTAGTTGCAATCGAATATATCCTTACAAATCTTTGTACTTCATTTAAAATCTTCAGGACGATAGCTTTGCATTGAATTCTCTAACCTGATCTGCCGGTGCTTTTTATGTGAGGGGCTCGTTTCAGCAGAGATATTAGACACATCGCTTTAATCACAGTCTTATCGCAGCAAGTTCAGAAGGCCTGAACATTTTAGGACGTGACTTGCTTGCTTTTAGTGTTTCTAGTGTGCTCTCCCAGTAAGTAGTAATACAAGAATTGGAAAGCACTCTCTACGCTTTCACTTTTGTAGTAATGACATGCAGCTGTACCTATGCTTTGATAATTCCTAGCCTTCCAGCAAGTCAAATTTTTTAAAACGCCTTGCTGCATGTATTGCTGTTATTTGCATTTGGATTGCATCAAAATTTCTAAAATGAACCTATTGGCGGGGAACCAGGTCCCCGTAAAGGCCCTATGCTCAATGTGAATTAATTAATCATTTTCTAGAAAATAGTCAAAATCGTAGAAAAACGTCATGTTCAGTTATACCTGTCATGTTCAAGCGGAGGACGCAAAGACAAATTCCGCATCCACTCACCGTGCCGTAAACGGAGTTCGCAAAGAAAAAACTAGTGTTGCTGTCGAAACGCCTAAAGTGCAGCTCGGACGCAGGAAGATCCCCCTCTACCGCCTCAACAGACCTGACTGGTGTCTTTCTCCGCAAACTAGTAGAGAATAAAAAATTAAATCTGACCATGGTATATCTTAATCTACTAAAAAAGACAATGAAGCCTATAAGGAGGTCTATCTGACGATTATTCGCTGATTTATAGTGTTTTTGCGAGATCCATTGGTTCTTTTGGGGACCCGGGCCCGCTAATAGGTTTAAATGAAATCTCGATTAAACTAACTTACTAGCTTTAGGGAGACCCAGTGTGACTGAGAAATAGGACAGAATTACGAGTTGGCTCTGCCAGCATACTTCCAGTAGTTTCTGTCCAAAATCTGAGTGTCGTGTTCCAGAATGATGTTTTACCAGACTGCCGAATCTGCTCCACAGTCAAGTCTACTTGAGTCTAGCTGATTGACATTGCTCGAATTTGAGCCTGTTGGACAGGCAAACTACATTTAAGTTGGCCCATGCTTTGGTGACATCCGTCCCGACTTTTGTCATTCGTTTCTTACATGCCTACTCGCTTGCATAATCAGAAGCTAACCATTAGAGGAAATGTCTGCAGGCAGGCTTTCCGGTGCGCGCTCGCGTGGCAGTTTGCAAGCCAAGACACTTCTCGTCAACCTGCACTAGCTTCCAATCAAGCAGGGTATTGACTATAAGACTTGGGCAGTCACGTGTAGATTAATTTGCTCTCTTGCACGAGCCTAAACATCAGAACTAATTCCTTATCAGGTGAGGCATCATACCACTTTGTCTTTTGACTTGATTCAGTTAGAAGTGGATCAAGCCCAAATAAAATCATTCGCGCATCGAGCGGTTAGTTCGTATACTCCCAAAGTCTGGAAGTCAAGCTACTGACATCACGACACGCCACGACATGGCAGCATTTACAAAGAAGCAAAACCTGCACCTTTTTCTCACAGCATTTTGTAAATCCTAGTGATGCATCCTTCGTCTGCTTTTGATTAGTTTCACTGTGAGTTTTTGCACTAGTCATATTTGCATGTTGATAGTGTTTGTGTCTGTAACAGTGCATGGTATCTGCAACACTATCATGATACTTATTTTATAGCACATGCAAAGGCTCTTGCAGAGGTATTTAGTACTTTGCGAGGGTGCTACGCAATGTTTTCTTATTCTTATCTCTCTTATTAGTAATAACGATAGAGAATATGGGAACGATCTACCGCATCAAATTTTGGCAGCCGTTTGAAGCCAGTGACTGAAATCTGCCATCTGGCTGCCACTGTTGCACATAAAAGGGATCAAAATAGGTCTGGCTTATTTGGTACCTCTGGATTTGCAGATCGACCACTAGCTAGGTTTAGGCTAACTGTGAGTCATCACTAGTTACAATGCTGTAATTGATAAGAGTTCAGGGAATAGCAGCACTTGAAGAGTCATGTGATGGTCATAGAAGTTTTTGTTAAGCATAAGAGGTCATGTTGGTTCGAGATTTCTTGATTATCACAATTATTGCAGATTAAGAATATGAGCAGATGGGTCTAATAATGAAGGGCCCTCAAATATTTCCACAGCTGTGGCCTAAGGTACAGGACTCGGGTATTTCAACCAAAATTGGCTCTGCCTGCATATATCCTGTCAAACCTTCACGTAATCTTGGTATTCAGCTCCAAGATGGCCTTTAATTAGGCGATAACTCCAGCTCCGCAGTCAAATCTCTATACTTTCTGCTAGATGGCATTATTACAATTCGAATTATAAAATTCTAAAATTGCTTAGAACAGGAACACTGCATCCACACTGGTCCATGTATCCTCTATTGACTTTTGTAACTCACTGCTTGCTAGTCTCCCAGCGTGTGCAATCAAACGCTTACAGTCGGTGGGAAACTTAGCAGCTAGGCTCACCTGCAGTAAATCTCGCAGTTACCACATCGTACCACTTCTTGCCGACCTGCACAGGCTCCCAATCAACCTAGGCATCGACTTCGAGGTTCTCCCACTTGCTTTTAGATCCCTTCATTTTCTGGCCCCAGCCTATTTACCAGAAATACTCCACTACCAGACAAAGAATCGTACAAACTGCCATTCTGACTTACATAATTTAGTCATACTTCGTTCGAACCTCATAAAAAGTTAGAGACAGTGCCTTTAGTTCAAATGCTCCGATAGCCTGGAACTCAGTATCGACGTTCGTCACAACGTCCCGTGACATAAAGACACTGAAGAAGAAGTTTAAAACACCCATGTCTATTGCAGCATTTGGTTAGTCTTTGAGATATGTTCTTCCTGTGCATGTACCTGCTTACACTACGCCGGCTGCTTGGGGATGTTACCATCGATCATTTGGTAACGCTTTTTATACAGCGTCTGTAAAGTGCCAAGAAAGAGATTTAGTTCGCTGATAGTGCTATTCAAATTATATGATAACTATTAGGCTTGTAGCCATTAAAGCCCAATTTTCTAAACAAACTACCTTTTGGTCCCATATTGGACCTAATAACTCAAAACAAATGCTTACCATACTTTTAAGGAGATGACTCGCCGCGAGCACTGCCTGGGGACAGCCAATCTCTGCTCTCTTTCGAGCTACTTGCTGTACAACTTTTTTCAAAATTGCACGTTTTGACGGAGTATTTACAAATCAATACCTATCCCTCTCTGCTCATGATCCAAGTCCATTCAGCAAGTTGGCTAGTAAAACCGACATGTGATATGACAAAACAATTCGAGTCACCTACCATAACGTCTAAGTGCCTTACTGTTGAAGCTAGGTTTGCATTGGAAGCCAGGGAAGCCAGATTTTCGGCTTAGCTGGGAAGTATGGTTAGAAAAAAATGCGAAGGTGCCATAAGTAATCGTAAATCAATATGGCCGGATATGGGTTGCATTTAATTGTAGCAGAGACCTAGCATCGCCAAGCGGCCTTTCCTACCGGGCAAAGACGGGGTCAAGGAAATTCTCTAACTTCTTTGTCGACTGTAAGAATGCTTGCAGCGTCTGCCACTGAGAGGAAAAGAGAATAATAAAGTGTGAGAACAAGATACTGAGTAAGAAATCAGAATTCAGTGGCCAGTCTGCTATAGCATTAATTAGCCGCGACGAACTGTTCAAAATCCTACATGTATTTAAATGCTAATGAATACCTTGGGGCCAGAGATTATTCCAGCTGCCAGCACACCTACTAAGGCTGTCACAGCCACCAATTGTCGATTGCAATGAGGCGACAATAAAACTTCACAGGAACAGCTGGAAATTACACGGCTTGCTCCATAGCGACCTTGCACTGGATTCCTTCACCAGCTTGACATTAAGTTGCCTACTGTGCCCTACGAGCCAGCAGAAATAGCATATGTCTGCTTGGGTCAAGATACCAAAGCGAAAGCTGGTGTATGCATTTGGTTTCCCATAACTGTTGCGGTAATGAAAAAACAGGAGTGTGAATGTGACAGTCACTCATACAAAGTTGGCAGGTTGAGATATTAATTCACATGGCACAAAGAACTCCTCCCGGAAACCAAATGCAATGCAACTTACCTCGTACAAAAAGCCTCCGATTGGCGGTCCCGCCATTTCTCCCAGGGCAACACAAGCGTCAGTCAAGCCCTTAATAGAGTCAATTCGTACACATAACAAAACTGCTGTAGAATATAGCAAGACTTATCAAAACGTTATAAAGAAAAGAGCTCAGCCACTAATTTAAACTACCTACTAGCTTGGCATAGCTCATTAATAGAGCAGGCGCATTTTCATGGTATAAGTGCTCTGTAATAATGATGATAATAATAATATATTTGATGTAGCACCCTCAGAATACTCAATCTTTTTCTAGGCACTGTACTTTTGCTGCAGAGGAAGCAAGATCAAATGGTTAGGGATAGTATGATCAATAAATAACAAGAATAACAAATTAAGGGTGACATGCAGAGGGTCAGCCTGCAAGTATATAATTAAAAGAAGTCGTTTTTTATAATTTAGCTAATAGTTGGTATCGTACCAGTTATTTTAGTAGATTTACATCCGCATTTATTAAATATGCGATTCCAAATTAAATTATGGAAGTGACAGATGAGCTTGATCAATTGATGGCAATTTCTCATTGCCTTGTACCAAGTCAGCTAGAAGAGAATCTTAAAACCTTGGCTCACTTAGTAATCCCAGGAAATTTCTTCTCTCACTTATTTGCAGATAGTTACTTATATAGATAAGATTAAGATTAAAAAAGAAGCCTAAGTTCTGCAATATAAAGTAGATCTTATAAATGAGAACTGCTGTTCACTGGGCTCATTGAAACATAAAAACTAAAGTCGCTCTACTAAATTAGATAACATTAGGTTCATCTCAAAGTCATTTTAGTTTGAATTAGTTGTTGTACTATATTTCTAGAATCGTCAGCATCTGAAAACATATTACTAGGACAACGGAAAATTGTATTCATAGTCAGATCTTAAAATCGATCAGGCGTTAAGTAAATATCGGACCCTCTGATTATGAACAGTCGTTAACGGGTCTTGATACTAGTCTGTAGCTTACATATGCTCAATAGTCGGTCAATCGTATGACTGCTTATGTTTCTATTTAATAGACCTAATCTTGAATGAAATGAAGAGACAAAGCTGGAAATAACGACATATACCTCTTTTTTAAGCCGCTGCTCTTTAGGGCTCCAAAAGTGTGTGGCATGTATTCAGCGGCACGTGGTCCTAGCTTTTTTAGATTGAAACTAAAGACTAGTATGCCAAGAATTATTAAAAAAATGGAGTCACCTCAGCCAAATCCTGAGTCTAGCACCTTATTCTCAGTAAATAAACTTTCAGATATACCCTTTCTTCGGCAATGCTCAGCTTTTCCTGAACACAGTTTTCTTCTTGAAATTGATAATTAAGCTATGGCTATTGTCCTGGCATGTTTAATTCCAGGCTAAGTGATTCAGTATGGAATCTACACTTTTTCATTGAGCCTATCAGATCTATTGATATATTAAAGGCCAACATTATTATCATCGTGTATTGGTGCTTCGAGATCCAGCAGATTGATGGGGAAAAGAATGCATGGCTGAGCGTATTTATGCTTTAAAGCAGCTAAAGGTCTAATATGATCAATATTGGCATCTTGATAACATTATTTCAAAGTATCACTAAGTATAATTGAATACAGCTGCATGCAATATATTTCCTAGCACTTTAGCACGATGATCTGAAGGCCTTCACTGGGCTTGGTAGCCGTTACAAACATCCGGAAGTTGGGGCATTCAGGAAAGTACCCTGACCGCATTATTTGCGATCCACGGGTTCCCCTCACTTTGGCCAATCTAAAAGCCAATGACGTTGATGCGAGAATCAAAGTGACTTAGTCTGCACATATTCTTGAGAATATTAAACGCAAGGTTTCCCCTATGCCTAGTCCTTAATGCTAATAGCTTTTTCACAGTCAAGCTGGATTCAAGCAATTATCTTACAGCATGTTCAGCTAACAGCCATTCAGGCTCGAGTGCCTTTGAAAACGTTCGAGTTTAATATTTGTCAGCGTCAATAATCTCATGGTGAAACTAAATCATATGCCTGTCAGGGTTTATTTTACACAGACGGCTGAACTAAAAATCTGCAAGTAGGGACCAAAACTCTTTTACCATAAGTTACATCCTCCAAGTAAGTTACACAGAAAAAACAACTCCAAATTTCAAGAATCTATATACAGACTTGCATGCACGCGGATACTTACAAAGATAAATATCTAGGGTTTTTTGTGCAGTTGAGAAATACAAGGAGGACAATCAAAGACATTACATATTAAAGTTACTATTGATCCAACCCTTCGAGCTGAAGTGTGCAGTAATCAGGAAAAACAGAATCTCAACAAGGGTGTTGCTGCCTACTATCCGTTGTTCTGTGCTGCATTGCCGACGTTTGATTAATATCGATAACTAAGCAAGAGCTCTTTTTTAAAACCACCCAAGGACATACAAATCCAGAAACTAACGCTGCCAACTTGTACTTTTTGGGTAAATGTTTCTCTGCACTAAGTAAATTATCGCCTCCGTCTCTCTTTCTTTCTCTTTTACTTTTGCTCTCCATATAGTTCTCCTTGTATTCTAGGGGAATGAAACTTAGTTTTATTTATTTATTATGTAATTTTGTGGCGTGACCATTAGTTTCTTCTCGCAGCCTGACTGAACTAAGCCTTAGTTACTAAATATGAATCGAGGAGCTAGAGACATCGAGTTAGACGTAGTGCAAGTAAAGATTTAAGTGGTAGACAGAGGGCAGAGAGATAGAGATAGAGATAGAGAGATAAAGAGAGAGAGAGAGAGAAAGAGAAAGAGAGAGAGAGAGAGCAGACTGAGAGAGAGAGAGAGAGAGAGAGAGAGAGAGAGAGATAGCGAAAGTGAGAGAGAGAGAGAGAAAAAGAGAGAGAAAAAAAGAGAGAGAGCAAGAGTGAGACAACGAGCGAGTAAGAGAGAGAGAGAGAGAAAGTCTGAGAGAGAGGGAGAAAGAGAAAGAGAGAGAGAGAGAGAGAGAAAGAGAGAGAGCGATCAGAGTGAGAGAGAAAGAGAGAGAGAGAGAAAAAGAGTGAGACAGACAGAAAGAGATGGAGAGAAACACAGAGAGAGAGAGAGAGAGAGAGAGAGAGAGAGAGAAAGAAAGAGATGGAGAGAAACATAGAGAGAGAGAGAGAGAGAGAGAGAGTGAGAGAGAAAAAGAGAGAGAGAGAGCAGAGTGAGAGAGAGAGAAAGTGTCAAAGAAGAGGAAAAAGAGTCGCTGAATTACTATGCATCTAAAGCTTCAAACTTGCTGCTGAGTGAGTTAAGTCATCGACTGAATTAAAATGAAAAATTTTGTAACCACCCCTTTATTAATTATATTTGCTCTCTCCACATTTAATATTTTTCTACTTGCACACGTTCAATGCCATCTGGTGTGTATTCATCATGAGTCAGTCTGTTGGTGCTTTTTGGGGAGCTCTGCAAATGAGTGAAATGCAGTCTAGACTGCTCTAACTTCCTTTAAGAGACTTCATATGTCTCTGCTTCCAGAGGGTGCAAATCTTGGATGCTTGGATTTTCGGCTGGGAAATGTGCAGCGGCTATTATGTAGCTCCTGTCACCGACTGGCACTGGTGAGCCTCAACCGAACTAATGATTTTAAGGCTCTGTGACTCTCTTCAAGGTTCACTCATCACATTTCTCCATCACACCAGTCTGAAGCAATCACTCCTTATGATTACACAGGAATCAACAGGTCCTTATTCTCGGGTCTTTTTATCAAAGTTTAAACTACTGGAAATTCTTTGAAGGCCATGTACTTGGTTATCTCTTTTTCAGAAATACCCGGAATTTATGACACTTTAGAGTCTATTCTTTATAATTAGACACTATAAATAAAATACCTGAAGCATCGCTCTTCCACTTTAAACAAGGTACTCAATTCTTAAAAGTGTTGCCAAGACAGATTTATATTGATCTCACAATAATATAGATACGCTTTGTAGGTTTCTTAAGTATGAGCAAATTGCAACGGTTGCAATGTATTGATGTTTGCTATCAAACAAGTCCCGGAACTTGCTGGGTGATTTCATATATTCATAAATTTTAGCAAGTTCTTTCCCTTCGCTGTCTGGAATTAAAGATTAAAGCTTAGACAAGAGCGATGAGTACAACATTTATTATTAAAAAGCTCTTCACCTCGCCATTAACCTAGTATTTTCTACCAGCAAGTTATAGCACGTGTACATTATTATCTTGTCTTTTCTTTGGACAAAGAAGTCAGAGAAACGATCTGCTGGATCATCACAGGGATCACGAGATTAGCAGCTCACGCCAGAGTGGTTTGGGAGATTGTCGATCATAGACATCAGCATTTAGCTTGAGGAGCTACAATTAAAGAAATGCTTTATAGAGACTAGAATTGACCTTGGCTAGATTCGATTGTAGATCTACAGTAGCTTTCGTGAGTCAGTCGACAGATAATCATTCCAGATCTTTAGTTTTATGCTTAACGCTTTCGATAGTTAGATATAGCAGTTTAATGTCCTTGGTAAACCGTAAGGAGTGTGGGTGAGGGCTCACGACGAGCTTAGTCAGAGCTAGAGATTAATCGTGAACGTCAGTTTGATTCGTGCTGTTGCATTCTACCAATGATGACATATATCAAAATGGGGATTGAGCAGCGCGGGCGAAGAAGATGTTTTCCCACGGAGTGCATCGACGGCAAGGATCTCGAGGTTTCGCGATTCACATGGGACTTTAGATGTGGATGACGGCACACGCTGTAGACTAAATGATATCTGCATGCTGTCAATCACTCAGAATTCGGTACTAATAGGTAATGATAGCATGTATTTGCAAAAAATAATTGATCGAGTGTATGACCGATAACGTGAGTTGGGTCTTTAACATAAACAACCCCAGAAAACAAGGCAGTCAGTGAAAGACATATTCGGTACTCAAGGCGTCAGATAAGTTATCAAATTAATTTTTAAATAACCAATAATGACGGCAGATTGATAGCTTTCCAACTGAATCGAAATTCAATAAGAGAAATCTTAGATAAAGGAGGAGTTGCTACTGTAGAGGGGACAGACTGTTGCCACAATTGGTAGACTATCGTAGGATGAACTCCAAACTAAATATTGGAAAGACAGGTCAAGGAGACTGCATATTGAACTTGCTTCAACTTGAAGAATTTGTGTGTGAGAAAAGCAAATTCGCAACAAATTGTCATCGACGCCGAGATGTGAAAGAAGAATCACGTTTTATTGCATCGTTTATGGTTGGGCAGTTACCCGTTTGTTTTTTAGCAATTTCTAGGTCAAGGTGAGCAGGTCAAAGCCTCTTCCAGAAATAATCTCGCTTATTATCACGGCTTAGTTATCGTTCTTATAACTCTGTATGTAACTCCACAAAGCCTCTAAGAGTATATGGGTGTTGGGTAGGAGAGCTTTGCATAATATTAATGATAATAATAGTAATAATACACTTGATAGATTGCCCTCAGAGAACCCAATCTCTTTCTAGGCACTTTACATTTGCTGCAAAGTGAATTGCAATTGAATGGTAAGTAAAATCATGCTTTAAAAACAAACAAAATGAATATAATGGTTAGGGGTGACATGCACGGGGTCAGCATGCTAATGTGGTTAGTGGCAGCATGCACAGTGTCAGCACTCATAAGAACATTAAGGACGAATCGGAAGAACCGATGCAATTCTGTGATAGATATGTGCGTTTGTAAGCTCTTTTTAAACTTGGTAAAGTCAGGGATGCTGTGATGCAAGTCGGGAGTGAGTTCCACGCTTTGGGAGAAAACTAATTAAATGCACAGTCTCCGAAGGATTTGAGGTTTATACGAGGTATCAGTAAACTGTTAGACTCCGAAAAGCGGGTGGTACGATGCTTGGCCTGTTGGGGGAGTAGGTCTGAGAGATGGGCAGGAGCCAAAGATAGGTGGACCTAAAAGTGAGCGACAGAACCTTGAAGTCGATCCGTTGCTCGACTTGTAACCAGTACAGGTCGGTGAGGAGTATAGCTCACTCACAGCATAAGCGGCCTTCTGCATGTATTCGATAAAACCAGCCGTAATAACACTCAAAAAGGGAAAACCATGAAGCATATTGCACCTCCTGGCTGAGTCACTAGGGGAATGCACCATTCTCTCGACCCCTGATGACGACGATGACTAAAGTACCGAGGTGGTTAAAAACGAGAACTTTCAAATCTACGTCTCAGACTAGTAAACCAACTGGCTTCTATCTCCAAACGACGTACGATTCCAGAAAGAAACTATTCTTATAAGTCATCAATATTTTAAATTCTGAAAACGAGGCAAACGTTGCATAAAGCTCCATGCCTGGAGATAGTATCATATTTCAGCTGAGTATCCTAAGATCGCACGTCAATGCACCACCTGACCACGAAGCTAGCAGCCTCAGAATCGTATCAGGCGTTCGTGACACGTGAATATACTTATGACCGGAAGCGTAGTCTAGAATGCAAGCCTAGGCTGCACATCCGAAACCATAACCGTACCGTAGGAAATAACTACTGGCTGATTCAACAGCCTCTTATATGTAGCGACAGAAGAGCCTTTACGGCTAAGGCCACCCCTCTCAACGGCAATACAAGATCACCCACCACGGGATTCAAACCCACGACCTCGAGACCAAGGTCTTTTCACGACCTCGGGACCGAGATCGTGAAAAGCAACCGCCTTATCTAATAGTGTGCCATCACGGCTCACCAAGCCCGTTGTAAGGGCTCGCCTGGACATGTTCCCGAGTAGGAAGCCACGATGCGATGTCGTTCCACCCCAGCCCGACATGCACAGCTCTGCCTGGCCAACGGGTGAGCTGCTTAACTCCTCATTAGACACTGCAGTCAGACAGAATCTGCTGACTAAGCCCATTTTAATTGCAATGGGTAAGCATGAGGTCATATGACCGGCCACCCTGCAGTGAGCTACTTTCTGCATGTCAACCGGCCTGTGTGGACGCTATTCACTCTCTCCATCTCCCGGTCTCTCCATCTCTTATCTCTTCATGCTCCAGAGCTGGTTACACGAGTATACATTAATAATGTGCACTTATCACTTCACTCATTTGTACGATCGCTCGCTTGGGTAGCCTTCATATGATACAATACAGCCGTCGATTTCATTTCCACCTCTCGCCGATGGCATGGCAACGACATTTTTCTAGCCCAGCCGGCAGCTCTAGGCTCACGAGTCCCAAAGCTGCCAGTGGCTGATCCTAAGAGTCTGTTAAACCAGCTATGGTAACCAGCTGCTGCATGGAGGCAGAGGCATTTTTCAACGTGCTAAGCCACGGGCAACCGATGCAACATGACTGCACCGCCCGACAAAACCTGTTTCTGCACTGTCTAATCGGAGCTCTTCCGGCCACCAAACTCAACTGCATGTCGGCATGCCGCACCCTCGAGCCTGCCGATGGTCAGGCTCCTAAACCGGGCATGGGGATAGATAACGGCACAGATACGGTTATTGTTGAGGTAAGGGGCCACTTGATGGCAGTGATGATGTTCTGATGATGGTGTTCCGGAGCAAGACTGATAAGTATGCTGCAATTATACATTTCCTGACCACTGGCTAATGCCGGCAGTGGTGAGGCCCATCGTAGTCGGCTTCCTCGAAAGCTGTTGGCCTAACAATGAAGCTTGCCTGGCGGACACTGGCATTCCACTCAAGAAGAGATGGGCATTGAGTTGGCTTTGAGTCTCGGATGCCAGTGTAGCGGCTCGGAATCAGTGCGGTCCCTGTTCGTGAACCGGGAAGCCCCGCAGCACCTTCTACAAACTCAGGGCAGGGCATCAGTCGGCTAATATATATATGCAAATTAAGCATTTCAAAAGATCTCTATATATGCATACATACACACACACACACACACACACACACACACACACACACACACACACACACACACACACACACACACACACACACACACACACACACACACACACACACACACACACACACACACACACACACACACACACACACACACACACATACACACACACATAGGCACACACACACACACACACACACAACACACACACAACACACACACACATATATATATATATATATATATATATATACATATATATATATACATTTACAGACATATATATATATATATATATATATATATATATGAATAGAGAGAAATGCATATATCTCAAGAGTCTCTTACCAGAACTAAGCTTATATGATCTGGAAAAGAATGGACCAGAATAGCAAATCCTGCTGTAGATATCATGGCCGTGCCATTAGCATCAATTATTCTGCAAATGAAGCACAAGGTGACGAAAACAACTCCGGGGGGACAACCGTCCAGAAATCTGTAAAGTAAAAATAAATAGTTATTAAATTTATTGAAGCCATAATCTGGGAAATGCCGCGTAAGAAATATGCACGCAATTAGTCACGTACTAATGGCGTGCTTTAAAAGCCACGCTCGAAGATAAATGAATTGCCTTATTTTACGATGAGGCTTTGTAAACCTTTTAGGCTGCTAATACAATATATCTCTGACTGTGACTTCATAAAGTTACAAAGAATAGGTAGGTGTTACGCTGGACATTTTTGCTTAGCAAACTCAATGCCGAAGCGACTTTCAGTATGCATGGAGCAGCCAATAAACTCCATATCACGCAAAATAAAAAACTGAGACGCGTAGCTGAGTTATGAGAGCAGTCAACATCGTGAGAGGTAGGAAAGTAGCGGCTCAGGAAGGCTGGGAAGGTTGCGATTCAATCGGCTGCTGGAGTTACAATGTCGTTGTATAAAGTTATAGGAAGTTAGTTCAATAGTCTAGATACTGCCAGATAAAAGCTTCTATCGACAGCGACTTTAAGCAGGGGGATGGATCAACAAATATTTGTCCAAGGATGACCTGATGTTAAGAGAAAACTAAAGCTGGTGCACTAGTTCAAATAGTTTTGAAGAAGCCAAGCTATGGAAAAAAATGAAGGTCAATGTACGAGTTTTACTTGCTTCCACAACTCTTACGCAACGACAACTACTCTCCTACTGACGACTATGGTCCATCCTTTTCAGCGGTCCTGTGCTGCAACTTCCATGCTACTTACTATCTCATGTGCTCTCCTGACTCTGCTATGCTTCCCACTTTCTCTTTGTCACATGAGACAAAGTCTGTTGGCTACCGAATGCGTACCGAAAGCCGCTTAGGTTGTGAGTGCGCTATACAAAACTCTCCTGCGTAACACCCACATAGTCTGTATGACTTTGTGGAGTTACAGAAGGAGATACATTACATTACATTGCTTTACATTACACTAGCAAACTTGGTCGGTTAACTGGAAGCCATCAAAGCTAAATCTCTAGAATGTTTTTAATTAGCTTCTATTGTAATAACATGAAATTAATTAGTTGCTTAGTGCCCTCAGAGAACTTATTCTTTTTCTAGACACATTGCATAAGCTGTAAGGGGAAGCGCAATCGTATTGTTAGTAATAGCATACAAAATTTCAGCAAACCTAACACAGATAGAGGTAACATGCCTACGGGCAGCTTGCAAGGATGATTAGTGGGAGCGTGCACAGAGTGAGCGCACACAAGCACACATAGTAATGATCATAGGAACCCGCAAAATGCGATGACACATTGATGCGTTTTACGCTTCTTTTAGAATTTCGTCAAGTCAGAGGATGTCATGGCGTCAGTCAGTTGTAAGGTATAGGCTTTACAGCGTACAAAGTAAAGGCAAAGCACTGACTGGTTTAGCTTTTCTAATGTATAGATAGATGACTGGATTCCGAGAAGTGGGTGGTACGGTGCCTAGAGTGGTGGGTCAGAAGTTCTAAAAGGTAGGCTAGCGCTAGAGAATGAAGAGACCTAATAGTGGATGACAGTACCCTGAAGTCGATAAACTGCTTGATTATGGGCCAGTGCAGGTCTGAAAGAAGTGGTGTCTTCTAGGCTCACGATAGACAAGCCTGGCTACAGAGCTTTGCATCAACTCCAAGTGCCTCGTTGCACAGGCCGGTAGACCAGCAAGAAGTAATTGAAAAAGTCAAGACTGAATGTTACAAACGCATGGAACCATTTATATGCCGTGTGTACGTATAAGCCGCCGAGCGGGCTTGGCCTAGCGGCTAAGATGCTCGCACTGACTACGGTCAGGCCTTGATGCCTGGTCGTGGGCTTGAGCCCCATGACATGGGTGAAGCGCCGAATACAGATTAAGCTCTCTTATGGCGCTATGCAAATGATTAAAAATAAATAAATATAAAATATATATATATATATATATATATATATAATTTTATATATATGTATATATAAATTTTGGTAGATTTTGGCTTTCTTATATATATATATATATATAAGAAAGCCAAAATCTACCAATTTTATATAGCTAAAAGTTGGCAGACGTTAGTGTGGAGGTGATGAAATCCTTAGAATTAGTTATTGTAACACTGCTATTTTAACACCGTTATTTCAAAGCCCAGATTTCGTGTGGGTGGAACATTAGATGTGCAGATAAAACGAGCTTTGAGCGTTAAGTTTTGTATTGTCTTAGTTAAATGTTGTTTGTCTTGTAATTATTAGGTTGGTTTCACTCTCATTTAATTTGAGAAAGTTTGCTGTCACCCCTGTGTGTATTTCAGCAAAACATGCAGCAAGAGTTTGTAGAGAATTCGATGTGCCGGGGCTTTGAGAGATTAAAGCTAAGCTTTAACTTAAAGTCATCAGCTTATAAGTTGTTGTTTAGATTGGTAAGCCGTGATGGTGTAATAGGTCAGTTGGTTGTTTTTCACGACCTCGGTCTTGAGTAGTGGGTTCAAATCCTGCGGAGGGCGAGCCTTTATCACAGCTGCAGGTGGTGATGATAGCCGTAAAAGTTCTTCTGCCGCTAAAGAAAAGAGGCTGTTAAATCAGCTAGTGTCGTGTAGATTGTGCTTTGCGATTACACCAGCAAGAGCGAGAGTATACACTGCGAAGGGAATGGTATTAAGCACAGAGCCATATGCAGCCCAATATTTCGATGATTCCTCAAATGATCTTCTATTCACATCAATGCCCGGGCCTCCCACTGAGATAGGACTTCAGCGTTGCTGCAGAGTTTCGTAGAAACTGTAGACATCTGATTGCATGCTCTGAGAGACCAACAAACAGTGAGTGACAGAAGTCGAGAAGGGAAATCACGAATACATTACCCATTTGAATGCAGCATCCCTGTGTAAGCATGCCAAAATCTTAGCGATTTCACCTAGCAGAAAGTAGGCAAACTTGAGTGTTGAGCTTATTTGGTCGTCAAATGAAAGTTTAATTCAGAACAGGACAGCTAAATTAAATGCAGATCGAAAAGGAGATATGCTGGCCGAGCCGATTATGAGTGTTAGCTATTTCTATCTCTGAATCATACTTGGTTTGCTCATAACTAGTAAGTTGCTTTGGTCGTCATTCAATTTCAGAAAGTTCGTCGCCATCTATGTGTGAATGTCATTAATACATGGAGCAAGGGTGTAGGGATATCGACGTGCTGGGTGGGATCAAAGCAGAGATTAAACTGAGAGTTATCTGCATTCAAGTGAAAGCCTAGATCGTGCTTAGCGATCAAGTCTGCAAGACGGAGAGTATAAACTGTGAAACTAAGCGAAACGAGAACTGAGCCCAGAGACACCCCGTGCTGAGGTTGTTCTGCGGATGATCATTGCTTGTTCACATCAATACCCCGGAGTCTCTCACTGAGGGATACCCTCAACCATTGCAGTGCAGTGCCAGTGATGCCCAGGCAAGACGATAGGCACTCAAGGAGCTCTTGGTGATCTAAAGTATCAAAAGCCGCCGAAAGATGAAGCAGGACAAGAAGAGAAACTTCACCTAAGTCTGCATTCATGAGAAAGACTTTATACATCCTAAGAAATGCTCACTCTGGGCAGTGATTAGCACTAAACTCAAACTGAAACATACTTGCTAGGTTTGAGGTCTCAATATACGAGTTTAGTCGGTCAGCCACAACTCGTTTCAGTGTCTTTGGTGGAGTCGGAAGAAAAGAGACTGGGCGGTAACTGCTCAAGTCCTCTTAGTCTAGCTTTGCTTTCTTTATTTGTGGCCTGACTACAGTCTTTATGAAATTCTGCATCTATCTGACCAGAGGCTAATGACACAATTTGTTTTTCGTTTTGCATGTAAGCAGCAGATCTAAGCACCGCAGAGATTGGACAGTGGGGACCAAGCTAGCTGAAGTCTTTACCGGTGGTTTTGCATAGATTTGGACTATTTATTGAAGACAGTGTGTGTGTGTTTTAGGGTCTTTAGAAGAGCTCCTTATACTCGACTTTAGTAAGGTATTCTATGCAGAAAGCCTTGCATTCTTTAGCTTATCATAAGCTGCAGTAGCCTAGCACCCTTTTTGTAGAATAAATAAAACGAAATAACAATTAGCTAGATAAAAACCAAGGATGCTGGTCAAATTATTAGAAACAATGCAATGTTGTGAAGTCTGCAATCTTTGATAATGGTTACATTTGACAGCCAGGTGATGGGAGCGACTCCCTAATAAATTTTTGAGCTTTGGGCACCTGTCAAATACTGTGTTTAAATTCAGTGCATGGTTAGGGAAGCACGCTAGCATCATCTATTAGAAGAGCAAAGTGGCCTATTTCAGCTAAATGTTTTGGGTGTGCTATTGGTAGCTGGTCTGTTTAACCATCGTTAAGTTTGAAGGACTTTGCAGAAATTAGAGATTTCATGTCCGCAAAGCAAGCACTCAGTTTCTCTGCTGCTATAGGAGATTTGACAGTTGAAACGACCTGTAAAGTCGAGATTTGTCAGAATTAAACTTTTAGCTGAACCTGTGGGGCCTAACCACTTTTCCAGATATTTAGAATAAATGAATAGCAGCAAAAGACCGATGACAGACTTATATGAGAATCTAGAAGTGATTGGTCAGGTTCATGAAACCAGGTGAACATGATCAGAAACGCAAGATTTTAACAAACCCCAGGGCTCCTATTCAATAAAAATCTTCTTATTTATTCAAAAAGAGTGTCATTATCAACAGTGTGCATCGTGCCTCACAGCTTCAGCTGGGGCATTTTCGTCGTCGTCGTTTCACAGGATGACACCGGTTACCCACAAAGCAGTTTCAATGGAGAGGTCAGAACTTAATTCAGACTGAAGTTTATCTAGCGATTCATTCTATTCAATGTTGGCTGCATGCTTCTTAGTGACGATTTTTTCAAATATTTCTGTTAAAAAAGGAAAAATGGAATATGGGCAATATTATTCACGGAACTTTGTATCCAATCCAGTCTCAATAAGTATTGGTCGAGTGATTGTAAATTGTTATAACGTAGGAACAACCCGTTATACATAGAATCATTACCAATCTTAGTTTTATCTGGACCCGGTGTATCTGCCTCTAAAGACCACCTAACGAATGGTATAGGGTTTACGGAAGACGAACTCTCGTACGTGACCATTTAAAGGTATCTCAGGGAGAAAGCTTGAAATATTTTATGTGGATAGAAGGTCACAGTGGGTGACGACAATTGATTTCTATAGTCAATAGAGACTTTAGGAGGCTTGGGCATTTTCAACATACGTAAAATGTTTCAACAAAGAAGGCTGAAAACGTTTTGGCTGAGCCTTTGATATTTTGGGTGTGAGACCTGTTAGGCTTGGCAAGCCTATTATTTGCCAACCTGCAAATCATTTTTGGTCTAACTGGCAGAACTTTGGTTCTCAAGTGAACTCTAGATTTTCTACGCTTCCGGGTTAATGCTGTTGGTAACTCCACAGAACTTGCAAAATCTTTTTCAGACCCAGATTTCCTAATGAGACGTCCTCACGCCAGAGTGTAACACTAGGATGCCTTCGAAATTATTTTGCATAGCTAAAAGGAATCTTAGCAATTCTGCTACGCGTCAGAAATTGTGTGAGCATGCTTGGCTATGCCACTTCTAAGTTTCTTGTTCACTGAATCAGTACAGTTATCAAGGCTGTCATTTGATTTGAGGTGAGAAAATAAAAGAGCATAGCATCCCTGACAGATTTGACGATTTTTTCTGAATTAATTCTTAGCCGGTTGCTATTAAGGACAAACTCTATATTGCCCTGAATCTACACCTAAAAAGTAACTGCGAATGAGACTGGGTAACGATTCGAGACGATAAGGAGGCACACAGCAAGGTCAGCGTGGCAAACAACCTTAGTCATACCAAGATTCAGAAAATGGCAATAGACATGAGTGGTACGACTAACGTTTTGGAAAATACTAAACTTCTTTAATAAGTAAAAAAAAGGGGAACCTAGCTTTGGCTAGGCTATTCAAATAGATAGCTAAAATCTTCCGCAATAAATACAGTTATATCAATCAGAATGCTTATGTGGGGATCTTGGAAAACTTCCCCGTAAACTATGTTAGAAGTTAGGAGATTATTAGATCCCAATCAGGGAGTGGTGGGTTCTTCGATGGGTGACTGATATCCATCTATTTTAACGGTGGCCCATTGACAAAATTGGAGAGCTTCCATATAAATTACCATAAACAACTGCAACCCAGTTACTCGCCTGTCGGAATGCATGGATAGAAATAATGAAAACCATGGCTTTGTGTTCTCAAAATGCAGCCGCCGAAGCAGAGCGTTATCCGCATCTCAGTTTGCAGAATTGCATATTGTGTCTCGTGGAAAAGCTGATCGCAGGTAAGTGATCCTGTGGTTTTTATTTCTTGGTAATTTAGAATCTATACTTAGGCAGAATTTAAGAGGGTGTTCTGCGACTACTGGTGACCGGTTGGAAACTGAGAGGCCACGGTTAGTATGATAATTATTTGCTAAGTATGGGTGTCTGCCAACCAACTAAGTATTCAGGTCCATATAGATGGTTATTTTATTTTTAGCTGAAGGGTCTCTAGCAAAATATTAACTAAGTAATACCGATTAAGTTTCATTATTGCTACAGGATGTGCAGCCAAGGCGGCCATCTAAAAGCTTAATAATTTACGGGAACCTAAGTAATGACTTATGGTCAACTTTATGCTTTTTGCTGATGCACCATAAGGGAGCTATAACCCAAACAAGGTTTAATAGGAACTTTTCAACTATGGCTCCTAGATTTCACAGCCGAGCAGTTGGTTGGGCAAATGTAGGATCCAGAGAGATTCTTACTAACCAGCGAAGAAGGCCCGCCAGTAGGTATCCACTAATGACAAGACATGCTAGGTAGGTCTTTTTTCAATGGTAATTCATGCAAAGTCACAGCCGTCACATTTTCGGAGTACCTGAAGTTTGGACGAATGCTAAAGCTATGGAGAGGGTGACTAACAAATCTCTGCATATCTTAAACCCAATGGTGATTGCAAACGGCTGTTATATACAGGGAAAAACCACCAGCACCATCTCGTGAAGCAGACACAATTTTGGCTACCTGAGCGATACAGCTTCGGTAGCTCCTACGTATTGAAGTTCCAATTAGAAGGCCTCAGACAAGTCTGCATTTTGTAGGGTTGCTAGCCATCGAACAAATATTAAGATATGTGTGGTTCACAGCTGTCCCTAAACTTACCCAAACAGTGTGATGCAGATGCAGCATATGAACAGTCCAGATGTGAACATAAACTTCACACCAAGCTTAGGAATCTTCAATTAAAATTCAGATATTTATTAATATGTTGCGTTGGAATTGCCAAGACAAGTTATATCTGAGGCAATTAATCACTTTAAATCATTTTTATTGATCAAATAAATACCAATTAAGCACTATAGATGCAAGCTAGAACACTTAATTTGCAAATCTAGGCATATATACGACTTTTTATTATTGCAATAGGTGTATGGAACCTTATTTCTTGGTGGAACTTTTAATTTTGCTATATTTGCAGCATGCCACTGGCTCCCAATATTATTATCTACTTTCCCTTGAGCTCCGACGGTTACCTAATGAGTACCAACATATGCAGGATTTTAATTGTTTCATACCCGGAAGTTTTCTATAAAGGAATACTTGCTTGTACTTGTGTACAGTATATTCTTGCAGGGTTTATGGTCTTGTGTGAAAGACAGTAACTGCCACGCTTATAAGAAATTCAGCTTTCTTCAAATATTTTCCTTTCCATTATGTTGACATGAAACTCAATCCATCACCCATTTGATGTCACAGAAAAAGTTATTTTGTAAGCAACATGCTTTCTAATATTTAGTTCTTCAAAGTGAGAGCCTTTTGCAATAGAGTGGCTACATGATACTCTCTCACGTCGCACTAAATCTATTTGAGGACACATTGGAGTTTAATGAAGAATAAGCAGATACAGCTTTTTTAAATGGGTGACTAGTTCAAGTCGCCAACAGAGGTCGATGACCCACAGTAAATTGTTCCACTCAGTAGGACAGAAGCCATTACACGATAACCTGGTAGGCACTGACAGAATGAGGAGAAAGTCACTTCACAGTTGATTATAACTACGCTACACAAGTGTTTGTCTATGGATGATCTGCTTAACAAAGAATTGTGTACGATCAAAGGTAGTCATATCAAAATACACGTAATGAGGGGATTATTGGGTTTCACTGGTGCTTCACGTAAGTCAACGGTCTCAAGCCCATGACATTAGTCATCAAGTGCATTCACCTTGACCTGAGTTTGATGGGAGCACTTGAACCGTTCAGAGGACTGAAGACATGTAATTGGCGAAGCCTATTTTATCTGCTGTTATAATGACTGCTTTATTGGAAAACCATGAGAAGTTCTCAACGTCTTTTTACTAGAAGCTTAAATAATGATGTGGTTCACACCAAAGGTTTTGAAAGCAAGCGAAAGAGTTTCTTTTTTGCGTGGCTCAAAGAAAATTGGTTCTTGAAAAAGACTGAAAGGTTAAAAAAAGATCATCTATTCTTGCTTTTCTAGTATTCTGAATTCATCAGATAAAGATGCGACCTGAAAGGAACTTCAATACATCAACATTTATGTCTAGGCACAAAATCCAAAAGGCCTAAGCAAACAATCCGAACTTTTTGTGTGGCAATGATGAATATGCACAAGGCGTGTTATAGCCTCACTTAATTAAAGGTAAAAATGTGAAAACAAGAAGTCAAAATTAAGGCTGTTTGCATCTTCTCATACATTTGATTGGACCTGGAACGGATTTATGCATGAAAAAGGAAGCGGGAAGCACTGTAATGAACGGAGCTCCTAAAAAGTTGAAACCTGAGCCGAATTATTTCGCCGTTGCCTGGAGCCTCGATAAACATAAGCTTTCTGCATTTCAACATACAAATTAGTATACAGTATGCCTCAAATATCATGCACAGGTTTTGTGACATACAATGCCGAGAGAGTTAAAGAATGTTCCACATATATCATTTGTGCGAGATTCTCGAGAAAAGAGCAACACCGAGCGATTAATACATTCATCAAACTGAGCTTTCCCGCCAACTTCGGATGCCAACTAAGAGACCCAGATAAGACAAGGGTCCCCACATATGGTGTGCAAGCCGTGTGTAGAGAATTTGTTACAGCGGTTTAAGGTTCAAATTGAATGAACGCCATTTGGATTACCACATTTTTGAAGAGAAGCAACTGACAGTATTTTGGATCGTTAATTCTGCAACACTAACGTGCAAAGCTTCAACAAGATAATTAAGTACATAAACCGAATAACCAAATCTACCTTCAGTGGTGCTACCTGTACCACGCAGTGATGTGTTGGGAGTTTCTGTTCCACCTGCTCCACTTTATGAAATAATGACAGACAGTCGTTACAGTTCTAATGAAGGTGACGTTGATAAAAAATATGATGTTTTTATGTTCCACAACTTCATGTCACAATATAATCTTGATGACTTAGTGATAAGACTTGACCTACGCAAATATTCAGCTGAACTTCTTGGTATCATGTTAAAGGAAAGAGAAATTTACTGTAGTCGGGTTTTTCATTTTTGAGGTATAGATATCGTGAAAATTTGTTTCTCCATACATTTGGAAAAATAATTTACTTATGTATTGCAGCAACGTCAATAGTAAAGTTAAGCAGATCAAAAAGTGCTTTAATCAAAATGAATGCAGACTCTGCATTGATTCCTCGCACCTCAGTTTTAAGGGAATTTTACCTAACAAATGAAAACAAACTTTCTTCTTAGCCCGTCATACATTCCGTACCAATGAAAGGGACTTGCGAAAAATGGAAATACTTTCGACGAAATCAAATATGAACATCACCAGTGGCAGATATATGCGGCAATTAAAGTGTCATCGCACATTTTGTGTGGACTTCAAGGTGGTTACACAAAGTATCAGCGATTTTTATGTCTTTGGGGGTAGTCGTCCTAGGGTTATTCATTACAGAAATAAAGGCTGGTCAGAGAGAACGCTTTTCGTGCCTGGGAGTGATTAAGTCCAAGAGCTTCTTCTATTCGGCAGCCAGAAATTACTTCTTCCGCCCTTGCATAGTATAAGTTGGTTGTCTGGAATTTTTACTATTTTTCAAACTAGAAACTGTGGAATGGCTTAGCTGAGTCATAGACGCTTATTGCACGTCACTATCAGAAGTGCTGGTCACCATCTTGCCGCTTGACGGAAGGACGGAAATACTTTCTCACTTAAATTAGTAGGAATATGTATGATGTACACTTATGATGTATTACAATTTGCTTTGGTACGTCATGTTTTGTTGGTTTGTTTATCTATAATCTCGTGCACTTTAAGATTATGCATTATGTATACTGATATTGGCTTTCGTCAATTTTACCTCATAAAGTGAGTTAATTACATAAGCATGGACTAATAAAAAACTATGTTAAGACCCTAAACCGATACTTTAAAGTACTATTTTAATGTAATGTATCTCCGTCTGTAACTTCACAAAGCCCACAAAGACAATGTGGGTGTTACACAAGAGAGTTTTATATAACTCACTCTAAGCCTAAGCGGCTTTCGGTACACATTCGGCAGCCAACAGACTTCATCTCACGCAACAAAGAGAAAGTGGGAAGCATAGCAGAGTCAGAAGAGCATTCGAGGTAGTGGGTGGCATGGAATTAGTAGCTCAGGACCGCTGCTGGTAAGGATGATCCATAGTTGGCAGCCGGAGATTAGTTGTCGTTGCATGTGAATCGTGGAAGCAAGGTCCACAGTCCAAGACCTGCAGACCTGAATGTTCTGTCACCAACAGTCTTTTAAGTGGAGGAATGAAAAATCAAATTTATTGTCCATAAAGGATCTGAGGGCACAAGGAGGCTGAAACTGGTGTTGCAGTTCAGTTAGATGTGGAGGAGCCAAGCCCTGGCGGGCTTTGTGGGTCATGGTAAGAACTTACGTATGGAAGTACTTTCTATAGGTACAAGTTACGTACCTTACAAGAAGCGTTTTCGCACATTAGTAAGGCAAAGTTGAAAGCCGAGATTTGTGTTGATCCACACACCTGTTTAAAGACACGCAGTTTACATAAAATAATACTGGGTAATAGTTGTAGGCATGGAATAGATTTATTTCTGCCGAGTTATGAACTGTCGCGGCAATCAAAACTGCCAATTTTTGACAACATGATTCGTAGCTAAGCGGCACTCGGCAGATAAATGACTGTCAGGATATATTATATAAGCTAACAGCATAAATCCTTCCTTTCCAATTTATGATAATTCAGAAAGGAGCAGAATGAGAGGATTCGTTGGGGTTATGGGAACAGAACTTCGACATCGAGGCCGATGTAACGGTAACATGATGGCTGATTACTTGTTGAGCCTGAAGCTCAAGAATCCGGCTGCTGAGCATAGCGAAACGTCGATGAAAAGGCTGTTTAAAAAAATTTACTAAATGGAGGCGTGCATTAAAATTTTACCTAACAAAGTTGTAAGTGTTATTAAGCGATGGCAAACATGTTATGTATTGCATGTGAAAATATTGTAAAATAAACTGTAAATTGTAAAACGAGTGACGCGCTTGTTTAAAAGAGTAACAGATTCTGAAATAGCATCTCAAAATTTACCAAAATCATCTATTGGATTTAGAAAAACTGACACAAGCTTTTCATTTGCTTGCTAGTTTTATGGAAAGCATTCACCTCGGTCGCATTCATTAAAGGCATTCACATTAGCCCTTAGGCCGAAACTGAGGCGGCACCACACTAAGGCCTATTGACAAGGGCATAGAAGATTAAGTAAAGGCACGAGCAATTTATAATCCTGTATTAAATGAGTAGTTGAGGGGATACCCTTATTTCAGTCTGGATGCTTTCCAAGCTTTCAAATTATTCAAACTTAAGGCACTGTCTCTAAAAGATTAAAAGTTAGCTACAGTCAGCAGACAATGATTAGAGTAAAAAAATGTATATTGGCCTCGTAGAACATTCGATTCGCTTGCTAGGCGCTGTACAAATGCTGTACACTAAGAATAAGTAAATAATTAATGGCAATATTAGCAGTCATCAAGCATGACATTGGTAGTTGTGACGCCTACAAGGTCAGCATGTAGATATGGTTAGTAGCAGCAGCCATAGCGTCAGTTCGCATAAGCGAATCATGGACGACTCACAAGGATCCACTAAATGCTGTCCTTACCAACTTTTTCAAGCTTCTTTTAAATTGAGTCTAGACAAAGGATGTCGTGACGTCTGTTGGAAGTAATTTCCAAGCCTTTTGATCATATGAACTAAAGATGCAGTCTCCAATCGCTTTGAAGTCCATACAAGGTATGGCTAAAATATTTGAGTCGGAACAGAGATTTATACGATTCTTGACCTAGTATTGAACTAGTTTTGTTAGGTAGGCAGGAGCTGGAGAATAAAAAAATATTTATAAATCGTTTGTATAGCACCCTATGAGAACTTCATCACTATTCAGGCGATTCACATATGCCTCTGGGGGGTCAAGCCTGCGACCTCAGCCAGACCTTGGTCGGAGCGAGAGCCTTAACGCTGGACCAAACCTTCACTAAACTTCGATTTTCGAAAGAATTCTGCAACGAACAACGATCGCAAATGAGAGCTCTCTATATCGGGAGGTGAGAATGATGAAGGAACCCAAAAGTAAGGGACCGAAACTTGAATTCGATAAGCTGTTCGATTGGGATCCACTTCATTTCGACAAAATGTAGTGTAATGTGGCAACTGCGGCACGTAAGAAGAACATACCAGATGCTGAAGAGTGTTGCACCAACTGTAAGCGCCTGGTTAGACCTGAAAGCAAGAGTTACAGAAGTCGAGATGGAATGTTAGAAAAGCATGGACCAATTTAACTGTAGTGTCCCTGTCTAAACGAACACAAATTTTGGCAATGTTATGCTACTGAAACTAGGTATTCTTTACTGTGGAGCTGATCTGTTCATCCAGTCAAATGTCTCTTTGGAACTGGCCACCTAGATTACTCAAGAGTGCTGCATGAGCTATGCTAGTGTAGCTGAATTTTAGAAATAACTGTTTCAGTTTTTAATTCCCTCTGAGTTGGCCATAAATAGTTGGTTCTACCGCCAGTGTAAGATGAGCACCGATATCTCCAGCTCAGGCCACTGAGCCGACAGAGAATATTTACGACAAAAACCCGGGTAAGAAAGTATTTCCTATAGGTAGGCCATCGAGAGGATCTTAAAACTATGACAAAACTGTGAACTTTAAGAATTTCTGGGAAGCCAGTATAGGTCGGAGAGAATTAATGAACTGTGACCGCTGTAACTTTCATGGTTTGCTAGCCTTTGATGCAGAGTTGTGCAGCAAAGGTTTTTTTTCCATTATGAAGAGATTCTCGCTGAGGCGAGAAGAACTACAAGCAGTGAATCTTGAAATGTAATACGGAATGTGAAGGCTCCTTCGAATAGTTTGAATTTGGTGTCTCAATTTTTCGGCCTGTGGAGCTAGTTTGGTAATTGAGTGAAAATCCAGTATGAACAAGACAAAATTATTGCAGGCAGACACTGCAAGAGGTTCTAGTCGAGCCTATTTTGAGGTTTGGGGTGTCCAATGTCTGAGCAACACAGCGTTTAGCAATAAACATTGATTCGGTTGTATCAAAATTTAATTGGAAAAACTGTTCTGCCATGCAAGACTACTTCCCGTTATCCGTACTGAATAACAATAAAGAGATTGAGTCATGCTATTTTTACGTGATGGATATAACCACAGAAAACTGGGTACAAATTGCATTAAATCAAAGATTAAATTGTTTTTGGTGATTAAACATGCCTATGGGAGCGCGTGAATTGTGAAAAGTATTGACCTGGTAGAGAGATATCGAGGTCACTTCTGACTTTAAAAACATCTTGGATGATTGGTGGGTGATCTTCAGTATCAAAGGCTGCCGATGGGAACTTCATTATTGAATTCCTAGAGCTCTGAATATGCAGAGCAAGAAGCTATGTTGTGTTAATACCGAATTCGAAAGACCAAAATTTTCCTGGATCGAAGTTAGACTCAAGTGAAGGAGTACGACGACCGGCTAAGAAATATACCTCCAAGTTAAAACCAGTGATATCCTTATCAGAATTAAGTTGAACTTGGAGGAAACCTGCTGAAAAGGCATCATGGGTGACAAATATTTAAATGATTGTTTTAAGGAGCTTTTTCTTGAGACTTGTTTACAATATAACCAAATACATCACAATAAATCTGTAAAAAAATTACAAAATCTTGAGTCATAACGGAACGGTAATTCAAAATCTTTACTTTCAACTGATTCTCTATGTCACATAATTTAATTTAAATGCAAACAATTCATTTATCAGATTACTGCAACTGTTAGATTCGTAATATCGGTAGTGAAGGAAATTATAGCGAAAATGGCTTCCATTTGAAGTTTATGTGGATGAGAAAATACCAAAATAAAACTAAAGCATACAATATTTTTATTTCATTGTGAAATATAATCCTAGCTACCAATAACAGTATTACTAAAATGTAATGCATCGTATCCTCTAAATTGGTCATGCTCCTCTTCTCCTCTAAGAGAAATGGTTACAGCTTAGTTGTAATTCCTTTCTTGCTCGCACATATGTTTAACGGCTTAGCTAACGCTAGCAAAATCAAAAAAGCAGTGTGAAAAAAATTCACATTATCGATTAACTTTAAATAGCTGTCTTTCTGAAGACAGATATTTCCATAAGAACTATTATCACGAGGCTTCAATTATCACTCGTTCATTTTTGATTTTAAATATCTCTTTTAATAATTTACTTAAAACCAAAGCCTTAAAATTAATAATAATTAGATTTGTTATAGGGCCATAACATAGCTTAATCTCTTTATAAAACTTAACATGTGCTGCAAAGGAAGCACGATTAAAGAGTAAGTGGTAGCATGCTCAATGTCAACAAGAATAACATAGTTTGGGGTGACCTGCACAGTGTCAGCAGGTAACTAGTGTTAGCGGCAGCAAGCATAGTCTCAACACAAATAAATATGTGAATTACGAATCACATGGACCGACTAAATGCTATATTGAACGGATCCATCTTTAATTTTGTTAATGGGGTCTAGTCAGTGGACGGTATAACGCAAGTTGGAAGTGGTTTCCGGGCTTCGGATGAAAATCAACTAAAGACATCGTGTCCAAAAGACTTGAGGTTGGTGCGAGGTATAGGTAAACGGTTGGATTCAAAAAAAAGCAAAGGTGTGATGCTGAGCCTAGTGGAGGAGTGGATCTCATAGGTAGGCTGGAGCCAAAGAATCCAGAGACAACAAAGTTAGTGACAAAACCATGAATTCGAAGAGGTACTTGACTGGGAGCCAGTGCAGGCTGGTGAGAAGTAGAGTGCTGTAGCAATTGTAACGCTCATTGCAGACAAGCCTAGCTGCAGAGTTTTAGACAAGCTGTAAGTACCCCATTTTACTTGCCTGTAGACCAGCAAGCAGTCAATTGCTGAAGCCGAGACAGGATGTCACAAATGCTTGGACCAATTTACATACGGTATTTTTGTCTAAGCTAGCCAGAATTTTAGCCATGTTTTGTAGCTGAAGGGAGGCACTGTGGAGCTCATGTATTTTTCTAATGAAAGGTCACTTTGGCCCTGGACGCTTAGAGTTCATAAGGATTCCACAGGATGTAAGCTGGCAGAGCCGATTGTCAGCGTCAGCCTTTCCGATATCTAAATCGCACTTATTTTTCCCATAACCCATAAGTTCGTTTTATCATCACTCAGTTTCAGAAAGTTTGCTGCCGTCCATGTGTTTATGTCATCAATGCATGCAGCAAGGAAGTTTAGAGAGATCAACTTGCTCAAAGGCTGGGAGGGATCAAAACAAAGGTAGAACTGAGTGTCATCCGCATAGAAGTGAAAACCTAGATTGTGCTTAGCAATCACATCGGCAAGAGGGAGAGTGTAAACCGTGAAATGAACCGGACCTAGAACGGAGCCCTGAGGTACCACATATTTCAGAGGTACCTTAGATGATCTTTGTCCATTCATGTCAATATTATTGTGTCTTCCACTGAGGTGGGACCTAAACCATTTCAGTGAAAAGCCAGTGATGCCGAGGCAAGATGAGAGCTCTCAAGAAGGAGGCATTGTTCGAGAGTATCAAAAGATGCCTAAGAATCGAGCAAACAAGCAGAAAGACTCTAAGTGCATTCCTAAATAGGTCGTTATACACCAGAAGCAATGCTGACTCTGTGCAGTGACTAGATCTAAAACTGGACTGAAACCAAATAGCAATATTTGAATTTTCAATACAGTGTTCAGCAGTTTTTTAACGAATCATTTCAGTGTCTTTGTCAGGAGCAGTATAAAGGAAACTGGGCGGATGTTGCTAAAGTTTTCTTGGTCTAGTGTTGCTTTCTGGAGTGGTGGCAGACTACAGCCTTTTCGAAAGGTGCCGGGACATGACCTGAGGCTAATGACCTATTTATGATGTTATTTATGCATGGCAGAAGCAGACCTAGTCACCTTCGAAGCACGACACTGGGAATAGGGTCTTGATGACTAGGAGTCTTTTTTGATTGGAATACGACCTTTAAATCGACGATGTCATTAGATTACTCATTTGAATGAAGACATTGAAGTGCTGCATGGAATTGAACTACAAGATTCCAGGTGGAATGCTACCACCCTATGGGTGGAAAACTTATCATGTCTATCTTGTTTAAAAAGAAGCTAGCCAGGCAATAGGCTTGGTCGTCAAAATGATCACTAGGTAAGGAGCTAATCTGGGAGCGGTCAAGGAGATTATCGATCGCTGACGTCAGCATTTTGGGATTGTGCATAGATGAATCAACTACTATACTTGGCCTATGCTAGGATTGATTGGTATACTTTACAGTAGTCCTCGTACACTCATAGATGGACAGTCAGTCCTGACCTTGTGCACTCATTTCTAAGCTTGTACTCAGTAGACCTAGCTAGTTTAATATGTGAGGTAAACCATTGGTCATCTGGGCCAGGATAGACAGTGTGCATTGTCAGGGTTGTAATTTCTTCGAGTAAATCAGCTAAAAGCCTTAGTTATTATGAAATATCAAAGAACTTTATTATCGGTCATTCCAATTGTAACTGGAAGATTTGAAAACAATCGCACAGTTTTAAGGTTCTTGACATTTTCGATTTCGCTTCCTCTGCCTAAAATCTGAAGAGAATAGAAAGGGATTCAGTTCTCTGAGGTCGTTGTAATAGATGTGTTTTTATTAATATCATTTTATATATTACTATTATTATCGAATGCTTCTACATTTAAAAATGTAAGCCTAAATTTATTCTGTTCTTAAAAGCTTTCCCCAAACTGGGTTTCGACAGAAAATCTGTTTTGCGACTTCTGTCATCTGGGTATCTAAGTTTTATGCCACCGGATGGCCATATCACTTCAATGTCATTCAAAGCCCAATTTTAACGGGATAAGATAGTATAAATTCAACCTTTTTTAGGTATTCCACATATTGGCTACTCAATAAAATTAAAATCATATCCGGATGTCTCTATATTAATTCTGAAGATTCTCCTGCCAGTGAAATCAGAAGCTCTTTTATTCTGCCTTTAAATTTGTGTGCCTGACCTACCGATCCAAAGGGCTTTCAATTTAGGCTCGGCATTTCAAAATAGACTCTTTAGATTGCAATCGCTTAGCTTCGACTTTGACTAACCACACATCCTTAGGAGAGTATTTCTTCAATTATCTTTATGTGCTCCTAAAACCTAAAATTCGCATTTAAATGTGATCTAGACACCCTCTCATTGACTTCATTGCATTTAAGAAATGTAAGAAAACCACTGCATCATTACTGCTGTCCCGATAATGTTACATTGGTGGGCTTAAGCATAGTGATTCTGTGCATGGTCTCTCACTGCAATGGACAAGGTTGCCGCATAAAAATTAATTTCTAATGAAGAAATATGTTTCTCTTTACGGTGCATTAAAACAACTTTACAATAGTCTCCCCATGATAGCTAACAATATTAAGAAATAATAAAAGTAAGATATTTTTAATAGATCTATTATCGATAGTTTTAAACTCTGGGATAACTTGAAAAAGTAAAATATTCAAGATTATTGAGTGCTAATTCAGTATCAGCATAATGCCAGTGCTGTAGATAGTAACGTATACCGTTCACATTGCCACTAATGATGACAGTGTGAGCAGTATGACTCCTATCAAATTGGCACCGAGCCAGGCTTACGTAAACATATTCTATAGTAGTATCTATTGCAAAAGAGTCATTTTAAATTTCGACATACAAATAATATTAATGCACTTGATAAAGCGCCCTAATAGAACTCAATCTCTTTCTATTTGCTTTACATTTGCTGCAAAGGGAAACGCGATTGAATGGTGAGTAATATTATGCTTGATAAACAACATGAATAACATGGTTAGGGGTGACATGCACAGGGTCACCATGCAAGTATGGTTAGTGACAGCATGCACAGTGTCAGCATGCATAAGCGCATGAAGGACGAATCACAGGGACCCACTAAATGCGGTCCTAAATAGGTGTGTTTTTATTCTTTTTAAATGTGGTCAAGTCACGGATTCTCTGACGCAAGTCGGGAGTGAGTTCCAGGCTTTGGGAGCATACGAACTAAATTTACGGTTTCCAAAGGATTTGAAATTTGTACAAGGTATTAGTAAACTGTTGGATTCCGAAAAGCCGGTGGTACGATGCTTGGCCTGGTGGGTGAGTAGATCTGAGAGATAGGCTGGAGCCAAAAAATGAAGTGATCTAAAAGTGAGCGACAAAACCTCAAAGTCGATCCTTTGCTTGACTGCTTGCCAGTGAGTTCGGCGAGAAGCGGTAAGAGTAATGTGGCAACTGCGAAGCTCACGACTGACAAGCCTAGCTGCTGAGTTTTGCACCGGCTGTAATCACCTAATTGCAAATGCCGGTAGGCCAGCAAGCAGTGAGTTATAGAAGTCAAATCGGGATGTCGCAAATGCATGGACCAACTTAGACGTGATATCCTTATCTAAACAAGTCCGAATTTTAGCAATGTTACGTAGCTGAAAGTAGGCAGACTTGATTGTAGGGCAGATGTGGTCGTCTAACGAGAGGTCACTTTGGAACATGATACCCAGATTTCGAGCTGATTCAGCATGAGATAAGCTGGCAGAGCCAATTTTGAACGTAGAATTAATCCCTATATAGGTTTCACACAACTAGCTGCAAGAGAATCAAAATCCAGTGGTCGTTGACTTTGGAGGTGTCAGCTATAGCAAGCGAGTATCATGATTAGGCCAGCCGGCTCAAGCGAAGACGAGAAGAGGTTAAAGACCGTCATGGCAACAAGTTAAAAACATACGGCTAGTTAAATGGTCAGAATTTGGTGAAGTTATGCACACAAAGCACACCTGACAAAAATTTCAAGTTCGCTGGCGTGAATACATTGCTGTCATCTTTACCTGAGACTTACATGACGTCGTTGCAGGCTGTAGCAATAACCGGAAGTGAGTTCCTGACTTTTAAAGCATACGAACTAAATTCTCGATCGACGAGAGATTTTGATTTGTATTTTACCAATAACAATAGTATAATTGCATGCCAGTGCATTCCATTCCACTTTACAGCATCTGTAGAGGAATCAGTGCGAGATTAACTCCTCTGAGGTACCTTTACCGAGGTAATGTATATGTTCCTAATATTATCGTCATAATTTGGGGATAGGAACGGCAAAATGACAAGACGCTACTGGTTAGGTGATGAGAGAGCAAGAGAGAGAGAGAGAGAGAGAGAGAGAGAGATAGAGAGAGAGAAAGTGAGAGAGTAATGGAAGAGCCTGGCGGTTCGACAGGTAAGCTGGTGCGAGTAAATGAAGTGACCTTTATGCCAGATTGAGGGTGGTGAAACTGATTAAATGCCTGACAGGGCAACATTTACAAGCAAGCATTTAGAGAAATATGGTGATGTCTACTGGGCCGTTGATCACAGACCTGCCGAGCCTACGTCTTTTTCACCAGTTGCAGACAACTAAGGAAACGAGTCCAAAGTCCTGAATAAAGAATATTGCTATACTGTTAAAGCATTGGCATACACTCTTATTAATTAATAATTCACTTTTATAGCGCCTTTAGTGAACTTGATCTCTACTTAGGCGCTTCCCATATGCCACAGGGCTAAAGGCCACGACCTCATCAGAGTCAGTACGGTTAGAAACTGAAATCAATTATATTATACTCAGAATATATTACCATAAATAAAGTTAATACAAAAGACTAAAAAGATCTGCAGCAATGAGCTTTCAAAGATTCTAATAAGTAAATCGGGTAATTCCGTCAGTCGTTCCATCACGCTACACTTCCGTCACACAGCAAGATGGTGACCAGTACTTTTGGGATTGCCATTTAGTAGACTTGTAGCTCTGCTATGACACAGCAAAACGAGTCCAAAGCATTGAGCTCTAGCTAGCACAAAATATCGGTGCATTTGTAAGCATATAAAAGCCCTTTTTCTGAAAGAAGCCATGTAATCAACATAGGGTTTCTTTGCAGAAATTGTTATGTTTTAGATAAAAAGCGAGAGGACCTAATAACCAGTTGTATATAGGTTTCAGCGTGTCCACGAATAATAATAGTCGTGGTAAAAAGAATTTTTAGTAAACTTAATAAAACTATTTCTTCCTCTCTGGGAATTTCACATAAGCTGAAAAGAAATAATGCTTAGTAAAAAACTATGCACGCATGTAAGAAATAGGCTAGTTGTGAATTTTTCTATGCAATGACATTCAGTCAAGATAAATTATGTCAATTAGTACAGTTGCTTGCATGACAAGCTGTTCACCCTTACCAGACTTCCATAAAGTGGCGATACTATGAACACCACAAGCCGAAAAACTCCGAAGATTAAGCCGATTTCTATTGCTGAAGCACCTTTGGCAGTAGCCTAGAAAATGTTTAGACTTTAGTTTCCTGTCCAGTATCCAGCAGACATGCGTTTAGTCCATCTGCTTTTTAGATTGGCACCTAACGCATTAGCCAGATGTTTAAGCTCAAATGCCTACTCAGACGAGCTCCTGCGAAAAAAAAGGCGGCAGAGCCACAGCTCATACTCTCACCTCATGTGGAAAGAATGGAGAAATGGTGGCAAATGCTAAATTCGAGCTGAACTCCGATAGAGCAAACATGAAAATTAGTACCTTGTGTTTCATGGTTAAAGGACCAGCAGATTTACCCTTCTCTTTTTCCTGAGTGTCCACCAAGTTTGGCTGCTCCAGTTCACTGCATGCTGGCTGACCAACTTCAAGCTTAAATAGCTCGTTATGCTCCGTAGCATTCTCAGCCTTCATCGTGAACTCGTGCCACGGTAATGAGATCCAGCATTTGAACCATCGACTTAGTGGGGCTGGAAGTGCCAGAAAACAACGCTTCCTATTGGATATTTCAATACCTTACTGAGAACTCACGATGTGATTATAGCCATTATGACTACCATCGACTTCCAGAAAGTCGATGCCAAACCTGATTCATTGAATCTCAGATTATACGGGTGTAAGTGATCTCGGTGTGAGGAGCTAGTGCAAGAGCCGCAATGAAATGCCATCTACTATTGCCTGAGCGAGATTAGCCAGTGCGAAAATATCCGGTTCCGGATGGCTTCGATCTGGCCTTATGTCGCAAAATTCCAAATCTTGAAACTACACTAGATGCTTTCCACATGGATATATCAGTGGTAATCAGTGAATTTAACTCGGTAAGCTTATGTTGGAGCATGTTCAGGTACATTTACTTCTGACCTAGCAAACTATCACACAGTCTAGTCTCTGCCTTCGTACCAAAGTCTTGAAAAGGCTTGGGACTACAAAATGTGTGAGATATTAAAAAATATTTATTCTCATGAAAATTTCAGTCGAGATTAAAGCTAGAAAATTCAGATGAAGCTGCTTTTCTTGTGTTACAACAATATCGTGAGGCGGCCATGACTATTGCTGCACAGCCCTCATTCTGCTTGATCTATCACTAGCACGAGACACCATCCATTAAAATGTCTAATTTATGCGATTGAGAACTACGAACAATCTAGTGGATGAGGACATAGCGTGGTTTGAATCTTCCTTGGCCAGATGCTGTTCATTCCTTTCCGTGTAGCGGTCCAGTCTCGTCCATCAGACCAGACACATGAGAAGTTCTGCTAGGGTAAATTTGTGCTCCTTTAAATTTGTGATCCTACGCGGAAAATAATTTAGCTGCTCCATTCCTTCGCTTACAAAATCACGGGCGGCACAAGTGTTTTCCTCAAAGGTTTCTAGACTTTATAACGCACTTCCACAGATCTTTGACAAAACATTTACCATTTACCATTTACCACATTTACCATCCTGATGTCGACTGTGGCGTATCAATTATGAGGTCTTGAGCTGCCATTTTCAAGCCACACACTTCCTTGACTGCTTACCTAACTAAGCTATTCTTATCGATTTCTCTTCGTTGGTCGAGGTGAAGTCTAACCTGGCTACCGCATGCTTAGACTGTGAGTGTGCTATTGAAAGCTTTCTGGCTTAACAGTCAGGTAGTTCTTTTGACTTTCTCGAGTTACAGCCTGACAAATATTACATTACATTACCGTACAAAGTTTCGGATGGAGAAGCCTCTGACTAAGGTATTAACGTTTTTAAATAATTACAAGTCGAGCTTCAGGATTTATGCATCAGCAGTGATATAGTCTGGCTGAAGTATAGCATTAACGATTCACTGCAGTCTCTTGTATGAGGCCTTCCTCGTTCGGGAAAAGGAAAGAGACCTAACAGCTCCTCAAATGGTCGGCACTAAAGTTTGTCTTCGCCATCCCACTATAGTTTTATATAAATTACTGCCAATGATTTCCCAACTGTTGTTGTTGCTGTCATGTGTGCATCTTCGTTACAGAAAGTTTTAAGAACATACAGCTTGGTTTGAATGTATTTCCGAAATACTGAGTTGTCCAGGTCATCGGCACTTTATCTTTCTGGAAACGTCTGAGTGCCTTCAGCAACAGATCCGAATAAATCGATACCTGAAACGATCTCAAAATATCGTGTAGCATTACTACGCTCACCACTATAATTAACATATATCGCTAAAAATTGCAGGAGTGAATGATCCTTTAAATTATAAGTTTCATTCCTAGCATTTTCTATGCATTGCAGCCATATATGATTTTCATCGGGAAAATGTGTGGAGTGTTATATGGAGCACATAGCCGAGCTCTTAAGGCATACGGAAATGTATGTATGTATCTATCTCCGTCAGTAACTCCACAAAGTCATAAAGACCATGTGTGTGTTACGCAGGAGAGTTTTGTATAGCGCACTCACAGCCTAAGCGGCTTTCGGTACGCATTCGGTAGCCAACAGACTTCATCTCACGCAACAAAGAGAATGTGGGAAGTGTAGCAGAGTCAGGAGAGCAGTTGAGGTAGTGATAGAGATAGATGGTAGAGTAGCATAGAAGTAGAAGCTCAGGACCGCTGAAAAGGATGTGCTATAGTCGGCAGTAGGAGAGTAGTTGTCATTGCGTAAGAATTGTGGAAGCGAGTTCCACAGTCTAGGACCTGCAGAGCTAAAGCTTCTGTCGCCAACTGTCTTTAAGCGGAGGAATGGGACAGCTAATTTATTGTCCACACAGGACCTCAGGGCGCGAACAGGCTGAAACTGATGCAGCAGTTCAGCTAGGTACGAAGGAGCCAAGCCGTGGCTGGCCTTGTGGGCCAGCGTAATTACTTTGCTCTGTATCCTTTGCTCAACCGGCAACCATTCTAGCTCTTTCAGCAAAGGAGACACGTGCTCAAACCACTGGGACTTGACCAGCCTTGCAGCCATATTCATAGTCCGCTGTAGTGGCATAATAGCTTTCTTTGGTAGCCCAGCCAAAAGGGAATTACAATAATCAAGCCGAGACAGAACTAAAGAGCTAGTTAAATTTTTTTACAAGCCACTTTGGAAGACAGCTCCTAATCTTGGATAGGGATTGGATGTGATGGCTAGCGGTAGAGGCAGTCTTCTGAATGAAGCTTTTGAAATTGAGGCAGCTGTCGAACACGACACCTAGATTACGAGCACGTGGTGAAGGTCGCACAATAGCATCACCTATTAGAACAGCAAAGCCTTTTAATCCAGCCACACGCTTAGGGTGTCCTATGAGAAGCAGTTCGGTTTTATCGTCATTTAATTTCAGGAAGTTTTCCGACATCCAGGATCGAATATCGGCAAGGCAAGCATTCAGTTTCTCAGTTGCTGCAGCAGATTCCGACGGTTTAAATGACAATACAACTGAGTATCGTCAGCATAGAAGTGATATCCTATTCCATGGGCCTTAATCACTTTTCCCAGAGGTTGCGCGTAAATGGAGAACAGCAAGGGACCAAGTACAGACCCTTGAGGGACTCCACAGGTGACCCTTCTCATGTCTGAGACCTGACCCCCACACGACACGGATTGAATACAATCAGACAAGTATACTAGCATGCTTTCAGTACACAGTGAACAATGGAGTTATTTTGACTTGGAACATAAGCCCAATGAACTCGCTTTATCGATGCCACGATTAGCCAACAATAACACGGTTGAAGACTCGTGAATTCATTTGACATGCAGTGCACGAGAATCACGATGGCGAACAGGAAAAGTTTCCATAATCGCTGAATCATTGCTGGAGAAGGTGAGTAGACTTAGAATGCTTCTTACTTTAAGCAGCTTTTGAACCTACTAAAGAAAAAAAAAGCGACATCTGGAAGAGTTGCTGATACTTGACTTTTCCGAGTTTGTCAAGAAGCCCTTCCTTATTGTGGTCTACTATTGCATTGAGTAAAGCGAGGGTAACAGGGTTCATCACAATTGACGTTAAAAGAGATGACATCAGGCTTGTACCGTACGTTATTAAGCAAACTTTTAGAATGTACAGTCTGAACCACGACTAAAGAGAAAACCTGGACGATAGAAACTTCTTTTGTTGAATGATTAGTCGAGGATAGCGTACCTAGTAATTGCTTGTTATTGTCAACCATGTCCATGCACTCACCTAAAATAATAAATCATAACCAATTCTCGCCGACCTGCACTGGCTCCCAGTCAAGCAGCGCATCGACTTTAAGGCCTTTTCACTCACTGTTAGGTCTCTTCATTCTTTTGATCCAGCCTACCTATCAGATATATTCTTCCTCCAGACTAAGCATCGTACCAACCTCTTTCGGAGGGTAACTGTTTCCCGATACTTCCTTTGGAGAGCTTGCCTTTAGTTCGGATGCTCCCAAAGCCTGGAACTCACTCCGTACTTGCATCACGATATCTCCTGAATTGTCCACATTTGAAAAGAAACTAAAATGGATCTATTTGTCCCAGCCTTTATTGGGTACACGTGATTTGTATTTTATGTGCTTATGTGTGCTGACACTGTCCTGGCTGCCACTGACCATACTTGCATGCTGACCCTGTGCATGTCGCACCTAACAAGGTTATTCTTGTTGTTCATCGAGCATGCTACCGCTAACCACTTGACAATGATTTTTTATGCAGCAAATTTAAAGTACCTAGAAATAGATAAGAGTTCACTGAGGGCGCTATATCAAACGTACTATTATTATTATTATAACTTCAGAGGGCATGCACTGCAATCGCAATCTTAACAGCTGATCTGTGTCATTATTTACATATGTCGTATGTTGGAAGTCTTGTTGCATTTGATGTTCTCTACATAAATAGCAATAAGGAAAAACCTTCCACTGTCATGAGAGCACTAGTGGTCTGTAGTAACGTGATTGTTATTCTATTCAGACCTCTGGGTCTCAGTGACAATTACTTAATATTCTTCAATGCTTAACCTCGCAACGTCTTACCTTAGATCTCAGATTAGCCGCAGAGCCGCGATCGTGGTATTAAAGACTCTTAAGTTTTCTTTTACCGATTTCTTTTACTTTGACCTCCATTAATGAAATAATCCCTTCTAATGAATGAGGCTGCTCCCTTCAAGGCAAACCGCAAGTTCAAAGTATTTGATAGCTTACTTCCGATTAATACTCTCAAAAATCAAGGAACAGCCTAGATCATGCTCCAGCCCAGTCAGAAAGTGATATAACAACACAGAGTTATAGGCAAACTGAACTATAGCACGTGCCTGCACGTCAGAGTCCGTCTTACACCGTACAACTGCTCAAGCCCCTAAACATCTAATATGCAGCAGCTGAGCCAAGATTTTCATCTAGGAAGCCAAGCCAACGAAACGGTTTATGTAGGAGCAAGACCAGCGTAATTTTCATGCATGTGGGCCACGACCGATTACAAGTTAGAGTGCACGATCGTGGAGTTTATTCCACATAAACTTAGTGGTTCCTCATCGATCGGAATTAAGTCAAAATTTTGTCTTTGGTAACGTTCGTGCCGACGGGGTGAAGGTCATTGTTGGAATTGTAAGCTGCACACGTCCCTGTCCTGATGTATTGGTGGCACATACCCCCTGGCCCATCCACTGCCACGAGGCTAAAGTATCAACCAAAGTTGCTGCATACTTGACGATAAATCAAGAGGATTTTATCATATGAACCCGCCGGGTTCGTCCATTTACATTCAGATAGTTGCATATGGAATTCAATATTTAGGGAAGTAACTTGCGTTTCTTTATCCAAAACTACACGGAAGTCAACAAAAACTCAGGTTTCGTGACAGGGCTGCTGGCGAGAGCAAACTTGCAACGTCCGCCAAAAAGCTGATCTCTAATTAACCGTTTTCCTTAAAAAAGTGCTACAAATTGAGGCTGGCTGTCATCCTAAATAAGTTTGAACAAGTTAAGGACTGTCAGGTCCGTCCTGGAGTTTCATTTTGCATACGGCTGATATAAAGAAAACAATGACTGCAAATCATTGGCTTGGAAAAATATTTCATCAGACATGGTTAATTACTTACCGTTTTGCATTTGAGATTAATTTCTTTTAATTTTAATTAATCTATTGTTTAAGTTAGAATGGCCACCTGTCGTAGCAAACGAATTGAATTATAGATTAACAAGGGTAGTCGGTTAGTATCCACTACCATTTTTCTTTTTAAATGTTAATAAAAAACTGTCTAGGTTACCCCATCACCGATTGGCTTATCATTTCACCAATTCCTTAACATCTAAGATAGAAAAGTTTACGCCATCCATGCAAAAGACCCAAACCCAGGGGTCGGTAACCTTTGGAGACTGAAGAGCCAAAAGTTACAATTTACAAAATTTCCCAGTTTTTAAAGAGCCACTTACATTTTTATTTCAATATCCTGTTATTTTATTAGGATTAGATATACACATTTGATTTTTGATTTAAAATGAATAGCTTTAAATGTGAAACAATATTTATTTATATAAAGACATACAAATGTTTTGCACAGAACATATGAAAGCATTTTAGCTGACTCTCGTAGAATAATGAAACTAGTAATCAAATAATATAACTATATTTACTGTATAATAGATATTTACAATAGTTACATCAATGGGAGCATTGGCCTCGCATGACTTTTGAAAGTTTGGTTAAATCTGGCTCATAGCTTGTTGTTTTCCGTTTAAAGCACTCCTCTAGATTTTTTTTCTTAGTTGGCTTCTTACTTTACTTTTTATTATATTCATGCAAGAGATCGCTGGCTCGCACGAATATGTTGACCCGAAGATCGTCAGTACTTCCAATGCCAACTTCTTCACTACACTGTAGCATTCTGGAAGACGATTCCATGCCTCAAATATGAGTGCCTCAACTCGCGGCATTTCTTTTAGAGCTGTCCAATTGTGCAGTGTAACGAGCATGCTTTTCTGGACCTCCAGCTCTTTTAACTTGCTCTTGAGTGCTGTGAACTTACCACTCCACAAATGTTTTCAAATCCAGTAATTGCATTTGAAGCGAACCAGCAGCAATTCCAAATGGCTCAATGTTGATCTCATTTGTAATTGTGTTGAGAGGCTTTACTATGAACGCAAGAGTACTTGCGTTTGTTTTGAATTGCTCAAATCTCTCAGCGAATCCATACTTCATTTTTTATAGTAATTCTAAAGTAATGCGTGTCAATAGTTGCATTGATTTCATCGCGATATTGCTTAAGATTTTCAAAATGAAGTAATTCACCGCTCTCTATTTCTTCGACAAAAAGAAGTAATTCATTTTCAAAACAAACCACTTCTTCAAGCAAGGCATTGGCTGGGTTTCCCTTTTCTTGCAGTTTTACATTTAGCTCATTTAGTTTCTGTGTGATATCCACTATGAAGTTCAATTTTTGCAGCCATTTGTCTTCTTTCAATTCGGGATAGACAATGCTTTTTTCATTTAAGAATGTTTTTATTTCCCTCAAGCTAGAAGCGAAACGTTTCAATTCGTTACCCCTGGAAAGCCAGCACACTTTATTGTGCAGAAATAGGTCAGAATACTGGCTTTCTATTTCTTCAAGAAATTCCTTAAACTGGCAATGGTAGATAGCTTTTGCCAAAATACTGTTAATGATTTTAATAACCAAGTTCATGACCTCTACCATTTTGGTCGGAAATGTTTGGGCGCAAAGCGCCTCTTGATGAATTATGCAGTTAAACGTTAGAATTGTGTGGTATACTCTTTGCCAAAGAATCGGCGTTACCCTCTCATGTATTCCTGTCATACTTCTGGTTCCATCAGTTGCTACGGAAACGATTTTATTTATATTAATTTCATAGCCTTTCAGGCATTTTGCACAGCATTTGCTATATCTTTTCTATGAGTTTGCCCTGAGTGCGGCAGCAATCCTAGCAGTTCTTCTTTTGGACCTTGGGACGACATATACCTGACGTAAAGGGTACCTTGTGCCGTGTATTTTATGTCGCAAGACTCATCCATAGCAAGTGATAAAGCAGATTCCAGTTGAATGTCTTCCACATGCACGTGTGTTACAATTAAAGACATTTTAGAAGTACTCTCTTGTACTGTTTTAGCAGATAATGGCAAATCTTTGATTTTCTTCATGATTTCCGTTTTGTTTTGAAATCACGTAACAGTTCTTCAGCTCCACGTACGAAACAATCTTTGACGTACTCACCATCTGTGAATTACTTCCCTACTTTTGCAATGTGTAGTGATATTGTGAAGCTTTCCAGATTTACATTATTTGAAGATTGCGCCCAGTTACTTAGTATAGAACTCTACTGTTTTTTTTTTTTTTTGAAGCTCTTTAACAGCTTTTTTTGTGCGTCACCGGTTGGATATTTAGCAGCGAATCTGGTATGTTTTGTAGTGAAGTGTCTCTCCAAATTTGACTTATAATTGTGTGCAAGTTTTTTTGGCAAATTAGACAAGTCAGAAGGCCATCCCTATCCAAGATTAGAAGCTGTCTCCCACAGTGGCTTGTAAAAGATTTAACTAGCTCTTTAGTTCTGTCTCGGCTTGATTATTGTAATTCCCTTTTGGCTGGACTGCCAAAGAAAGCTATTATGTCACTGCAGCTGACTATGAATATGGCTGCAAGGCTGGTCAAGTCCCAGCGGTTTGAGCACGTGTCTCCTTTGCTGAAAGAGCTAGAATGGTTGCCGGTTGAGCAAAGGATACAGAGCAAAGTTCTTATGCTGACCCACAAGGCCAGCCACGGCTTGGCTCCTTCGTACCTAGCTGAACTGCTGCATCAGTTTCAGCCTGTTCGCGCCCTCAGGTTCTGTGTGGACAATAAATTAGCTGTCCCATTCCTCCGCTTAAAGACAGTTGGCGACAGAAGCTTTAGCTCTGCAGGTCCTAGAATGTGGAACTCGCTTCCACAATTCTTATGCAACGACATCTACTCTCCAACTGCCGACTATGGCACATCTTTTTCAGCGGTCCTGAACTGCTACTTCTATGCTACTCACTACCTCAACTGCTCTCCTAACTCTGCTATGCTCCCCACTTTCTCTTTGTTGCGTGAGACGGTCTGTTGGCTACCGAATGCGTACCGAAAGCCGCTTAGGCTGTGAGTGCGCTATACAAAACTCTCCTGCGTAACACCCACATGGTCTTTATGACTTTGTGGAGTTACTGATGGAGATACATTACATTACATTACATTACATCTGTGTTGCTTACGAATGCAAGAAACTCCGTCCAATCGTGACTAAATTTTCGGTTTTCTTCTTTAGTTCGTCTCTTCTTTTTATCAGATGCCATTCTGGTAGCGGAGCTGAAATAAAGATTTTAAAATTGTATTTGGCTATCTAAAACGGCGGTAAAATCGTTAATTAAATATTTAATTTCGTTAATTGCTAATCTGTAAAAAATTCAACTTTGTTAAACGTTAAATCATATGGACAAGTAGTGTACCTCCGGAAAAAAAAACATTTTTTTAAATTATCCATTGAACTATTTTTTTCTATACAATGTTTACTTTGCGTCACTGTAAAAACGTAATAGGTATACGGAATAATAAAATTTTTCTGTACCTTTAGACGTTCAAAGGTACAACAACATGAGTGTTCGGAGGTACAACAAAGGATATGTTCAGAAACTTTCACAATTTGAGGTAATGAATATTCAAAGCAGACAATACATTTAGACAGCTCAACACATATAGTTCATATTCATATTTAATACGTATCATACCAACATGAAACAAACAGAATAAACAGGACAGCATAACTATGGAAATATTTACGTCTTGATCAAAAAAGTCTGACTGCGACTGTTGACGACACAGTGCACCGATGACTAAGCAAACAGAACAGTGTTGCCACATTTCAAAAATGCTACTCTCTTGAATTTTTCCATGTATATATCATATTACTAGCCTACTTAAATCATAATGTCCGAAGGTAAGGTCGTCCGAAGGTACACCACTTACTCTTACTTACCATTGAGAAGATAATTTGCTTTTAAATCGTCTTCTTCTTGAAATAACAAAAAAACTGTTGTTTCTCGCAAGCGATCAAATAAACACGCATGGAACCGTGCTCCGAGGAAGACATACTGAAGACTAAACACTACCGTCCGCTATGTTGCTGGCTGGGTGGTAGTAGTGATCACCTTAAGTACCTCTGAAATATGGAGCACCTCAGGGCTCCGTGCTAGGTCCGGTTGTTTTAACGGTTTATAATCTCCCTCTTGCTGATGTGATTGCCAAGCACAATCTAGGCTTTCACTTCTATGCGGATGACATTCAGTTGTACCTTTGCTTTGATCCCTCCCAGCCTTCGAGCACCTCAAATTCTCTAAATTCACTTGCTGCATGCATTGATGACATCCGCACATGAATGGCAGCCAATTTTCTAAAACTGAACGATCACAAAACTAACTTACTAGTTATGGCCAAACCCAGTGTGATTCAGAGATAGATTGGAAAGGCTGACCCTCAAAGTTGGCTCTGCCAGCATATCTCCAGTCGAATCAGCTCGAAATCTAGGTGTAATATTCCAAAGTGACCCCTCGTTAGACGACCATATCAGCTCCACGGTCAAATCCGCCTATTTTCAGCTTCATAACATCGCCAAAATTAGGGCTTGTTTAGATAGGGATACCACATCTAAGTTGGTCCATGCATTCGTGACATCCCGTCTCGACTTCTGCAATTCACTGCTTACCGGCCAACCAGCGTTTGCGATCAGGCGATTGCAGCTGGTGCAAAACTCTGCAGCTAGGCTTGTCTGTCGTGAGCGTTGCAGTTGCCACATTACTCCACTTCCCGCTGACCTGCACTGGCTACCAGTCAAGCAACGGATTGACTTCAAGGTTTTGTCGCTCACTTTTAGGTCTCTTCATTCTATGGCTCCAGCCTATCTCTGAGATATACTACCCCATCAGGCCAAGCATCGTACCACCCGCTTTTCGGAATCCAACATCTACAAACATCTCTTACGAACCGTGCATTTAGTTCGTATGCTCCCAAAGCCTGGAACTCCTTCCTGACCTGTGTCAGAACCTCCCTTGACCTGACCACATTTAAAAGCAACTTAATAGCACACCTATTTAGGACAACATTTAGTGGGTCCCTGTGATTCGTCCTTGATGTTCTTATGCGTGCTGACACTGTGCATGCTGCCACTAACCACATTTGCATGTTGACCCTGTGCATGTCATCCCTAACCATGTTATTCATGTTCTATATTTTTCAAGCATGATTTTACTTACCATTCAATTGCATTTCACTTTCCAGCAAATGTAAAGTGCACAGAGAAAGATTAAGTTCTCTGAGGGCGCTTTATTAAGTGCATTAATATTATTACTATAGAGTGACTAGTGACAGCGGCAGTCGGCACTTCGGCTGTGGCAAGCATGGAGCCGTCGCCACGGACCTAGCCACAGCACGGCTATGGGGCTTGGCCTGGTTACCCAAGCGGCTGTCATCTGTCCGTTAACTCCAACTATTCTCACTGTTCTCTGTTGCGTGTTTTATCATGTTTAAAGTTTTTTTGCAGTGAAATATTTTTTATGAGTTTTGGAAATAAAATAATATAATTATTAATATTGCCGCATGGAACTGGAGAGTCACATCTTGACATTGAAAGAGCCGCCGCATGCGGCTCGCGAGCCGCAGGTTGCCGACCCCTGCCCTAACCCCAACCAGTCAGGAAGTTGGCATCTCGAGCTCTTATCATGTATTCCCCCTCACGCCTGTCTCTGGTGAGTTGTTCACTAAATGTGTCCTCGGTCCTCGTTGACCTCATCACCTGGTTGCAACTTTATTCCTAAGGAGACGCAAATGATCGTTACTTATAAAACATATTTTTAGTACGTCCTCTATTATTGGTTAGGCTCATAATTCCGAAAATTGCTCTAAGCCAGTCATTCGCTCAAAATCATGCCTTGATCAAGATAGCCCCATAACCTACGTCAACGATTGAATTTGTATTCTTATCCAGGAAACTTGAGGGATTTTTGGCCCAGCATGTGAATGACTAAATCAATTCATCAACTATGTACGTGAGTTCATCGCTAATCTAAAGCTAACACATCCAAGAAAATCTCAACTGCCGGTTTAAAACGTTCTTCTGAGCCATGACGGTCCTTTCAGCATCTCAGTGCCACTGCTTGTGCATCACTTAGGAGGATGCGATGCAATTGACATTCTGGTCGTTTTAGCTTTCATTTCCAAACGGCTAGATATCAAAGGCACAGTGCTGAACTGGCGAAGTTCCTACCTGAAAGATATGTTTCAGACTTTTGGATTAACAAATGTGTGCCATCCGGGGATGCCTTAAAGTAGAGAGCACACGATAGCTCTGTAGGGTGGGACCTTCGCGTTTCATATGAGTACTATTATTTTCATTAGGGCTAATTTTATCCTCAGTCACAATCCGAACTTAGTTTTGAATCCGATTCATCTCCGATGCTTCCTGAAACCACGATATCTGCACGTGCAATTCAAATAATTCATGAAGCTGAACTATGACAAGACCATCTTCATAGTTATAAGAAAGCCCAGAGTCATACTCAAGTTGAAGGAACTTCGAAGAAGTCAGTCTCATTTCATCTTAAAAAAGTTGCCAACCTCAGAACTTACTCGGACTTAATTGTAAACAAAAATAGTTTACGCATTTACAGCCTTATAGTTACATGGCTGTAACTCTCTTTATTTTAGACTTATGGCTGCACAGTTAATTAGTCTGACTGGGACATAATTCAGAAGCTCGCCTTGCATCTTTGCAGCAGCCCAGCTGCCACAGCGCCCACTTGTATGCGAACTTTCCGAGCTTCTTTGAAACCATTGGTTTAGCTTCGAGAACCATGTAGCATGCCCATCCGATCTCAGTTGGATCATCTGTGCGTTTTTCCACTGGCACACGTCACTGCCACTCGTACAAACCACTATCACCTTCCAGCTTTAACAGCTCTTTAAAATAAAATGAATTCGTTTGGTTGGCAGGCCTTCAATTATTATGAACAGCAAGTCAGGAACTCGCTTCCACCTCTGCTTCCAACTGCATTGATTTTGCTGTCTCTGTGTCTCGGTTAACGACGCATTTGTTCAGCTCCGCTATTCCCGAAACCCTGGTGGCACGTAAAGGTTAGCTGATTCAAAAGCTTCACTTACTAAGAGGCAAACATTCCTTGACGGTAATCAACAGCGCTTGTAGTGGGCACTAACAGATTGCCCACTACAAAACTTTAACCAACGGAATGGATGATGAAAAGTGAGAATAGTAGCCCTGGTTTAAGAATTATAGGCAACATAATCGTAAAGCGCATAGTGTACGTTGACTTATCTGAGGGCGCTTTCTCAAGTGTAGTGATATTATTGTTTTTATTATCATTTTTTGGCCATATGTTTTTGTGGACGTTCTTTTCTGGAGTAAACAATTTTTGCTAATCTTGGGTCCTACTTAGCAGTCATCCTTAGTGCCATCTTTTTTTATTTTCCAGTGTGGTATATATGGGATAATTGCGTAATTTGCTTGTTTGCTAAAAGCAACCCATTAGTTTACAATAGATTTTACGGGTATCTCTGTTAGTCTCAGGTTGTAAAACAAATAGCTAGATATTGTTTTTTTTAGTCTTTTTGTTAACCCCACACCATCGCAGATGCCGCATATCTTTTCATGAAGATCATTGGGGTTTCCTTCCATTGTGGTCGACCAATGTTTTCGCAGAAATTGATCCGTATTACATCCGTGCAAAGAAACGAAGTTATGCGTTACTGCGATATAAATTTGAATAGAAACCGGAAGGCCGGGTAGTGTATCTTTGCAGAAGTTTGACGTCTAAGACATCTGGCACAAACTCTACAGAAGGAAGAAACTGAATAAAAAGCCATTTAAGCTATGCTGTCAAAGTTTAGCTAAGCATCCCTAGTGACAAGGTCACCGATAGGAAAAAAAAAGTGAAGTGCGATAACGATGGTAGATTCGAGTCGGTAACTAGGCAGCTCTCACCATGTAATGTAACGTGTTTTCGTGTGTAACTCCACAAAGTCACCAAGACTATGTGGGAGTAACGCAGGATAGTTTTGTATAGCCCACGCAGCCTAAGCGGCTTTTGGTACGCATTGAGTAGCAAACACACATATTTAGGACAGCATTTAGTGGGTCCCTGTGATTCGTCCTTCATGTGCTTAAGCGTGCTGACACTTTGCATGCTGCCACTAACCACATTTGCATGCTGACTCTGTGCATGTGACCCCTAACCATATTATTCATTTTGTTTGTTTTTCAAGCATGATTTTATTAGCCATTCAATTGCATTTCACTTTGCAGCAAATTTAAAGCGCCTAGAAAGAGATTAAGTTCTCCGAGGGCACTTTATCAAGTACATTATTATTATTATTATTATTATCATTATTAACAGACTTCGTCTCACGCAACAAAGAGAAATTGGGAAGCATGGTATAGTCAGGAGAGTAGTTGAGGCAGTGAGTAGCATGGAAGTAGCAGCTCAGGACTGCTGAAAAGGATGAGCCATAGTAGGCAGCAGTAGAGTATTTGCCGTTGCTTAAGAATTGTGGAAACGAGTTCCACAGTCTAGGACATTCAGAGCTAAAGCTTCTGTCGCCAACGGTCTTAAAGCGATGGAATGGAGCAGCTAATTTATTGTCCACAGAAAACCTGAGGATGCGAAGAAGCTGAAACCGATGCAGCGGTTCAGCTACGTACGAATTAGCCAACCCGTGGCAGGCCTTGTGGGTCACCCTAAGAACTTTGCTCTGTATCTGTATCTCAACCGGCATCCATCCTAGCTCTTTTAGCAAAGGAGACATGTGCTCAAACCTCAGGGACTTGAAGACTAGCCTTGCAGCCATATTCATAGTAAGCTGCAGTGGCCTAGTTGCTTTATCTGGTAGCCCAGCCAAATGGGAATTGCAACAATCAAGCCGAGACAGTACTAAGGAGCTAGTTGGGTTTTCGCAAGTTACTGTGGAAGACAGCTCCTAATCTTTTACAGGGATTAGACGTGATGGCTAGCTGTAGAAGCAGTCTGCTGAACTAAGCTTTTAAAACTGAGGCAGCTGTCGAAAACAACAACTACATTTCGAGTACACGGTGATGGTCGCACAACAGCATCACCTATTAGGAGAGCAAAGTCTTTTAATCCAGCCACTCGCTCGTTTAGGGTTTCCTATGGGCAGCAGTTCGGTTTTACGGTCATTTAGTTTCAAGAGGTTTTCCGACATCCAGGATCGAATGTCGGCAAGGCAAGCATTCAGTTTTTTTAGTTGCTGCAGTAGATTCCGACGGTTTGAATTACAAATGCAGCTGAGTATCGTCAGCATAAAAGTTATATCCTATTCCATTGGCTGTATTTACTTTTCTCAGAGGTTTAGTGTAGATGGAGATTAGCAAAGGACCGAGTACAGACCCTCAAGGGACTCCACAGGTGACCCGTTTCGTGTGTGAGACCAGACCCCACACGACACGGATTGAACCCGATCAGACAAGTACGATTTAAGATACGCTAGTGCCTCATCTGCCAGACCGATCGCTGTTTTTAATCGTTCAAGGGGAATATTGTGATCAATGGTGTAGAAGGCAGCTGACAGATCTAGTAGAGCTAGGGCAGTTACATTACCATCATGGTTGCCACGTAGAATGCCATTTGTAACACGGTGGAGAGCAGTTTCAGTGCAGTGCTGCCTCTTGAACCCCGATTGAAATGTGTCTGGCATTTTACTCTTTTCAATTCCTTCAACCAGCTGCTTAGCAACCAATTTTTAAAGAATCTTTGACTAGAAAACAAGACGGAAAACTGGGCGATAGTTTTCAAGGACTCCAGTTTCTAATCCTGGCTTTTTAAGTATGGCTCTAACGGTTGCCGATTTGAAGGACTTGGGGACGGCCCGTTTTCCTAAAGAAGCATTAAAAATCTCGGTTATGGCAGGACTAATTTGGTCTGCCAGTGAAGACCACAGAGAGCATGGTATAGGGTCTTCAGGAGACGAGCTCTTTTTGCTAGAACTTATTATGGTAGCCACATCGCATGCTGAAACCTCAGAAAACCTTTTAAGGAAGGTCACAGGTTGTCATACCACAATCGCCTTAGTCGGAGGGGGCTTTATGGAGGCACGGATGTGCTCAATTGTTTCAGTAAATAAGGATGAAAACCTTTTGGCTGAGCCTTCAATATTTGGGGTGTTAGACGTCTCAGCATTAGCTAGTAAATAATTACTGACTTATAAATCTGTTTAGGGTCTGACTGGCAGGAATTCAGCTTTCGAGTGAAAAAAAGACTGGCTTTTTTAAGCTTCCAAGTGTGAACTCGATGGAAGTCTTCGAAATTGACTACATCTGCATCAGACCCCGGTTGTCTGAAACGACGACCAAGCCTGGGCTTAACGCGCGAATCTCTAGGAGGGTTTTTGTAAATTTTAAGGAATCTACACGACTCTGTACACGGATAGAATGAACTGGATCATGCTTGTCAAGAGCACTCCTGAGTGTGTGTTCACTGCTTCAGTGAGGGTATCGAGGCTGACGGTCAAGTCTGAATGCAGATCAAGAAGACCTACACAATAAAAAGATTTCAATAATTTGTCTATGTCAATGCTTTGTAAGTGACGTCGCTTGACAAGTTCGACGTTACCCTGTAGGTACAACGAAGCAGGAACACTAAACGAGACCGAAAAATCATCCGAGAGGGTCAGTCGGCACACCACAAGGTCAATGGGTAGGACATCCTTAGTGATCACGAGATCTAGAATATGGCCACCGACGTGGGTGGTATGATAAACGTGTTGGACCAAACCAAAATTATCCAGACAGTCAAGAAATGAGCGTACCAGGTTTTGCTAAGGTATTCTACGTGTACACTCAAGTCTCCAGCAATCAGTAACAGCCTGCCACACACACCCATTTTAGCGAGGACCTCTAAAAACTCCTCTATAAAAAGTTTAGACAGCCAGAAGGAGGTCGGTATATCACAACAATGAGTGGCATTGTCTTCGATGAAAACCTGATTGCAACTGATTCAAACAATGGCCCATGCCAAAAGCTGCACATCCTCTATCCAAACGTCATCACGGTTGTGCTCGGAGTTGAATAAATAGTTCAACGGACCCAAAGGTCTACACCACAATACCGCTCTGTTATATCCCTAATTTTTCTGGGGCATAAGGGGCTACAAGTCAGAGCGTACAATAATTCCGATCTATGAGAGTAAATTTTTTTATTTGTTACCAGGAACTAATGGCTAAACTAATGTTTGCTGCCCACCAATATGCATACTTTAGTATACCTCTTAATCCTTAGTAAACCAGGATCGGCTACGTTTACTCTTAAAAAACCGCTGCTATAAAAATCGTAATAGACCCATAGAGCATATCCACTATTGCATATGAATACGATCTGGATGCCCTGCTTCGAAGGGACATTTCATTTTGACATCCACAGTTACTGTACAGTCAGATGTGTCCATTTTTACCTAAATATCATTATAAAATATATTTATAAAATAAATGTATCCAGTTTAAATAATGATCCAACGTACAAACTGGCTGAATAATGTAGGAAGTCTCGTCTAGATTTGTGAAACATTCCACTCTCAGGTATTCCTGTCTGTTAAAAATATATGCTGGCAGCTGCATCACAACTTAGCCGATAGGCTTATTTGTAGTGAAAAGTGACATTCTCACACAACATAACTTATTACACAATGCACAGCCTTCAAATCAATTTTTAAGCTTCATTCATCAGTGTGAGGTTGCGGATCGCCATCTTACGTTCGGGACTGCAAACATACAGTGTCTCTGTTCTTTAAAGTGGCAGAAAACTTGGACTAGCCCGTTTCACAACAACAAATTTTTTGTCGAAAGGACCCGCCCTAAACAAAACCCTATGTGCCAAACGGAGACTTTGAAGATAATGTGGCTGCAAGGATTATTAGCTCAATTTTTTGCAGTAGTACAGTCTGGCACAGGCACTAGCTTTTGACAAATGGTCGTGCTGCTTACAGAAGCACAACAGTGCCGGTTCTGACCGTCGTTGAAAGCTTCAATGCCTTGTGACGATACTTCAAGAAATTACCTGGAGTCAGGATAGTAATTTTAAAAGATCGCGAGTCAATCTTTGGCTTTGCCTCAAAGAACCACAGTGTTACAAAGCAGCTGTACTACACAAGCTTCCTGCTCAATTCTCGTGCACTCCATCTGCATCAGCATTTTTGTGCTAACTTCTGGAAATGCTTCAGGACTGCGGCTCCAGCAGCCTTTCAAGACTGGTCGCCTTGCACTTGGTGATGAGCTGCTTGTGAAGCTTAAAAAAACAAACAACAAATTATTCGTTTCCTCCTTAAGGAATCAGAGTGAGACAGTGGTGCCTTCGACAAGGAAACCATTCCTTATTTCCTTAGACCAATGATGTAATTTAGCTTCATCTGCCACTCCAAAAAGCCAAAAAGTAAGTGGGTCTTATTCGGAAGAGTTTTATATAGCACATATGAAACCTACGTGGTTTTCGGTACGCATTCGGTTGCCAACTGCTTAGGCTTTAAGTGAGCTATAGAAAGATTAATAACACCAGTTATTCTTCGAGTCCTTGTGAAAATGCAGCCGGAGATACACGTAATTTCATTTGAGCTCTGAGGAAATAAGGACTTGTTTTTTCTTTCAATATACTAATGTCTCTTTTAGCTTCCCTAGCGAAGAAACGCCCAGTTTCTTGACTTTTTCAAGCTTGGCGAGCAGCTCGTGAGCACGCGTGCGTGATCAGTCTTGGAAAGCTGAGATAAAGTCATTCAGTGTTTTAGAAAAAAACATATTTCTTTTTTATTACAGCAAATTAAATTTGGTTCATTTCTAGTGCATATGTATTATTGAGAGAATGTGTGACTTAGTTTTATTTAATTAAGCTCAAGTTAGTTTCTTTTCAAAGACGAATAAATTTACTACTACGAACGTCATTCAGTGGAGTAACTGTTATCAGGCATATGCCATTATTATTGTAAGGATAGAACTCGCCGAGCTGTTTTGGTCCAGTGGTTAAGGTGCTCGTCCCGACCAAGGTCGTGGGATCGAGCCCCGAGGCGTGTCTGAAGCACCTGAAAAGAGATTAAGTTCTCTTGGGGCGCTATAAAAATAAATGGGATATTCTTTAACTATTGTCCTTAGCTGAAAAATACCTAGTTATTTTTTTCACGAGTATACTTAAATTCTTTCTTTCTCTTGTGTGGTCTGTCTTTAGAAATCGCATATCAGAAGGTGGAAATATTGATGCATACAAGGCCAATCGCTTTCCATGGCACTAGCTATTCAGCAGTGTAGCAACGACAACCAATCAGGAGATGCTGCCTAAATGTGAACGAGCCAAATCTTAACGAAGCTGCAGCAGCGAATCATTTTCTTTCTTTGACTTGTAAAATCTTCTGACGGCTGATCTCAACGCTGGAAAGAGAATGGATGTCCCGTTGGCAAATACCTGAAAACGAATATTTGAAAAATCCTTACCACGGTCACACAAAGTTTCATTGAATATGCAATCATATAGGGTGAAAACTGATCAGATTATTGTACAGTGTTCTCTGTTATTCACAATAGGAACTCAGTGCCCTGAACTTTAGGCTACTGACAACATGATGTGGTACTTTTCTGGTTCCGTCACTCCCTAATTTAGAGTCCCACTAGAAAGAGTATGTAATAATAATAATAATGATGTACTTTATAAAGCGTCCTCAGAGAACTTAATCTCTTTCTAGGCACTTTACATTTGCTGCAAAGGGAAATGCAATTGAATGGTAAGTAAAATCATGCTTGAAAAAAAAAAAAAATTGATAACATGGATAGGGGTGACATGCACAGGGTGAGCATGCAAATGTGGTTAGTGGCAGCATGCACAGTGTAAGCACACATAAGCACGTGAAGGACGAATCACAGGGACCCACTAAATGCTGTCCTAAATAGATGTTTTTAAGTTGCTTTTAAATGTGGTCAGGTCAGGGGAGGTTCTGATGCAGGTCGGGAGGGAGTTCCAGGCTTTGGGAGCTTACGAACTAAATGCATGGTCTCCAAAGGATTTAAGGTTTGTACGAGGTATTTATAGACTGTTGGATTCCGAAAAGCGGGTGGTACGATGCTTGGCCTGATGGGGGAGTATGTCGGAGAGATAGACTGGAGCCATAGAATGAAGGGACCTAAAAGTGAGCGACAAAACCTTGAAGTCAATCCGTTGCTTGACTGGTAGCCAGTGCAGGTCGGTGAGAAGTGGAGTAATGTGGCAACTGCGACGCTCACGACAGACAAGCCTAGCTGCCGAGTTTTGCACTAGCTGCAATCGACTGATCGCACATGCTGGTAGGCCAGTAAGCAGTGAGTTGCAGTCGAGACGAGATGTCACGAATGCATGGACCAACTTAGACGTGGTATCCCTATCTAAACAAGCCCGAATTTTAGCAATGTTATGAAGCTGAAAATAGGCAGATTTGACTGTGGAGCTGATATGGTCGTCTAACGAGAGGTCGCTTTGGAATATGACACCTAGATTTCGAGCTGATTCGACATGAGATATGCTGGCAGAGCCAATTTTGAGAGACAGCCTTTTCAATCTCTGAATCACACTGGGTGCTCCCATAACTAGTAAGTTAGTTTTGTCATCGTTTAGTTTTAGAAAATTAGCTGCCATCCATGTGCGGATGTCATCAATGCATGCAGCAAGTGAGTTTAGAGAATTTGAGGTGCTCGAAGGCTGGGAGAGATCAAAGCAAAGGTACTACTGAGTTTCATCCGCATAGAAGTGAAAGCCTAGATTGTGCTTGGCAATCACATCAGTAAGAGGGAGAGTATAAACCGTGAAAAGAACCGGACCTAGCACTAACCCCCTGGTACTCCATATTTCAGAGGTGCTTCAGATGATCTTTGTCCATTCACGTCTATACTCTGGAGTCTCCCACTGAGATAGGACCTGAACCACTGCAGAGCAGTGCCAGTGATGCCAGGCGAGATGTGAGGCGCTCTAGAAGAACTTGATGATCGATAATGTCAAAAGCTGCCGAAAGATCTAGCAAAACAAGCAGAGACACTCTACCCATGTCTGCATTCCTAAGTAGGTTGTTGTATACCCTAAGCAATGCTGACTCTGTGGAGTGATTAGCTCTAATGCCAGACTGGAACTTACTAGCAAGGTGTGATGTTTCGATATATGAGTTTAGCTGGTCTGCCACGACCCATTCCAGTGTCTTTGTATCCTTGTAATGTAGCCTTGCTATTGCATGGATTACGTGAAGCTCAAGCAGAACACGATTAGGAAGCTTCGGGGTAAAAAACCGGGAAACTGTCTGCTTGACTAAGATGACGGCCCATCCTTTCAAGGGATACCCGCCTTATATGAAGTTGTGTGAGCACACAAAAGTAGGCACTTATTAGAAAAAATATTTAGGGAGCAAGCAATGCATGCCGTACTTATAATAATAATAATGCACTTGTGGCATAGCATTTGTGTACTGGCATACTACTTGGCATAGTACTTGGCATAGTACTTGACATAGTACTTGTGGCATATTATAAGATATGTAAGCCGTAAAATGAATATGTGTGAACCAGAGCATTAGTTGATGAGATGCTCTGTCATTCGAGTTCTATGCTGTTTCAAAGTAGCTTTACCTGTAACTATTGAAGAGGGTGCATCCGTAAGGTGCCACAAACCAAATAATTACAATCAAAAGTTATTTTATTAAATCATATGAGAAGTAAAATTTTTCTAAATGCCGTATAACTCATATAAATGAATCAAAAACTAGGTTTTATGACACGCTTGGTGTCAAGCTGAGACAACTATGCACAAGAAAACAAAATACCCTTCTTATTTTAAATGCTAAAGCATACATGAAGACCCTCAGGGTCACTGAACAGTAGAGCCCCTAAATAAAGACGTTTACTTTGTAGTGCACAGTGGAGAAAGCAAACTGTGCGGTAACAAACTGACTAAATTTTGTGGGGCTCAGGAAATCTAATCATGACTGATAAGCCTTGAGCAGCGACTCCATTTAAGCAAATAATAGCAGTAGACCAGGCCCATAATCGAGTTGCAGATGTTTGAAGCACGTGACCTGATCTCCAGATCATCAAAAGATTTTTCATTAGTGTGAGGAACTGTGAGACAGCAGGAAGCCTGTGAGTGAGCGGTATGACCAAAATCTAGAGGATAAGGGAGACTAATATTTAGACTGATGCTAATGTGTGAAGAGATCCCTAATCCATAAAGATAGTTGCTCATTGGTTTCTCCCACTTAATAGGAGCACTGGAACAACCGACTGTGTGAGTGTGTCTGTGTTCGCGCGGGCGTGTGTATGTGTGTGTGTGTGTGTGTGTGTGTGTGTGTGTGTGTGTGTGTGTGTGTGTATGTGTGTGTGTTGGTGGGTGGGTGTGAGTGCGAGCATTCTTGTGTGTGCATGGATGTGTATCTGATCATCTATTCTATTCGTTGGGCCGCACAGACTGCTGCTAATTTATATTCTCTGTGAGTAACCTTAGTTACTCATTAAGGTGACAAACCAGTTTTAGCTCCATATAAAGGGTGCCTAGAAGTCACTGGGAACACATGTGACTAGACCATTTTGATTAATGTTAGGTACATATAATTCGTCCTAAAGTAGCTTGCCTATGATTTCCATAAGCATAAACTTATCACTTACCTGTGATTTACATAGCCAACAACCTATCGCCCCAAAAATGTTAACGGTTTGGTTAACCACTAGGAATTAAAAAGGTCCAAGGTATAGCCAATGGCCAAGCCAGAGCATTATGGGATATATGATGAATAAGTTGCATTTTCACTTCTCGTGTATAGGAAAAATCTGATTATTATGGAAATATTAAACAGGCTACAAATTTGTAGCAGCCATCTCGGTTTTCTTAGAAACTCGATGCTGGGATTAAAAAATAAATGAAGGTTAAAATCAATTGCATAGCCGGGCCTTTTTTTGGGTCACATTGATTCTGGAGAGAATAAACAGTAGTTTACTTACATGGGACAAATCCTTGATTTGTTAATAGTGAATTGCGAAACTTATTCAAAACTCTATGATATTACATAGCACAAAAGCTCATCACTCAGTAGCTCAAAGACATGATTAATTTTCAATAAATAGGAGAGGAGACATCATGTGCGGCTGCATTACCATTAAAAGTGTAACCCCTGAGCAGCAAGTGGCCGCCCACGAAAATCCGATCTGCTCCACCAAGGAGCTGCCTAGGAACGGTCCGGTAAACGCTCCAAGAGCCACAGCTGATCCGAGGAGTCCGCCAATCATGCCGTGTGTGCTGCTGTCTTGAGGACAACCGTTCTTCCTACAAGTACAGGTGCTGATTGATTGATTAATTATCGCTCAAATCAGTGTCGTGAATAAGCAGATCAGCCTTTTCTTTTCTCTGTGTAAGTATCGGTGTCTTCTATTGACCCAGTGCGTTGCTTTGGTCCCTTCTATTGACTAAGTAGGGCAATCAATCACCTTCTGGTGATGTAATCCTCAACTATGCTCGTTTATTTACATACTCGCATCTATCAAACTAAATATTCCACTGCTGTGATGTGAATATATCCTTCACGTTCAAGAATGCCAAGGGAATAGTACCAATGAAATCTATTGGCATCCAGGAAAGAGGGTCAGATAAGGTTTGTATTCCGAAAGCAAATATTCACCATTACCAATAACATTTTGTGACAGCAGAAAATTGTTACTCATAAATCTGCAAATTTTGAGCTAAACGTAAATAATCAGGAGACATTTAGAAAGTTCAACGGGCGAGAATTCTCGCAAGACTGAATCTCCTGCATACAACGCTTCATTAATGAAACATTATAAGGCTACCACAGAAGGTCGGTCGTTCTTACAACGAAAGCTGGGTGCGAAGTACGACAATAGCCGGATTAGAGTAATTTTTAACGGAAAAAAGTGTCATTAACGTACGACTTCATCCGCACGATAGATTCACACCATCCCAAGGTGAATTCATGGATCAATACATTTGCAAACATTTGCTGAGGTTACTTTAAAACAATTGCATCAATTCTGGGTGCGATTGTCAACGAAGGTCGTGTCATCGTTAGCCTAATAAAATATAAACATTTGTCACGACGTGGTGTTATCTTCTCGAGGTTTTCAGATTAATCTCGACATACGTCATATCATTTAATTTTTCTCACATTTAAATTTAAGCATGGGTTTGCAAAAGACGGGTAGCAGTCAGTGGATAAAGATGTTAAGGTGAAATAAGTTAAATACCAGATGGCGTGCATTCAGCAAACACAAAATTTGGTCGGCAGTTTTCTAATGTTTATTCGGTTGGATCAGATCACTTTTAAAATACCTCAGACGATCATGCTCTAGTGACTTGGATAATTTGACAGCAGCTAATAAGTAGACGATCCTACATTCGTATCCCATGCTGTTGTTAGCCGGCAAGGCATAAGCTGGCATTGTTGCTAGTTGCCACTCTTAAAACTTGTTTTAAGTTCTGAGATCACTGCGAATATGCTCGATCACACTCATTCTTAAATTTAATTAGTTCTTGCGAGTAAATTATGCGTATTTAATTCTCAAATCTAAGGAGAACGCTGCTGTACAAATTTACTGAAGTCTCAGCATTTTTTAATGCTACTTGCAATTTTTCTTCAATGCATCTTTATACTCTAGCATAAAATATTACTTAAAAAAATAAGATAGGTTGCAAAGGAACTCCCGCACCTTATGTAATTTTAAGTCATGATTTAATGAAAATGGTAGTTGTTGCTTGAAACTCACCCTTCTGAACAATTGTACTCATGCTAATGCAACTTAAAGATATGCAAAATCGAGTCATAATTTATTACAAGTGTTTATATGATGAAGCTTTCATGTAATTCATTGATACATCACAATATTTCATAAAAACAGACTAGCTTCAGAATATAGCTTTAGTTTCTCGGTTTTACAAAGTAATAAATACAGAATTGAGTGCTAGACTTCCTTTGCTAAACAGGCATATTAGGCATTTATTTTATTAAATTTAACCAACAATCCCGCTTGTCAGCTGTTCAGTATTTTCAACTCCTCATAGATAGTCGTTAAATTATTCTGTGTGGTGATATTTTCCAAATCAGCAATCAATCACCAAGTAATGACGGCCACGACTTTGGAAATGCATGTGATTAGATAAAACCTCTGGAAAGACAGCAAATATAGAATTTGGAGTAACAAGACATGGCATGCTTGCAGCATCGCTTTGACTGTCTTACAAAGCAGCTTCCATGCACACTTGGTAGGCTGGCAGCCAGCAGCCGACGATTCCGGTTCCCAGTGTTGCCAGTGCGATTATCAACAGTGGTAGAGACCTAGCAAACATAGCTAAGAAGATTCAAGCAGTGCACCAACATTAACACCAACACTGTAAAAATCCCAACATTCACTGGCGTGAACTGTGGCGATAGCTCTAGGAAGCACTATGCGAACAATCACTTTATGTACTCACTTAGAGGTCATAACTTACCTCGTAAGTATTGGTATTAGCGGACTGGGTCCTATTAGAAGCAGGCTAGCTGTGGAAACAGTTGAGCAAGCTACCATTATAAACTTGAGCCATTTTCCAGCCTACAAAATCCCGGCTACCTCATGAAGCTCACAGTGGATCAGGATTACTCAGTATACACAGAGCATTTAAGCCTGCTAGCTGAAGATGCAGGCCGCTGTGGCAAGCTGTTTCGCTTCTCTGAATATATCCGCTCTTCTCGTATCAGCAGCTTGAGACTGCAGTCCGCTGGTAGAGCTGTCTGCTCTCAATTCTTAGAAGGTCTCTGCTTTTCATTGGACATAAGCATTAGCCGAAGATAGTTGCACTCATAGTTATGCGGATAGGCTTACAGATATAATTTTTTTTTCGCTGAATATTGTCATGCAGTAATGTTTCCTTCGCTCAAGCTTGATGTAGATGCATACTTTTTCTTGAAGACTTCAGAATAAATAGCAACAATCAATCGGATATTAAACTTGTCATTCCAACGGCAGTTCTAATATAGTATAGCTATGCCACTCTCGGCACTGGCGTCGTCTGGCTGAAGGCCGGACTGTCCACTCCTGACTCACTCTCTTCTCTCCTGCTGTTTAGAGTGGACCAACTGTCCGGGAGCTCCTCTGGATTCCTCGAACTCACTGTACTAAGGACAATAGCATTAACTGGTAATTTACCTACACCACCAACCAATGTATGTCTGTAATCAAAAAGAAATTCTTAAAGACTGAGGAGCCCGATGTAAAGATCTGATAAACGACACGACTACATGCCCAACGACATCAGGAGTCTTAAACTAAGCTGTCAACCAAAATTTACACTATTACGTCGACTTCTCAACTGTAAAACACTGCTAGAGCTGTTTTGTGGCCGTCATGTTCATTACTCCACTAAAAGGGCCACTGCACTCAAACTGGTTTTTGAGCAAGATAGGGTTTTATGGATTTCAAGACGCGGCTTTGAATTGGCAGCAGCTCCATGACTCACTGAGACCCATTAGCTTAGCATTGATTACCGACTTAAGTCATTTTGCATTAAGCTTGCCCCTGGTATAACGCTAAGCCTATTAGGCAAAGTCTCTCTTTAATATCAAGATCTTCCCTATTTTGAATCACAGCTACCTTCAAGTCCTCCATCCTTATGTTCTGTTGGACTGCAATCAGCCTGATAAATAGCAGAAAACCCATTACCATTGGAAGTGGCAATGCACCAACAAGAGTTGTATGAACACCTACCATCCCTGCTCTGCTCCATATGGGCGATCACCTGACTATTCCTCGTATACAACCACAAAAGCCACTTTCATTTGGACACTAACTGCAAGGATATTCTACTAAGAAGGTTTTGTACTCCCTGCCCTATTCAATAGACTTGCTTAACGGCTTCAAGAGCCTGAACCTATTAGTCACACGTCGAACAGTAGGGCTCCGACAGATTTGTGGGATGCCCAATCTCAGCAGCAGGACTACTCAGACAGACTATGGCATCTGCAAAAAAGCACAGCAAGATGGTAAGAGTTCTGCAATTCCAATATGTCAGGCATGTGTAAGCCTCGCCCCGGTGGTTTGGTTCAGTGGTTAAGGTGGGCGCCCAACCGAGGTCATGGTGAATGTATTTGATGAGCTAGAATATAGGCTCAAACCCCGTGGCTAATGCGAAGTGCCTGAATATAGATAAAATAATCTTAGGAAGATAAACTTCTACATTTTTTATTCATTTACTCCTTGGCATGCCAACCTCGACTCTTAAAGAATAGCTGACTTCGCATTAGCACAATATCTTTTGACTGTTTACCTGTTTACCCCCTAGTGTGTTTTCTATGGCACTTATTAGCCTTCCTCGCGGCATTTTTCTGGGCCCTTGTGAATCGTCCCATGTCAACTTATGTGCACTTATATGCATGTGCATACCACCACTGATTATATTATGCATTTAGAGTCTGTGCATATTAATACTAACCTTATGGTCATGCTTCTTTTAACAGCACATGTAAAGCACCTAGAAATAGATAGTTTATCAAGTTTACTTTCATAGATGCTTTACTATTAATATTATTAGTTACTTCTTTTCGTATGATGTTTTGATTGCAGCAGACTGTCTTCTCTCCAAGAAAGGTGATTGTGGTGGCCGTCGGCTTCTCAACTTCACCTTAGGTTTCTGAACAGCCGAAGCTACCACCAGCAGTGAAGCTACCTCGGCCTGCAACCGGATGCAACTTCGGTTCATCAGTCACCTAACAGGGTTAGTTGATTGCTATGACCAGCTTCATCTCTGTAACTCCCGCCGTGGGCGAGATCTGGCTGACCTGACTGTCTCACTCCTTTTAACCTTCTTTCTTGCTTTCCGGGCTGGATTGCGGCTCCTCTTTTCTCTCTCTTCCTTTCAATTGCTATTATCAAGGTGGCATTGAAAATTATTTTTAGTGGGCACATCGCCTTATATATATATATATATATATGCACTCACATAAAAATATATATGTTTATATATATATATGTATATATGTTTGTGTGTGTGTGTATGTGTGTGTGTGTGTGTGTGTGTGTGTGTGTGTGTGTGTGTGTGTGTGTGTGTGTGTGTGTGTGTGTGCCTGACTGCCATCTATGTGCGGATGTTATCAATACCTGCAGCAAGTGATTTAAGAGAATTTGAGGTGCTCGAAGGATGTGAGGGATCAAAGCAAAGGTACAACTGAGTGTCATCTGCATAGAAGTGAAAGCCTATATTGTGCTTAGCAATCACATCAGCAAGAGGCAAAGTATAAACCATTAAAAGAACCGGACCTAGCACGGAGCCCTGAGGTACTCCAATTTCAGAGGTACTTTAGATGATCTTTGTCCATTCACGTCAACACTCTGGAGTCTCCCACTGAGATAGGACCTGAACCACTGCAGAGCAGTGCCAGTGATGCCCAGGCGAGACGAGAGGCGCTCTAGAAGTACTTTGTGATCGATGGTATCAAAAGCTGCCGAAAGATCGAGCAAAACAAGAAGAGACACTCCATCCATGTCTGCCTTCATAAGTACGTCGTTATATACCCAAAGCAGTGCTGACTCTGTGGAGTGATTAGCTCTAAAGCCAGACTGGAACTTACTAGCAAGGTTTGAACTTTCGATATATGAGTTCAGCTGGTCCGCCACGAGTTAAGTTGCATGTTACGGTTATTAGGAACATGTACAGAGCCACCAAGCATTCGTTAACAAAAGACAAATGTCAAGGGCCTAGCAAAATGCTATGAGGAACAGGTGGGCTTTAAGAGTTCGCTATCGGCTCTCAATTAACACAGCTGATTCCCATACACAAAATAGCATGCCCGAGACAATCCAGATCGTTGTGGTGAACGCGGTGGTTCATACCGTCCGAAATGCAGAGGTAGCTGAAAAACCTTGTAAAACTGTGTTGGAGATCCATTAGGAATGCCACCGTCTTCAAGTCTCTAACTACCCCCAGCAAAAACTCTTTAGGACTGTAAGCGTTCAGCATGTTATCGGTAATGTTGTAATACTTGTTTTTGATTAGTTTCTCATCCACGTCTTGATCACTTATCCGCAGACATGGAATTTATATCTGACTGATGATTACAACCTGTTGATGGCATCTCAGTCAGATGCCATCTTGGCCTATGCAAATTAGGCCCAAGCTGACACAGAGCCAGGTAGCCGGGTTTGTATTTCCTGCCCCTAGTGTTGCAGTTGCGAAATTGCAATACTACATGACGACCAAAATTATCTTTTAATCAAGAAGCTCCTCTAATGTAAGGTTAATTCAGCCACTTTTAAGGCCCTTCATATTCTATGGCTGCAGCCAACTCCTTAGCACTGCTTCCCAACTTAGCTTGGGCGTCGTAGCACTTCTCTCTTAAATCGTACAGCCTCGCCTCAAAATCTTTACAGGCTGCGCATCTGTTCGTATGCTCCCAAAGCCTGGAAATAACTCTGTACTGACCTCACAAAGTTTTCTTACTGTACGACGTTCAACTTTAGCTAAAACGCACTTGCTCCCTACAGCATTTACTTGGTCCTGACTGGTCATTTTCGTGCACCTGCATGCTGGCACTGAGCTTTTAACCACTAACCATGAGGCTCTGCTTCCTTTAAGGCATATTTAAACAGCCTAGAAAGATATCAATGTATCAAGTTTCAGAGCACACTACACAAATGTGTCACTATCATTATTATTAATATCTCAGAGAAAGTCACGAATTTCTCTGCTAAGGCAGCTAGAACTAAACTGGGAACTGGTGGGCTTAGGGATTATATATACATATATACACACATATATATATATATATATATATATATATATATATATATAATTTAGCAACAAATAATTAAGATGTCAATAGTGGTGATGTATTTCTACATAGAAAATATCAAAATCATGCATCTCTGAGCAATAATGCCTCTCACTTATCATAACCGTACCTATCTCCTTGACTTAATCTTGTGATCCACAATAGAACATACGTGCCAAATGCTCAACCACTAAATGATTTTAGGAAAATTCAATTTTGATTATGGTATAATCTATTACTATGATAACAGAAAAACTCATCGCATGCACAAATATGGGTTTTTTTATTTCCTATCAGACTCTGGGACATATCTGCTACGTTTCTGGTAATTAGCAGATTTCAAAATAATCACTAATTTCTTCGAAACAGCAAACTTTTTCGGTAGTATCAGCATGCCACATTCAATATTTTGAGTCATAAGTGAGAAATTACACTCGCTGTGCTGAAATTATATATATATAGGGCTTCGCTACCGAATATACCACAGCGGTTCAATGAAGTGAATGATGGCATGCAAGTCATTCATTTAATGTATTCGTCATGCAAAAAAGTATGAATAAGGAATCTAGAGTCAGGCTTAAGCCAGAAAGCTAAAGCACGCAAGAAGACATACAGTGGCACCAAGTAGCATTGCCTTTGGCTAGTAAGAGCACTAAATCATGATGTGTGAGCACTCAAAGTACACGGGAACATAAACACTTCATCAGTGATTCGAAAGCACTGATGAGCTGAACACATTGGTTTTAGCTTAAGTTTTCTTCATTTTGTTTGCTGGTAGTGACCAAAGCCGAGCAACTTAAGGCTACCGGTGTGAAACAACTGATAAATATTAGACTATGAGTAGGAGGCATCACAACAAACATTTTTCTTGACGACACACTATACTATAGAGAATTACATCGAAATGGTACCTTTCCACAGATGTATCCAACCAGGGGTACCAAAATGCAGTAGGTGCCTGGAATGGCCAGGAAAATTCCTCCAATTGCTGCCGTGCCCAGTGTCGGGTTTATCTAGAAATGCACACGGGATAAGTTCATTCACAGTATTTACAAATGAGCATTAGAGATTGAGGCAAGCATTACAACTAGAGCACAACCGCTACCCCAGCTCTGGTCCATCGCAGGCTCTGTGCTAAACATGCTGTCACCTCTCATCTATGCCTATTGGTTAAAGCTGGGAGGCACGGACTGGCCCATGCACCACCGTCCCTACCTTACCTCTAAGAAACCATGTTTTCTCCTACCTACTCCATAAATTCAACCAACTAAGTATATCTAATGATATTAACTAATGAGAATAGCTTTAAGCACACGTCGGTAGCAGAGACCTGATATTCTCATCTAATAGTCAACCATCTACTGCGAACCGCATTTCTTCGAGTGTCATAGGTGTTGATATTTTACGGGATCGTTGAATTATCTCGGTCATTATCCACAAAGACCTTCTGTTCAAGCTTATGGAGGAGCTGTACATGTCCCCAACAATTAAATCATTCGGATTAGTAAATATGCCACCCTAAGACAGGAAAACTTGCATTTATGTATAGGTATATCCGTGCCTCATTTACTTTCAATTGATAGCAGAGGGTAGAAATTACTAGGTGATTTAACCGCCTCTTTTATGTAGCAACAGAATGGAAATTATAATAACAGTAATGCATTGGACACGGCGCCCATAGAGAACTCAATTTTTACTAGGCTCTTGATAATTGCTAAGAAGGAAGTACAATCGTAAGGTCAGTGATAGCATGCTCGGTAAACAAGAGTAACATGCTAGAGCGTCAGCATTCCGGTGTGGTTAGTGGCAGCGTGCAACAGTGTCAGTACCCATGAGCAAATAAAGGACGAATCACAGGGACAAAGTAAATGCTGTGATAAATAGAAATAATTTTAGTTTTTTTAACATGAACAAGTCAGGAGATGTCGTGACCCAGGTCGGGAGAGAGTTCTAGGCTTTGGGAGCATACGAATTAAACGTTCGATCTCCGAAGGATGTTATGTTTGTACGAGGTATAGTTAAACAGTTAGACTCCGAAAAGCGAGTGGTGCGATGCCTAGACCGGTGAGGCAGTAGATCTGATAGATAGGATGGAGCGAAATAATGAAGGGACCTGAAAGTGAGTGGAAAAAACCTTGAATTCGACGGGTTTCTTGACTGGGAGCCAGTGCAGGTCGGTGAGAAGTGGCTTTATGTGTCAACTGTGATGCTCATGACAGACAAGTCTAACTGCAGAGTTTTGCACCAGCTGTCAGTACCTGAGTGCACTTGCCGGTAGGCCAGCAAGCAGTGAGTTACAGAAGTCGAGACGGGATGTCACAAATGCGTGGACCAATTTAAATGTGGTATCCCTGCTTTTAAAATCCCAAATTTTAACGATGCTATGTTCTTTAAAGTAAATATACTTGACTGAGGAGCTGCTTAGGTCATCCAAGGAAAGCTCACTTTGGAGCATGACACCTTGGTTTCGCGCAGGTTCAAAATGAGATATGCTGGTAGAGCCGATGTTGAGCATTAGCCTTTCCGATTTCTATATTGCCCTTGGTTTGCTCATAACTAGGAAGATGGTTTTACCGTCATTCAATTTAGGAAAGTTGTCTGCCATCCATTTGCGGATGTCATCAAAACATGCAGCAATAGAGTTGAGAGAATTCGACGTGCTGGATGGGAGGAATCAAAGCAAAGGTGCAACTAAGTGTAATTCGCATAGAAGTAAAATCCTAGATTTTGCTTGTAAATCACATGGGCAAGAGGGAAAGTGAGTAAATACCGTAAACAGAACTGGACCAATACGGAGCTCTGAGGTATCCCATATTTCAGAAGCGACTTTACGGCTATCACCACTGCTTGCAGTGGAAGTAAAAGACCACCAAATGCATTATTCGAACCCACAAATTCGTGATCGACGTCTTGGAAAGCATGCGCCTTACCTATTGGGCAACCACCCATGAATGGATGCATGAATAGTCAAATCGTAGGAACAAAAATATTCGCTACATCAGAATTTAATGAGGTCAAACTTCGAAAACAATGCATGCTACCGTAGTATCCAAAAGGGTGTACACGTTGAAGTGATGTCCCCAAAAGGCTCAAAATGGCCTGGTGCAGCCAATTGCAGAAAGACTCTGCTCACTCCATAGCAGTTTCAAATGGCCGTTGTCTTAATGACAGCATTTACTTTGTCCCTGCAACTCGTCCTTAATTTGCTCATGGGTGCTGATACTGTTGCATGCTGCTACTAACCACACTGGAATGCTGACCCTGTGCATGTCACCCCTAGCATGGAGCACCTATTTTTTATGTCAAGTTGTGTCAAACTAATCAGAACAAAGGCACCAATTAATGAAACATTACCACAAGCTATAATAGGAATTTATAAAATAATTCGCTATACCATATTTCATAAATAGCAAAAATTAAGCGAAGCAGGCTAGAGCTCTGGTTGTTGTTATAACTTATTTTGTAAGCACATAGGAAGCACGGAAATTCATGGCATGTAGAAAATCTCTGTTCTAAAAGTACCCGTTGCATTCAGGGCTAATCATGCTAAGAGCAAGGTGAACTCAGCTCTTTGGGAGCACTTTATAAAGCAGCATGCTTATTTATTGATTATTTACTTCTGCGTTTACGAGTGCTATCGACTTTTCCAGGAGCTAGCTCTTCGATGAAAGCTTGATATGTATGAGCTAGCATCAAACCAGAGTGCTCAACTTTAAAAAAGCTTCTTCGATGGCTAAGGTCATTAGGAAGCCACTAGCAGACCCAGATCACGTGGATCCTTGCTGGCCTTCCACTAACAATGGTACAATAAAACGTCATGGCAGCATCAAAAGACTAGCCCGTTTGGTCAAGACTCAGCTCCTTAAAAGCTTCTAGCTGCGATTAGGAATAGTCCGATTCAACGTCTGCCCTATACAGTAGAACAACCCGCATGGCTTTTCATTGTTATGATACTTCGAAAGAAAATCAAATGAATATTGGGCTTTGTTGTATTCTCTCCTTCTAGACATGTGTCTCCTAACTCTTTATGAGGAAACATAAGGCACAAAGTAAGGCTATCCGGCGGGTTTGAAAATGAGGACAAGGTCAAAGCTAGACGAAGTAGATGCATAAATAGACAACGGAGAGAGACACGGGGAGAGGGGAACGATACTAGCGAAAAACAGACAGGGAGACAGCAAGAGAGAGCAAAAGAGAGAGAGAGGGAGAGGGAGAGGAACACACAATAAAGAGAGGGGAAATTTTAGGACGTGGGAGAGGAAGGAAATAAAAAAGATGAGACAAGCAAGATAGATGCCTGTGGATAGATGGATTAAAGGACGAACGAATGGAAGGAAAGACGGATGGGATGATAGAGGGACAAGTAGTTAGGTAGAAAGAAGAGAGAGACATTGTTCGTTCTTTATGGATTTGACCCAGCCGCTACCAGACAAGAGCTTGTATAGTTCTAATTCTTTGCTTTTTAACTAGAAGCTTAATTCAGCTCAAAGATATATGCTAGTCCATGCAGTGTTAAACTTTCTTCAACGTCTACCTGCTTTCCGAGCACATCATGCTTGACCGGTCTCTTAAAGATGGGATGGTTTGCAGTTAGGTTAGGTGTACCGTAAGGTATTCAGTGACTCAGCAGGCTAACTGAAAAGTGCAACTAATATACACGGGCCTCTGTGATCAAATCAAATGAGGTTCTGCTGATCGCTTGGACAATAGCTATCATTGAAGCTCCTCTCTACCGATTATAGTACTACTGTGCCACGTAAAATCATGATTATTCACACTGTGTCTTAACGAAAGTGGTTGTTAACTAAGCACCATACTGTTTGCAATATTAAAAAACAACGATAGACAAATTAAAGGAAGATAAGTGCAAGATCATAGGTGACGTGCATGGCTGGTGCGAACCGAGTTATTCGCAAACTCAGCATGCATAGGATACCATCTGTAAGCAATTTTGGCCTCTACTTTCTGTTACAACACCAAACCAGAAAGCTTGATGCGAAAGAAACATCGTTACAAAAGTCAGCTCACCTCTAGAATTCTCTTTGACAATGCTGGATCCAAAAAGACGAATTGTATGCTGCTGCCATATATATTAAAACAAGCTAAGAGGACATCCGGAATTTTCAGTAAGACAATAGGTGATCCCACGTCTTTGGTATGGTGTCCTAAAATATGGGACAGTCAAAGGAGTAATCAGCATAATTAAAGTTGTGACGTTGTTTGTGTTTTAAGCTCTTATCTTATTCTTGGCTTATTTTAGGGTCTCCTAAGTCTACCCACAAGGTAAATGCAAACACGCTCTTTTTATGCCAAAGATATTATAGGCTCTAAACGTGTCTTTTTAAGTTTTTTAGCTTATATCCTAAAGCCGGATTTTCTATTCAGCCCACTGCCTCTCGGCAGTTGTGCCTTAATAGCTAGCTCGAATGAAAGTACTGATTGGTCTGACTATTGAACATACGTTTGGTCTTTAATTTTAAATACAAGGATGAGAACTTGGTATATGGATTATCTCTTTCCTGTTTTTTTTAGTCGGCCGACTTGTTTGAGATGTGAATTTGAAACCTAACAATAAAGATTTAATATCTTAATTGAGGCATTGTAACTAAGGTACTATATTACTCTTATTCAGTTGTCTTTGCCACAAAACACGGTTCTATTTTTGCCTACTATGCTTCACTGCTTCGTTCCCAAATTGTTGAACTAGCACCTAGATGGAAGGTTAGCAATTCATAGAAGGAGCTCAAATGCAGGCAAAGGATATAAGCTCGGGTGTATATCATCAGGCTGTTTGCTCTACATGTCTAGCTGCCCATGTGTTCTATTTTAAAATGCTAGAGCATAACTGGTTAAGTCTCCAATAAAAATTCTTTATCTACTACAAATCATCATGGATGTGCCTATTAATATTTATAATTGACCAACCATTTGATATACAAAATGGCAGGATCAACATCACATTAATACCGGCCTATTTCTTTCAGGATGAATAGGTATCACTGTATGGCTGTCTTTTTTATAGTTGACGAAATGTCACTAGGGGGTTGTTAGACAAGAAAAGAATTGTATTTTTAAATAGGTCAAAATAATTGTTTGCGATTTTTACGTGAAGAGTGCTGTTACACATTATTTGGTAAAATAACTGAAAGAACTAGTTATGTTTCCCATGACAATATTCATTCCTTGTTAGGCTTTTTTTTAATTCTGAGCATAGAATATGGTACTAACTAATGTTCAAGAAACTGCACTGGAGTACAGGGTGATTAAATCATATAATAATGTTCATGAACGTGGATACGCTACAGGAGTTCTTCTTCTATGCTTATCTTTAAGCTTAAATGCTCAAATATTGCAGAAACTGTGTTGGTAAATAATGGACGTGTATTAATCGCGAGTCAGATTTTTTAATAGAGTGATTATTAAACGCACAGCTGTCATTTTTTCCAAATTAAACACATCAGCACTAAGCTGCTTGCGATTATGACTATAATATTTCATAGAAAAAGAGTTGATCAACCACAACATGGCTCCTTACCTATAATGGGTATGAATATGCAAGAGAGAACTGATGAGAATAGCAGCATACCTCCAACGACCAAGAACGGCAACTTGAATCCGCCAACCTAAAAGAAGTGACACAGTCATTTGACCAGCTATAGCTGCGCTTTTCCGAACCCTCAGCCACATGCAGCACGAAAAGCACTTCACCTTAGGTGATTCCTTGAAATGCCATTCTGTTGAAAGGACAAAATAGCATAATCTTACTTACCTTCGGATCTCGAAACTTATAAATTGTGAAGCGTCTATAACTGCATAATAACCGCAGAACAATGCTCAACTCATGCATATTAATCATAATAATGATAAACTTGATAAAGCACCCTCAGAGAACTCAATTTCTTTCTAAGCATTTTACCTTTGCTGCGAAGGAAACGCGATCGGTGGTGAGTGGTATCATGCTTGATAAACCACAAGAATAACATGGTTAGGGGTGACATGCACAGGGTCAGCATACAAGTTTGGTTAGTGCAAGCATACAAGAGTGTCAGCGCTCATAAGCATATACAAGATGAATTACGTGGACCCACTGAATGCGGTTATAAATCGGTGCGTTTTGATTTCAATTTGGTCAAGTCAGAGGATGTCGCGAAGGAAGACTGGAGTGAGTTTCAGGCTTTTAGTGCATCCGAACTAAATGCACGGTCTCCAAAGGATTTGAATTTTGTACGAGGAATACCTACACATTTGGATTCCGACAAGCAAGTGGTACGAGGCTTAGCCTGGTGGGGGAGTTAATCTGACAGGTAGGCTGGAGCCAAAGAAAGGAAGTGACCTAAACCGAAGCGAGAAAACCCTGAAGTCGACCCTTGGCTAGACTGGGAGATGGTGCAGATCGGCGAGAAGCTCTGTGATGTGGCAACTGCGACACTCACGACAGAGAAGCCTAGCTGCTGATTTTTGCGCCAGCTGTGAGCGCCTCATTGCATATTCCTGTAAGCACGCAGTCATTGAGTTCCAGATTTCAAGACGGGATGTCAGAAATTTTTGGATCCTTTGCAGCAAAGGTAAAGTGCCTAGAAATAAATTGACTTCTCTTCCGGCATTTTATGAAGTGTATTACTGTCATTATTGTTGTTATTATCAACTTATATGTGGTTTCCCTATCTAAACAAGCTCGAATTTAAGCAATTGCATGTAGCTGACAGTAGGAAGACTTGATCTTGGAGCTTATGTGGTCGTCCAACAGAAGGTAACTTTGGAACATGACGATAAGATTCCGTGCAGATTTAAAAGGAGATATGCAAGCAAAGCCAATTTTGAGCGTTAGCCTTTCCCATTTCTGAATCAAACTTGGTTTGACCATAACTAGAAGTTATTTGTTTCATCATTTAATTTAAGAAAATTTGCTGCCGTACATGTGTGGATGTGATTAATGCGTGCTGCCAGCAAGGAAGTTGAGAGTCACCGACATGCTGGAGGAGTGAAGGGATCAAAGAAAAGGTAAAGCTGAGTGTCATCGGCATAAAAGTGAAAGCTTATATTGTGCTTAGCAATCGCATCGGCAAGAGGGAGAGCATAAACCGTGAAAACAACCGGACCTAGAACGGAGCCCTGAGGTACCACATATTTCAGAGGTACCTCGGATGATTTTTGTCCATTCACGTCAATATTCTGGAGTCTCCCACTGAGGTAGGACCTGAACTATTGCAGAGCAAAGCCAGTGATGCCGAGGCGAGATGGGAGCTCTCAAGACGGACTTGGGGATCGATAGTATCAGAAGCTGCCGAAAGATCGAGAAGAACAAGCTGAGATACTCAACCCATATCTGCATTCCTAAATAGGTTTTTATACACTTGAAGCAATGCTGACTCTGCTGAGTGATGATCCCTAAAGCCAGACTGGAAATTACTAGCAAGGTTTGAAGTTTTAATATATGAGTTCAGCCGGTCTCCTACGACAATTTCCAGTGGCTTTAATAGAAATGGCAGAAGGAAGACTATGCGGTAGTTGCTCAATTTCTCTTGGTCTGGTGTCGCTTTCTTGAGTAGTGGACCGACTACAGCTTTTTTGAAGGTGCTGGGACATGACATGAGTCTGGTGACATAATTATGATGTTATTTATGCATCGTAGCAAACGATCAAAATCAAGCAGATCAATGCAACGTAGGAGCAGGACAGTGGAGATGTGATCCGAAGGACTTGTTCTCTTCTTCGATTCGGATATGAACTTCAAGATGAGGTCACTAGTGACCTTCTTGAATTTCTACATTCATGTTCTGCAAGGAATTAAGGTAAAGCATTCTAGAGGATGCTGCCATCGCAGGTATGGACTCCCAGATCTTGTATATCTTCTGCACAAAGAAGCTAACGAAGCGATCAGATAGATCATCACAAGGATCTTCAGATAAGGAGCTAACCTGGGAGCAGTTGAGGAGGTGGTTGTTCGTCGACATCAGCTTTTTTGGATTGTGCATCCGTGATTCAGCAATGGTTTTTACAAAAGGCAGGCTTGATCTTTGCTAGGATCGATTCGTACAACCTACAGTAGTCCGCGTATGCCTGTCGATGAACAGTCAGTCCTGATCTTGTGTATGCTTTTTCGAGCTTGTGCTTAGTAGACCTAGCTATTCTAATATCTGTGGTAAGCTATAGGCCATCTAGGAGATGGCACACAGTGGGCTTATTCAGAGTTGCAAACTAATCGAGCATGTCAGTTATCGTCGTGTTGCAGCTATATACCAATGATGGCAGATCGGAAGTTGGACTGAGCAGCACAGGTGAGGCAAATATTCTTGCACGGAAAGTATCGATGTCAAGGGTCTTGAGGTTTCACAATTTACATGTGATTTGGCAGGAGGATGAGTAGGGAACACGGTGTAGACTAAATGAGAACTACATGCGGTCAGGTCAGATCAGCACAATTTGGTAATAATTAGTGATGTCAAAGTGCAGTCGCATGAGAAAATGTGGTTGGGTGAGTGACCTTTGATGTAAGTAGGGCCATGCACGTAAGCTACTAGAGATAATGAGTCAGCCAATGCACGAAATTCAGTGCTGAAGGCTTCAAAGAAGTGATCAAAGTGAATGTCAAAATCACCCATAACGAGAAAGCGTCGGTTTCTTGCACACAGAATCGATATGAGATCGGAGAAATCTGAGATAAATGAATATTTGATATCTGGTAGACGATAGACTACGGCCACCGTCGGTAGCTTGTTTTCGGATGAAATAAATACACTCAATTTGAAAGAATGCTTCGAGGATACTTCAAATAACTTGAAGTTGAATTTCGAGCGCGAAATACTGGCAACTCTGCCTCCAGTTTTGAATGATCTAGTCGGTTTAGTGTCTTTAATTGTCGTCAGTTTATCGATTTTAGCCAATTTTCAGTCAAAGTGAACGATTCGAGGCCATTTTCAGAAATAAGGTAGCTTAGTACTAAAGGTTTATCTCACGTTGAACGATGATTCAAAAGACAAGCTTTAAGTTAGGCCGCCGTAGCTATAACTTGACTGATGACCACTAAGTGAGAGATATCACAGTAAAGCTTGCGGAGGGGCGTGCTGAGGGGTTCGAGACAATGCTAGAAATACTAAACGAGCTAGTACTCGGCTCGGAGTTCCCGCCAAACGAGCTGTGCTGAGCTGGCAGCTCCGGCCACCATGTGGCTGCTCTGGGACGCTTTTCTTTTAATGCATATTTCACGAATCTTTGCAACAGCAGTAAAATTTAGGAATGCATTTGAACTACGATGACGAAGCGACAATAGGTGATCACGATCATAACTAACATGCAAGTTACTAGTTACTAGCCGCCGGCGTAGGTTAAACCTGCCGCTGGCTTATGGGACCAGCAGCCCGACGCGATAGCATTTAGATATCCACTCGCGCGTAATTTCTTACAAGCTACAGCCAAAAAAAATTCGGAATTCTACTCATAGAGCGAAATATAGATATATAATCAGAGCTTGCTCTTGTGTTAGCTTGTGCAACAGGGAAATCATGGTGGCGAAAATGGCGAAGTCATGTATCTCGATTTGATATTGATAGCAGCAATAGGCGAATATAACTAGTAACAAAGCTGTGGCAGGGATTTTGCCAATGCCGAGATACAGCCTCTCACCAGCGTATGAATCAAGGGCTCCCTCAGCCTGCCAGAACTGCCAAGCTAGGCTGAAATCATACACACTATGGCCAAAAGGGGCAGTACTCTTCATTAGACAGCCCAGTGGAACTACACCAGAAGAGGCGTCGGGAGGTTTACAGGCTACATTGAGTGATGATCTCAATACTTCAGCGCTTCCGTGCCAAGCTAATAGTGTCTTTCTATCACCAAAATTCGTTTTAGGAGTTTCAACTGATGTAAATCCTATCTTTTGATAGCAGCAGGGACCGATGAGATGCCCCCGCTCGACACAGTCTTTGTGCCAAATATTGACCACTGCACTAAAAACCTAAGGAAAAACCAGACTTGACATTTTTTTAACGTAGCTACTTATGATTTTTGAAAAAATAAGTAAACTTATAATAAAATATAAATTTTGGATATATTTATATGCATTTACTTATATATACACTGAGTATTTTCCAAGCTGCAGTAAAACTTCTACTTGCAATAGTTCATTCCTTTAATTTTATGTGGACGATGCTGATAAATGTACACAGCTGGCAATACTTGGGGTGATCATTTCATCTTCACAAACAAAAACTTATGGATACCATTTTGGTGTGGGCTCATAACGAATTTGTATTGGAGCTAACGATTTAGATATCACTGCTGGTGTTTATTTAAAAAATTATTATCACTTATTTGGCGATAAAGCAAATGCATGCTTACAGCAGAAGGTTCCCCATTCATGTGTGCTTTTCTCATATTATATTCTTAATTTGACATCCAAGTTCTCGTTTAGATTGAGTAATGGCTTTAGTTTTTCATCATTGACGTAAAATTATTGCAATCTGAAAAGTTTGATCTCACTTCAAGTTGAGCTGGCACCGCTCTGATTGCAGGTCTGGTTACAGATCTGTGAGGCTTATAGCTGTGCAGCTACGAGCATGCAAACTTTGCAATGATCCTCCAAACTCTGAATGCTGCAGCTGACCGTAAAAAAACGTCACTGTTGAACAGATGAGACCGCAAGCTTTGTGCTAGCCCTGCAGAAGCGTAAAATTATTTGTCTACAACGAGTGGTTTTGTCTGATACTTGTATTGTACCTGTACATCTGCTAACATTCCTGAATAGTACCCCGGTGCATTCAAATATATCTTAGCTGGTGATGTCCACTAGGAAGAGTTGGCTTGGTTGCTCAATCAGAAGAGCACTGGATCGAGTAACCAATGGCTGGGGCTCATTCTGGAGATGAAAGCCGTATTCGGAACTCGATTGCTTGGTCGATGTTCTCCGATCTGCTTGAATTTTGAAATTACTTTACACCTACCAATATCCTCGTAGGGTCTGAATTATTGAAAGCTTGCCGTCTGTTGAAGTAAATTATTTTGGAAAATTTTCATATTTTATTTTTTAGCTTTATCGCGACTAATACCACTGAAGATGTATGGGAGACATATGGGCGTGCTGCCCACACCAGAACGTGTTTGCTGAAATTCAGGAATGCCTCAATAAGAATCTGATGCCGACGCACGGGTTAGTCAGATACAGAGATTGCTTTTACTGATATGTGGATGAATGAAGAGTGAAATTGATATGCAAACCCTGCCCAGTCTCAATCAGGGCACGGCTATGAACTCGTGTAGAATGCTAAATCTTTCTAGGTGCTGAATTTGAGTCGAAGCCTCTATCTAGCCTGACCAGCCACTCAACGATACCACACCCACAGGGATCTTGCTACTAGCTGCAATGTGAGTCAGCTTAGAGGCTCGTCGCTACTCTACTGGGCCTCAATCTGCTCAATATATCCGGTCACAAGATTGAAACTATTCTGCCGCTAGGTACTTGTACGTGGAGCAACGCCATATTTAAAAAACAAATGTTGGTCCGCTATTATTTAGCTTGCAAAAGAAAAGCCAAAACGCATAACTTTTCAGGATGCTCCGCACTGAAGCTTCTGCCTCTAGAAGACAGATTTTTTAAGCACCCCCGCTTCAGTTGATATAATAAAGGCACAATTTGCAGAGCTTTGTGTGCTTAACCGGAATGAGTGCACAATCCTTTTTTGTAATATGGTTTTTGTTGACTATCGCTTCTTTGTGCAGGCTAAATTAACTATCAAATGAAACTTCACTACTACAATTGTGAGCCATGATATCACACTAGGTAATTTGGTTGCTTTTCACGACTTCGTACCCGAGGTCGTGGGTATAAATCCTCCGGTGTTTGACACCTTATCGTAGCTGCAAGTGGTGGTGATAGCCGTAAAGGCTCTTCTGTCACTATGCAAAAGAGGCTGATGAATCAGCTAGTATATTTTCAATGTTAAGTTACTATACAATGTATATTTAAACGTTGTTTAGTGACCCTAGCATATTTTTGAGAGAAACTACAATTCACGATATTAATACCGAAAATATATTCTGGAATTGATTTCGGATGCTAATCAAACCAATTAAAGAGCATCCATAGCTTTTGTCAGACACATCAATACCAGACCACACATGATAATTCTAGCTTCAGTAGGCAGTTTATGATAACGCGATGAAATTGCTTTACATATTTAGAAACTTTGTGAAGGAGCTCTTTTTATCTTAATTAAAAACAGATCGTGGGACTTTTAAATTAAAGCTAACCAATTATTGGCTTTTTGTAACTGTTTACTTTACACTAAAATTGTGTTTGTATCTGCAGTTCTTCACTCGATGAAAGAGGTAATGTGGCCAACCCACATTTTCTCAATCTTAGCTGACAACCTAAATAGGACAGAAACTTCATCAATAGATAAAATACTTCGATTATCTCTTCAAAAGATTCCAAAAGTCTCTAAATGTGCAAGCCATTCATTATTATACTGCCCAACGTATGACTTGTTATTGATACCATATTATTAACATATTACCATGATGCTAACCATTACCATAATAATAACATATTACATATGCATGGCACTTGTCGCAAACAGGTTCACTCAGTCAGCGAATCGCATTTGCCATGGTTTACGGTAGTGGTAATAGTTTGAGAAGTCTCTTACCAAAAAAAATAAAATAATTACTTTTTCTTAACTTGGTTTGTATACGGACATCGAATAAACGTGCAAGTCTTTTTGACGCTATTATATCAATCGTTTTTCCTAATTCCGACCTAAGCAATTTATTGTAACGCTTACATACCTCTATCGTAACAAAGATTGCATAGATCTCAGTAAAATATCCATTAATCTATTTTAACCAACTTTTAAAAATTTACTCTTTTACATTAACAATGCAACATGCAAAGCAAGCTCGTACCTTCTTACCTCATACAGTAACCCTCCAATCGGTGGGCCTGCCATAAATCCCAAGGCAATACAAGCTTCAAAAATGCCCTAATAAATATAATCAAACGAATAAATTGCTGTGTTTTTCAGAGAATTTGAAACAACTTTGCAGGCGCATATTTTTCATTTTCGATGCTTAAAGAAGCAGAAGAATCAGTTGTAGAGCGCATTTTTTAGTAAGATTTACTTGTACCTTTACTGTGCACTTAAACCGGAATTCTAAGAAGTCACGTGTGTTAGTTTGTATATGTCCTTAGTCTCATTGTTTTCAAATATTTTCGCTAACTGGCCATTTTTTTACGAATGGGGTCCCTAATCTTGGTTTGTAATTTAATATGCACATTAGCGTAACCTACCACATAAATGACCTAGCACTGTTGGCTAATTAATCAATTTATCTATCCCTGACATCTACTTTACATTCAGTGCCTTTTGACGTATGCACTATAGGTAAATTGTTGTACAGCGATGGTGACAGCTAAAAGAGGGAAGATAATATGCGTTTTTAGCTGGTAAGTACACCATTTTACTTAGCATTGAGCATTGAACTGCCGCAATTTCAAAGAATTATGAACTTCCAATTACTTTCAAAATGGTCACTTTGACATTCCGGAAAGACTACACTCTTTTTACTATGACTCAATTTACTGTCGCTCGAACTGACGAAGAATGCAGCTGGCATTTGCTAGCTGCAGCTCGCTTCCAGAAAAGCTGTGTTACCAGTTACGGTACAGCTATCAAATTAAGCGTAACATAGTTGAAGAAGTGCTGTGAATTCCTTTCGTTGAAGGTGAACAGGCAAAGGTGAATCTTCCCTTTATTCTTCACACGGGGCATGTTATATATTGGCATCAACACAAAGATGGCCATCGCGTCCATGGACTCCGTGCACGCAAATCAATGTAAATTAATTACGTGACGGGAGTGAAAAATGTTTACTTGGAAGTCTCACAAGGCTCACCTGCTAGGTCAGAGAATACTAAAGCCCGCCATCCAAAGATAAGATAGGTTTTCCTTGTATTGTCACGACTTCAAACTAATTTCTTAATAAGACCCGTGGCTCCTGTTTGCCATCATGGTCCGGCAAGATTTCACAGCAATAATATTAGCAGTCAAAAGAAGAGAGGCGAGCAGAATTTGTGCTTAGCAGTCTGTGATACCAATCAGAAAAGCAAGAGACAAAGGAAGAAATTCAGTTAAAACTGCCAAAAAATCAAAAGAAACTCTGTTACGACCAACTTTGCAACTTTAGAAGAAGCCAGTGAGCTTCGAACTTTCAAAGCTCTGCTTACGTCTCAAATTTACTACAATAAATTTACTTACAAATTTACTTTAAATATAAATTAAATTTATGACATACCCAAAGACAGGGTAAGATTCCAGTCCTTTACGACTGAGGTTGTAGTATACTTTGGGCAACAGTAGGCTTGGCTCACCAGCTAGGTCGTGCTTACCATCACATCAGTTCATACCCAGCATGCGTTGTAACTTAACACCTAATTTTTGTGGGATTAAGTAATGGGTGGCATTAAACGATTAAAGCTCAACAAATATTATCTAATTGGATATTCAATTAAAAATTCGAAAGCCGTTTAGACTTGTTCCTAAGTTTATTTAATTTTACTTTTAAAATCTTGAAACCGACTCAGGAATATTCTACGGCAAAATAAATTCTTTGCTTCTTTGGATCTTGATTTAAATTTACATATAAATCAATGTAAGTTAACAGGTTAGTAACATTTAGGAAGTAAATTAATTTGTTATTTAGCACTTTAGGAGTACCCACTCTCTCTTCACGTGCTTTGCATATGCGTCGTTCGATTATCTGTTTTCCGGTTTTATCGCTGTGAGGCAAGCTTGATAAACTGTACAAACCAAGATAAGACAAAATATCACATTAAAAAATAACAGAGAATTCGTTTACAATTTTTCACAAGATGGAATAGTACGGTGAAGTTGATAGCTTAAATTAACCAAAGGTTTATATAGGATTTCTGAAACTAATGCTTCAACTGAAAGTTATTACAGAACTACTTTCGTTTGACTAGCATCATCGTCGTATGAAAATCTATCAATTACGTGTCACTCAACGAGGAATTCCCTTACAAAATTATACTCAAACCATGCCTACTTTTTTTCGAAGTATCTGCAAATTGTCTCAAATGAACCTTTACGATGAAATTATATTTCCACAACGATCCTATAGCTGAGATAGGCTGACTAACTACTTAAGCTCAAGGCGGCTTCTATTTTTATTGAATAGCGTAACTTGCGAATAGATAAGGCGATAAAACATTAGACTCAAACAAGACTAGTCTCATTACCTAAGGGCTCATATTCATTCATCAAGTTTTGGTATTTTTTCTGATTAGCATGCACCATTGTGCAAGTAAGCAAACTTAAAAGTCATACAGTTTTACTTTTCTCAAACATTTGAGCTGGGGAGAGTAATCACATTTAAATATGGACAGAAGTTTTCATGACAGAAATAGATGACGTGTTCCTGAAATATTACATCTCCGGAAAGCTATTTCAAACTAAAATAATCGGTTAATTAATATATTGATTTTATAAATCACAATTACCATATACGTTTTACATTCTGGGCTTAGCAATATGATGCTGAAAATTCTCACTATCACAATAGTTTATTCAATCTATCAATTCTTCAGCTTTAACCCATGGTTCTTTTCTTCGTGAGTTGCTATGAGGCTTAGCTCACTGACAGTGAATTTAATAAAGAGTTCAAGATTATCCATGGCCTCATCAAGGCTGTGGATTACGGCATACCTTTCTACTATTCACGAACCAAAGCCGAGATCAAACACTTTTCACAAACCATTAAAATTGATTCGAATAAAAGTTTAGGAATAGTAGTAATCAAGGTTCTACCAACGCTAAGTAGAAGGCATACAACACACTTGTATGCGGAAGCAAATTTCTGTAGGTTTGGGCTTGCTAAAATAAAGTGCTTGGATCGCATTTGCGTTTTCAAGTTTAGGCAGAGAGAGAGAGAGAAAGAGAGAGAGAGATAGATATATATATATATTTAAAGCGCCCTAAGAAAACTTAATCTCTGTTCATGAAGTTTATAGATGCCACAGGGTTGATCCCACGACCTTGGTAATCAAATACATTCACCTTAACCGTGGCTCCAGGCGAGCACCTTAACCACTGGGTCAAACCAGTATGGCATTATTTCATGTCGACTAGTTCTATGCAGCAATATTGACCACATACAGTCAGATTGGACATTCAACTGGATTAAGAGTCCGGAGAGCCACTCCGTCTGGTAGCTTGCACCTCCGCCGTTAACTCGGATCTTAGTTAGATGTCGACAAACTTGAAGAGCTTGCAAGCAAGTTCTACACGATAGACTTTCCAGGTGACGACTAAATCCACAAAACACCGTCATTGAACAATTTCTTAGAGGTGAGAGGTAAGGATTAGGCGCTGAAGAAAGTCGATATTATTCCTGCTCTTTTAGTCATTCTTGCAAAGTCCTGTCGAGGCGAATTCGATCAAGCCAAGGCCTTCTACGACCTATGATACTCTCTCTCTTTCCGGTGCGGTTTTCTGGTACATTGTAGGCTTTTACTAGAATGCAGAAGACAGTCAGTTATACCTATGCCTTAATACCTCCCAGCCCTCCAGCAGGTCTAGTTCTCCTAACTTCCTTCCAGCAGGTATTGATGAAATCCCCATGTGGATACCAGCAAACTTTCTTAAATTTAATACTGATAAAATGGTGGCTATAATAATATTCACAACCTGACTGTGGTTTTATAATATCCATCAACGAACACACACACACGCACACACACACATACATACATACACACACACACACACTCACACACACACACACACACACACAGGCACACCAGCAGTCCAGTCTCACCACCGTTAACTCACTGCTTGCTGGTCTACCTTCCTGTGAATTAAGATGCTTACAGTTTGTGCAAAGCTCTAAAACTAGCCTTTTCTGCCCTTGAGCTTCGCAGTTGCATAATCCTACCACTTCGCGCCTATCTGCACTGGCTCCCAGTCAAGCAGCACTTCAAGTCCACGGTTCTGTCACTCACTTTTAGGCCCTTTCATTCTTCGGCTCTAGCCTACCTATCAGATTTACTGTTCACCAGGCTAAGCATCGTACCACTCGCTTTTCAAAATCTAACTGTTTAACTATACCTCGTACATACATATCTCAAATTCTTTGGAGACCGCGCCGTTAGTGCTCTAAATGCAAAACAGCTTGAAACCATGGAGTTGGTGGGACGAGAGCGAACTGGAGTTTTCCTGAGGTCGGATTGTTATGCGAATGCAACGGAGTGAAGCGATCTGCAGGCTAGAAACAAGATTTCACTAAGTCCATTCGATACTTGATATGAAGCCATTGAACCTCGACATATTTATACGCCAGTGACTCCGTTTACCGGAGACTAGACAAGCTGGCGAAAAACTAGCTGCAGTTCGTTGTTAGCACAAGCTAGAAGCCCCGAATAAAGCCATTGGCAATTACCTTAAGGCGATGCTAATAAAGAATATTACTTGGCCTGTCAGATTCGCACATAAAATGGTCGGGACCACTTGTAATGTTCTTAGATGAAATGCCGACTTAATAAAGGGGCTGGAGAGGTAATTCCTTGCGGCAAGCAAAAGATCGCAGGCTGAGCTTTGAGATTGATCTCTTGAAGACGGATTGAATTCATTGCATGATCCCTTCTATGGGATAACTTCTTTACCAATCACCTTTATAACTTTGTATGAAAGCTTTTGACACACCGATAAATAATCCTACCAAAATATACCTACAGATTATTCAGATTCTGCAACCACTCTGATGGTTGCTCTAGCCTTATACGACAGTGACAGTCCTGTGAGAAAAAAGCTACCAAAGCTCTTCATCAACTTTTTAAAACTGCTTTACATTGAAAACTAAAATATCATAACTCACTTTGATTTATTGGGGATAGTGTGGACGCTTCCAGTCACTAATAGCTTCTATTATATCCTTGTCACAACACTTTTAAAACGATTAAAATGTATTCTGTAGCGCCTCTGGCATGCACTCTTGTTTGAGGTCAATTTACAAATGTGAAGAATTTGAGTCTCCTGTCTGCTTACTAAACGACCAAGACCAGCTCAGAGCCAGCTAAGACCCAGCTGCCCATCTACTAGCTCGCGGAATTCGGTGAGTTTTTCGCTAAGCGACTGGCTATACGCTTCAGGTGCAGTTCCTGGGTATTGTGCGTTCTCCGCATGGTTATGGAGGCACTGTGGCTGAACACAAGCAGGAAGGTGCTATATAACGTAGCTTGATGACAAGCCGTACAATACACGAACGAAATCAGTACAGGATGACCGGCTGAATTTAAGCACAAGCTGTGCAGCACCGTAAGCAGTGTTCGATTCGTCCTCTTCACCACGGTAAGGCGTCATCCGTGTTTTGCGTGTGCCAAAACCAATTCATGGAGGGCTTGTTATTTCAGCCTCGAAATTTCGGCCGGGTCAAAGCAAAAACTACAAAGCTTACCGAAGCGAACGGGGATGTTTAACAGGGCGTATGACCTGTCCCGACCAATGCGCCTCACACGGGAACGGACTCAAACCACAAACTATACTGAAATACTAGTTGGCATTCGCGGCCGAGATCTTACGTGGTAACTTTTAAGATATCTACTGCTTTTTTGACGCTCCGACAGCAAGTACGAGACGGTATGGAAACACCCAATGTCTAAGAACATCTGTGTATTTGGGCTCGCAAAGCCACGGCTTACGACTGCTCTCTCCTGCACCACGCGTTCCCACTGCCCCTTCTCTGCAGGCTGTGATTCGCCTACATTCAAACTTAAACTCATAAAGCCATAAACCCTAAATTAACGGTAATCTCATAGAACCATCAACTCTTGGATGCGCCATAAGACCACATACTGCTACCATTTCCCATGGCAGTCCTACTGGTATTGGTAGGAGTGCGTCGTTGGCGCCCAGAGCACACTAATCGGTCGACATTCCTGAAACGATCGCCAATATCTCGCTACGTCTTGGGTCATACTGAAGCAGTAAGCTTGGTCCCTCCGGTTGCCGTACGTTGTTTAACCCCCTGGTGACAGCTTTCGTCATGGTGTCTTCTGTGCAATTCTAGGTTGGCTTTCGGCACGACCAATGCCTATGAATATTCGCATCCCCGTCGAGGGCAAATGTGGCGGTAGAGGAAGCTGTCAACCACATTTAGTGGGATATAATTTGTCAGAGCCACCTCAATGAATAACAGTTCCAAAGTGGTACACAACTTGAACCGGCATTCCGTCATCCAAACCAGCTTTCACAAACGGGTCTAGCCACTGCATTGCTCTGAGGCCACTCACCTCCTCATGGCAGAGAAACCTCTATGAAATACGCTGGCGTCCTCATTTGGCAGGTTCGACGGCACGTCCTGGTGACTGCTTAGCTTCGCTCTCTTGTACGTTATGTCGATGTTGAACACTTGCAAGATGACAGTTCAGCGTTCCAGAATCCCCAGTGCTTTCTGGCAGCTAAGGCACACAAGCGAATTGTGGTCAGTTCTCACCATAAATCGTCCGCCGAGGAGGTAGCGCCTGAATTTCTTCAGGTGGCGTAGTTTTGCTCACTAGGAGACAATGTGCAGCTTTTTAAAGCGTGGACTCGGCTTTCTCGTTTCAATACCGAAATAAGACCTTAGTCACAGGCGTCGGTCGAGATGGCGAAAGGCTCGGGAGTCGTCGGGTAAGCTTAGTAGACCATAATAGCCCACTAGGTAAGACATATACTATTCGCGACCGGTATCTAGGGGTCGTGGGTTTGAATCCTGCTGTGTGCAGTGGTTATTGGTTGCCACTTCAACCTTTGGTGACAGTCCTGAAACTCTTTGTTCACTATGCTAAAGAGGCTGCTGCTATAATAATAACAAAGCACTTGATAAGGCGCCCTCAGAGAACTCAATCTCGTCCTAGGTGGTTTGAATTTGCTAAATCAGCTAGTATTTGTTTTAGGAAAGCTACACGACAGTTCAGCGATCCCTTCAGTAGTTAGAAATGTTGTTCCTGTTCCTTTTCCCATGTTTAGGGCGTCCGTATTAGAAGCACTTGATGGAAAAAGTCGGCCCACCAAAAAAAATTGGATTCTGGACCAGCCTTAGCAGGATTGTAAGAAATAAAACTCTCAAAACTCAAACACCGACGCGGCGCGCGTCGTTGCTGTGTGGTTGGGCCCTCCGGTTAGCGGAGGCGGCCAGGCGCCTCTGATGCTTCGGCCGACGGCACCGGAAAAACACTAGCTGATTTAACAGTCCCTTGTGTATAGCGACAGAAGAGTCTTTACGGATATCCCGACCGCTTGCAGTGGCAACAAAGGATTGTCCACATCAGAATTCGAACCAACGACATTGGGACCGAGGTAGTAAAAGCAATTGCCTTACCTAGTGTGCCATCTCGGCTCGGCATCGATAATTCCTCTAACCAGACATTGAGTTGTGGGCGTAATCGGTGGTTTATTCTTGGTTTTTCTTGTTAACAATTGTGTTAAATAAAGGTAGAATTTGTATTGGAGGCCGTAATGCTAAACGTTTTCGTACCGAAGAGATGCAAGAAGAGGCTGCTAAGGTGTCCTTTTTGTTTTGGCAAATTGACTCACCGAGTGCTTTGCTTCGGAGCAAAGGCGGATGAGGGGAAAAGAAGGAACTGGAGGAAGAGGAGGAGTGGAGAGAGGGGAGAAGAAGGGGAGGAGGAAGAGGAGGAGTGGAGAGAGGGGAGAAGAAGGGGGAAGAGGAAGAGGAGGAGTGGAGAGAGGGGAGAAGAAGGGGAGGAGGAAGAGGAGGAGTGGAGAGAGGGGAGAAGAAGGGGAGGAGGAAGAGGAGGAGTGGAGGAGGAGTGGAGAGATGGGAGAAGAAGGAACTGGAGGAAGAGGAGGAGTGGAGAGAGGGGAGAAGAAGGGGAGGAGGAAGAGGAGGAGTGGAGAGAGGGGAGAAGAAGGGGAGGAGGAAGAGGAGGAGTGGAGAGAGGGGAGAAGAAGGGGAGGAGGAAGAGGAGGAGTGGAGAGATGGGAGAAGAAGGGGGAAGATGAAGAGGAGGAGTGGAGAGAGGGGAGAAAAAGGGGAGGAGGAAGTTCTTTGCAAGTCGTTTTTGATGAGCTAAATGACTAGGCACGTTTTACATGTGGTCCCTTTTCCTTCCTAAATTTATGTATTTGTGGTTCAGTTTGTGTATTGCCAAGCTACGAAGAGGTTCATTTACTGTTCGTTTTTGCTACAGCAAACAAACCTCCTTGCACATCTCCATCTCCAGTGCTAAAGTAACAAGCAAGAATTACATTATGGCTGTGGTGAAGCTAGTGAACGCAGTGCTTGCTCTTCCTCCCGGCCACCGAATCTTCAAGCACATAAACGAAGCTGCTCAGGCTGGTTATGGCTATCTGCTTTACCACTTTGAGGCTCGCTGACCCAGTCTTTACAACGTCTTGGAGCACCTCTTCGTCCTCTGCTGCTTGATCCTTTCCTTCCTCAGTGAGAGGGACCTCAATGACTTTTAAAAGCTCTCTGGTGAAGATGGCATTCAAAAGCTTTCTGGTTAAGTTTGGCTCTATCAGTGTCCATTCCTCATTGATATCAGCTCTCACTTTAACGAACTTGAATTGAAGTTGTAAGGAAATGACTTGCTAATTAAAAAGATGGAAACCCATGTGTGGGTATTTGAAGCAAAGCTAATTGTTTTGGAGAAACAGCTGTATTCGGGAGAAAATGTCCATGTCCCGCACCTCGCCCTTTGCGATGTAGCCCTCTTTAACACTGAAAAATGCAACATAGTGTTGATAAGCCTGCGGAATTATTCTTATCGCACATCACTGATGTGCGTTTTTATTCGCAAAAGTTCATGACCTTCAGCACTCCCTTTGACTTTCCTAGTGACCCGCCCCTCTGATGCAAGCGTTATATAAGAATATGCTGGGCTCTCAGCTCACTGGAAATCACCTGTAAGACATAATGTGGCTGAACTATTTTATCATTAGAACCTGATATTGTATGTCCCGCTTAGAGCAAGCAACGCCATGTTTCTCATTCATCGTACTGTATTTTTTTTAAATCTTTCCTTTGATGCCTTTTCTTCTTTTGACCTGGTGTGTCATCTTGGCCTCCTGAAACATATATAGCCTAGCAGTCCAAAATTTTAGCCGTCCCCTGCTTTAGGCTGTGTTTAGTGTGCGCTCTCGTGGCATAGCCATTAGAGCCAGGCTTGCTGATTCACAGCCTCTTTTGCCATGGCTCGCTTTAGGGAGGCATCGGGCAATCCGGCGGAGCCTTAACGTGCTACACTGTCCGGAAGTTCGTAAAAAATGGTTTTACATAATAAACTTGCTTGAGACACCGCTTAAGTCTGGCTTCGCTCACGTGGGTAGACAATTCAAGTCGTTAGTTAAGTTCCGTACCGGCTCACCGTCATGCAGGACCCAGCCTTTAAAGTCATGAACGTACTCACCGCGGCCCTTCTTGAGAGACAACGCCTCCTTCAGAGCTTCCTTGACTTCTTTTTTGTTCGATACCCGCTTTCCAGCTCAAGTTATGTCTAGAAAACCTCGTATCTTTCTCGTGCAAGAAGCCTCAGTCCTGCCGTTCACCGATACAAAGGCATCAAAGCCATGAATCCAAAGGTGGAGCTGCTGTCGGCCATCACTCACCGGCAGCATTATAGCCGCAACCATTCTTCACTACCAGTTATAGCGTTGCTGCGACTCCGGCGGTGGCAGATATTGGGAATCTCGCGGAGACACATACATCAACATAGGCAATACAACAGACTCAATTTGTTTACCTCTCAAAGCATAAACATACGAAAGTCAAAGGTACTACCAACACTGAGGAATGCCTCAAATTTGGGCAATTTAGCTTCTTCAGGTATTTCCTTAGGTTTTTGGCAGGACGCTGGGCTTTGCCGATTGCCTAACCATTTGCCTCAAGTGAGGTATTATCTCTAGTAAAAACAGCAGCAGCCACACATAACAGATGTAAAACATGACATGCATAGTACAATTGGTAGTTATCGAGAAGAATTTTTCATTTTGTCCTGTAATCTCCTGATACTACCACCAAAATCAGCCGAGTGACTCATTCCAACTGCTCAGTGAGAACCGCGCTTACTAGACAAGCCGTTTGAAATATAGCACCACATCTTAGTTTGGGTCTCAGTAACTTCTATAGTCACCAGTCACCCAGACCGTGGTCTAACTTTCCAATATCAATCAACATGATCGATTTCAAGTGCTACTATCGCTGCTGAAGACTAGATCTAGACTTTTCTATTCCAGCTAGACTAACATCAAGGGTGGCTGTGTGAGGTTCAGATAAGTTAGCAAAATAAATACTTACCATTAACAAGCTTAGACGTTCAGGAAACGTTTGTGCCAGAATGGCAAAGCCTGCTGTTGTCATCATGGCCGTGCCGTTTGCATCTATTATTCTGCAAAGGAAGCATAGGGTGACGAAGACCCGTCCTGGTGGAGAATTGTCCAGAAATCTGCAAAACAAATTGATTCATTTCTTGCGGTTGCCAAATCGTGTGTAAATAGGAAACGGCTTATGAGGAGGCAGTACGCTTCAGTTCTTAAGCTGCTGTGATATGGAATTCAAGCTTTTTGGGAAGGTATTTAATAGAATTTTTGCAGAGAAATAAACCAGTAATGGCTGGGATAAAAGTTTGTAAGGCTGTATGAGGGCTGCTACATAATTAAGCATTGGTGCTATATCTATGATACAAGCTATTCATGGCTATTGTAAATGTATTAAAAACTAACGAAGTTATTAGAAACAGTTAAAATTAAACGATTTGTTGAATAACGTAAGTGTTAATAACTTGTTACTGTCACTGTAAGATTAACACGTCCGTGATCACCACAACATTGCCTTCTATTCAAAATGTTTATTAATTGAGATCACGATACACCTATTATCTACGACGCCCCTTATGATGGCAGCCCCAAAAAGCCCTGCTTAATGGCTCCTCTAATAAGGGAAATTTGAATACAATAATAATAAGAAATACATTTTATTAAGCACTCTGACCGAATTCAATCTCTTTCTAAGCACTTTACATTTGTTGCAAAGGAAGTAAGATCGAATGATTAGTAATAGCAAGCTCAATATACAACAAGAACAATATGGTTAGGCGTGACATGCACAGGATCAGCATGCAAGTTGGTTAGTGGCAGAGTGCACAATGTCAGCATTCATAAGCACATAAAGGACGAATCACAGGGACCCACTAAATGTTGTGACGCATAAATGTGCTTTAAGTTTTTTTTTAATGCGGTCAAGTCAGGAGATGCCGTGATGCAAGTCGGGAGTGAGTTCCAGGCTTTAGGAGTATGCGAACTAAAGCCACGGGCTCCAAAAGACTTGAGGTTTGTACGAGGTATAGGTTAGCAATTAGGTTCCGAAAAGCAGGTGGTACGATGCTTAGCCTGGTGTGGGAATAGATATGACAGGAATGCTGAAGTAAAAGAATAAACGGACCTACAAGTGAGTGACAAAACCTTGAAATCAATACGCTGCTTGACCGCGAGCCGATACAGGTCGGCTTGAAATGCTGACATTTGACATCTCTGAAACTCTCGATAGACAAGCCAAGCTCGTTCGTACCTAGCTGAACTGCTGCATCAGTTTCAGCCTGTACGTGCCCTGAGGTCCTGTGTGGACAATAAATTAGCTGTCCCATTCCTCCGTTAAAGACAGTTGGCGACAGAAGCTTTAGCTCTGCAGGTCCTAGACTGTGGAACTCGCTTCCACAATTCTTACGCAACGACATCTACTCTCCAACTGCCGACTATGGCACATCTTTTTCAGCGGTCCTGAGCTGCTACTTCTATGCTACTCACTACCTCAACTGCTCTCTTAACTCTGCTATGCTTTCCACTTTCTCTCCTTTGCGTGAGACGAAGTCTGTTGGCTACCGAATGCGTACCGAAAGCCGCTTAGGCTGTGAGTGGGCTATACAAAACTCTCCTGCGTAACACACACATGGTCTTTATGACTTTGTGGAGTTACTGACGGAGATACATTACATTACATCACATTACAAGCTGCAGAGATTTGAACCAACTGTAAGGGCTTCATTGCACAAGCCGGTGTACCCGCAAGCAGTGAGTTACAAAAGTCAAGATGGGATTTCTAGCTGCATCGACTAATGTTGATGTGGCTTCTCTGTGTAGACAAGCCCAAATTTTAGCTATGTTATAGCTGAAGTAGGCAGACTTGAAGGTGGTGCTGATTTGGACGTTTAATGAAATATAACTTTGGAATATGAAACTTAGATGTCGTGCAGATTCAACAGGAGGTATGCTGGCAGAGCCTATTTTGACATTAACCTTTCCAATTTCTGAATCACGCTTGGTTTGCCATTAACTACTAAGTTGGATTTATCGTTACTCTATTTAGAAAAGCTTGCTGCCATCCATGTGCATGTGTCATCAGTATCTGCAGCAAAGGAGTAGGAAGAAGTCGACGTGCAGGATGGCTGGGAGGGATCAAAGCAAAGGTACAACTGATTGTCATCTGCATAGAAGTGAAAGCCTTGATTTTGCCTGTCTAGCAAGAGGGAGAGTATAAACTGTGAAAAGAACAGGTCCAAGCACATATTCCTGAGGTACCCCATTTTCCAGAGGTTCGTCGGATGATCTGTGTATGTTCACATCAATTCTCGTGAGCCTCCCACTGAGATAGGACCTGAACCATTGCAAGGCAGTGCCAGTGATTACCAGGCGATATGATAAGCACTCAGGAAGGACATATAAATTGATAGCCTCAAAAGTTGCAGAAAGATGGAGCAAAACAAGCAGAAAGATTCTACCCACGTCTGCATTCCTATGTTGGTCGTAATACATCCGATGCAATACTGTCTTCGTTAAATGATTAGCTCTAAAACCGATCTGGAACTTGCGAGCAAGGTTTTAAGTTTCAATATATGAGGTCAGCTGGTCTACCACGACTTGTTCCAGTGACTTCAATAGGAACTGTAGGAGGGAGACCTGACAGAGGTTGCTCAAGTTCTCTAAGTCTAGAGTCACTTTCTTGAATTGTGGCCTGACTACAGACTTTTTGAAAGATGCTGCGACATGACCTGAGGCTAGTAACACATTCTTGATGTTAGTTATTTATGGCAGCTGCAGGTCAATCCATCGTTGAAGCAGGACAGTGGTAATAGGGTCCAAAGGACTAGTAGTCTTCTTCGATTGGGATAAGAACTTCAGGATGAGCTCAATGATGACCTCCTTGAGTGTAGATATTGAGGGGCTTTATTGAATTGAGGGAGACGATTCCATGCAGGATGCTTCCAGCTTATAGATAGAAAACCTAACCTTGTCTATCTTACCGACGGACCCCATGATCTTGTCAATATATTTTGCTAAGAAGCTGGAGAATCAGTCAGCTAGATCATTGCAGGGATCACTGAGTAGGGAGCTATCATTGAAGGAGTTAAGGAGCTGGTTGTTCGTCAATATCATCACTTTTGGATTGTGAATCTGTGAACCAGCAATGTTTTTATAGAAGGTAGATTTGGCCTGAGCCAGAATTGATTGGTATGATCTAAAGTAGTGTTCTTATGCCTACGAATGGAAAGTCAGCCCTGACCGTTGGTATGCTTTTTCCAGATTCCTTGTAGTAGACCTAGCTAGTTTAATGTCTGTGGTAAACCATAGGCCATCTGGCCGAGGGCTGGCAGTGCAGCTAGTCATAGGTGCTAACTTGTTGATCGTGTCAGCTCGTGTCGGGTTTCAGCCATCTACCAGCGATGACAGGTCGGAAGGGGGATTGAGCAGCAGAGGAGAAGCAGATATTCTCACATTGACAGCATCAATGTCAAGGGTCTTAAGGTTTCGCGATTCACACGTGATTTCAGATGAGGAGGCACACCTTGTAGACTGAATGAGATCTGCATGTGGTCAGATAAGTATAATTTGCTGATAATTGGGAATGACATTGAGCAGTTGTATGAGATCATTTTATATGAGTATGCGACCCTTGACATGAGCAGGGCCATGCACATGAGCCACCAAAGACAATGAGTCGGTGACAATAACAATTCTAGAGATAAATCATCCAAAACATACAGTCACAAACTGTTTAGCATACTTAGAGTTTTCTAATTTTTTGCTGAACTATTGAATTCTTAGTGGCTGCCAGACCATGTTAACTCCAGCATGGCTGGGGCCATATATAGCATGGCGGCTGTTGTGGTTGTGGGGCAGCCTAGTTAATATTCATGCTCCCTCAGGCTAGATATCTTTGGCTAGCGCTCGACTGTGGACTCTGCAGTAGCACCTATTTGGCTAACGGTGGTGCTCAGGCTGGTCGGGCTGCAGTTTAGGCAACTCGACATCCGGCCACCCCCAGTCAACTGCGACTTGATGCTGTGCCTGGTTTTACCAGCAGTCATGGCACCCTCCTGAAGGCTATGCGGCCACAGATACCCGATCTGTGCCCAGTCCTGCAGAAACAAGACTGCTTGAAGTACCTCGAGGCTCTCCCGTGGACGTGGCATCGCCAGCACAGTGCCTCGTCCTAGCCACGCCGGGGTGTGAGCACAAACGGCCTTCACAGCCTAGTTGTATCTGGTGATTGAGTCGCCGGATCTATGAATGGCCATGCGGTCCTAGCATCGTGTCCCAGCTGTAGTGCTCTACTTTACTGCTGGCCACCCTGGCTGGATGAGTTGCTCATCTTCAGCACCTACCCATGCCTTCTATGAGGGAATAGAGTAGCCAACGACTGCTGTTCGTCCCGACGTTCATGTATTATCGCATTACATCTTGTGCAATGGTTCATGGCATCGTTTGCTGTCTGTTCAGGCGGCACAGCATGTGTGCTTTCACTCGTAAAACTTCGGAGCACCAAATGGACGCTGACCCCCCAAATAGGTGACCCTGTCACTGACTTCAGTAGGGCATGTTTTCTTACACCGAGCAATCGCTACGGTGTAAACCCGAAACTAGTGCCGTGGATTCCCACCGCCACGTGAGGTTTCCGGAATTTTATCAAGCGAATCGGCGTACTGGCTTGCCCAAGTTGAGACAAGTTTCCAGTTCATGAGAATTACAGGCCAACCAAACTCCACCTGACATCGGCCAGCCTTGGTGAGCCGATGATTTACGAGCGCCTTAACATGGTGATTAAACCTCCTGCCACTGACCCTTAAGACCGACTCCTTGAAGCGATAGTGCAGAGCCTTTCCACTGCGCGAGCAGTTGCTTCTTACGCTACCTTCTTGCAGATGAGCTGCTCGGCGATCGCTCGCCATCACAATCCCTGCTGTGTTTAAACCAGAGGGTGACGGCCGCGACCGGTTCGGCCAAGTTCTTTTATGAGAACTGTTCCTCCAGTGCCTGCCGACCGACGTCTGCATGGTCATATCAGGGTGCGACGCCACGGTCAGAAATTGGCCGACCACCTGCTCAAAACCTCGGTGCTTTACAAGCCACCGTTGGGATGCTGCCAACTGACGTTAGGCTGCAGCAGACGCTGCCTCTAGTAGCCCCTTTTTTGTCTCTGACCGTTCGGCTGAATCCGGAAGAGCGTAGTACTGGTCATTTTCTGAGTTCCAGTCCCTTAAGACTACGTTGCTAGTGCTCCGTGAAGAATTCCGAAGTGAGAGGTTGTAGACTCGCCCCGGGACTGGCGATGACGAAACCAATCTGTTAGCCGTTTACCTAGCCGACAGCAGCCCCAACCTCGAGCTGGTATACGAGGAGAGGCTTCTCCGAATGACTGCTGGTGCTATTATCACGTACTATTTAGGGACAAAACTTTTCAGAGCAACCAGGCTAGAAGATTTCTTTAAAAGGAAACCCGGGCTGTGAACACAGGCAGCGTTGTCACAGCCGATAACGAAGACTAACCCACACCTCTCCTGGCCGTGTGGGAGGAGGAAAAGCTTCAAATAGATTCGCTATCACTCCACCTCTTTATTCAGCAAGGGAAGATTGCCTTTGACTACCTCGTCGCCAATCATGCTCGTCTAAAGGTGCAATGGAACTTGTTAATGCCCTATCCTGACACCTAATATCCGGGTGTCTGAAAGATCATGGTTGTTGTTGCTAGTGTGAACCATGATGCGTCCGACCACAGAGTGTCAAGAGGGTGTGCCTGTTCTACCTGCTCACTCATATGAATGTGCTGCTCCTTATGACAAGGTGCACTCACTTAGGCGGATGTTGTGTGACAGTGTCTCCGGCTGTAGCTGTACTTCTGGAGTCTCAAAGAGACACAAGCCGGAGAACGTGAGTGGTGAGCAAGATTCGATGTTTATTCCCACAGCAGGTACATATACAAGCTGGCTAATTCACCACAGACAAGGGAGTGCCTCTGTGGTGGGCCACATGCTTACTCCAAAGGCCGGCTGTGCACCCACTCACTTGCAGAACCACCTGCTGCAGGTGGGGCATGCATTAGTGGCCGAGGTTGCTGTTCTAATTACAATAGCAGGCACACAACACCGACAGTGTTGACGACCGTCAACTAACCGTTGCTCGAAATCGATGGTAAGGTTTGCTTGGTGAGGTAGGCAGAGCTGCCCCTGGCCACACTAACTTGGTCTCAGAAGAGCACCTTAACGTCAAGTGCTCGTTTCATATCTTTTTGTGCTGTCATGAGCTTTGGCACAACAGCTCGGTGTTTTTGCTGTCTCGGCTGTGTTTTAACTGCCGTGCTTCCGGCCAGTGCACCCGGGACTGCGTGGCTGCTCCACGAAGCCGAGTCAGCAAGGTGATAGTGAAGCCACCCTCCCACCTGCCCAGGTAGCCCCTCGGCACTCGGAGGACATCCTGCCAAATCGGCTACCCTGGTACTTGCTCAGGCTCTGCCTGACTTCCCTGCGGCTGCCCATGCTCCTCCAGTAGCTGTCGGCCACCGCTGCCAGAAACTCAAAGTCTGAGCTCAGCCGGATGCCTCGGAAGTGGCTCCGTGATTTGTTGCTTTCCATGCTCACCCCTACAAAGCACTCCTTAGCCGTAGAGGGGTCTCTAACAGCCTCAGAGGGTGATTCCACTGATAAATCCAATCAGGGACGGCCTCAGCTGTCGTTGCCGAATGAGCCCCAAAGGCTAAGTAACCATGCTCAGCTTCTGCCACTCACAAGCAACACGGCAATAGCCGAACAGCTCTGATGGCGGGAACTGCAGCTAAGAAGGCTAAGGATACGGTGAGAATGTCTGCTACTGCCAAAGCTGGCAGGGTTAAGGAACCCAAGTGCTAACCACGTCTCCTTTTTCCCCTACAGGGACATCCCCCCAGCACCCACCACCTAGGTACGCCTTCAGCCCTGGCCCTTTGCCCAACTGCTTGATCATCATGCCCTGCTTTACCCAGCTACACCCATCCTCTCACCTTCCTCCCGACAAAACTTCATGCTCCCTGTCTGATGGCCTCACTTCCCGTTCGTCTGTTCATCCGCATTGGCACTCAGCAAACCCATTCCTAGCATGCACGGCACGTCATTGGTCACAGAAATTCCTCCTCCCTTGGCATCTACTTAGATGCAGGACTCACCCGACCTCTCTATCAGTGTTGACTAAACTCTCTCCCATTATTCCACCTGCCAATCAGCCTGAGACTCATCGCCCCACCCAGCTGCCCTCTGACTTACCTTCCAGTAAATGAGCCTATCGGAGAGCTGTGGCCTGCTCCTGCAGTCTCTTCCCGTTTGCCTCGCAAAGCTGTCTAGTTATGGCTACCCAGTGTACATAACAACATGCAGGAGAGAGACTGGCATGGCTTCTGTCCTCATTTTAAGCTTGGACTTCGTGTCATTTGCCGGAGGTCTGGTCAAGAATCTCGAGCTTAGGCACAGCCACTCTGGTAGCAAACCTTCACAGTCTTCAGCCGGACGGCTCCATATGTGGGGGTCTCCGCCATGGGACGAGAGGTGTGCCTAGCATTCGGAACACTTCTACATGTACAACTGCACCAAGGCCGTCCACGAGATAGTACTGCAGCACCGACTCACTTCACCAGTGACAAGACAGCCTGCTGCTCCAGCTGGGAAGCCGACTCAAAGGCCCTGCCTCTTGACAATTACCGTCAGCACAGTCTACTTGCCCAGACCCTCCCTCCCACCCTACTCTAGTGTCCAGCCTGATGTCTCTGCTCTCTGAAGAGGACGTCGCCGCCGGTCTTCCCTGAGCCCACAAAAACGTCTCCGGGAGCCGAACACCGGGAATACCGTCCCCTGCGCCTCGTAGTCCGGTAGTGTAGGATCATTCTCTGCATCCCGAATGGCTGTCTTGACTTCAGAACGTCCTTCAGCATATGAAATAGGTTTCCTAATTCTACCCATAAGAAAGGCGACCCTAGCATGTCAGCTCTACCCGGTTCTATAGAAGTTGCTCTCGGCCTTCCAGGCCACCAGGCTGCCCAAATTCGCGAGCCACTGCTGGGGTGCTGCTACGGTAGCAAAAGGGCTCGGTTCCGAAGGCGAATGGCGGCCTAGAAAGTGGCAGCAGGGCGATGGTGTTATGTACTCGGCTTTCCCCGACCAGCAGAAAGCCATCGGCAGCTTCCCAGATGTCTTCCTGCTCAGCTTGCTTCGGAATGGCGGGGTGAATGAAAGCTTCTGCAGGTTCTGCAGCCTCCAGCAGGGCAACCCTTGAGGTCCGATCGTCTTTAATCAGACGATGAAGCCGGTAGTCAGACTCTCAGGCAGCATTTCGGAGTCCAGCTACCAGCATGGTGGCACCCCATTGTCAGCTTGCATCTTGGCAGACGACTTAGCCGTGTTCCAATTTACTTCGTCTGGTCTGCAGGCCCTCTAGTCTGCAGCTGAACCGGCAGGTTAGGCTGGGCATGCAGTTCCAGCGTGCCAAGCGGTTTGTGGTCACCCACAAGGGTTCATATACCTAACCTGCCTCAATCACCCTAAACGGCAGGCAGATCCCCGAAAATGCCGGATAAAGATTCGGTTGCCTAACTCCAAGCAGGATCTCTGGCAGCCTACATCTAAAATAGAGCAGACTTGCTCTTCCCTCGGGAGGAACATGAACAAGCTGTAGGTAAGCCTTCTTGCCCCTTGACAAATGCTTGACAAACTTTGACCTTTTCACCTGCCATGGCTGAACTGCCTTTGTCAGGGGAAACTTGTGCCTCAAGCTGCCAGCAGTCAGCCGAAAAAGTTCTGTTGGACGGATGTCGGTTACTGTGCAGTCTTGCAAACTTTGGCTGGCTCGTTCGTGCCATGCTCCTCCGGCAGCCTTTGGGATAGTCTGTTTCAAGACGAATACCTACATCCAAAGCCTTGCACAAGCCTGTCACGTGTTGTGTTCTTCGCAGACACATAAGCCTGCCAAGTTGCCGGTCACTGCCACGACCGAGCGGTGGCCAGCTTGGATGGAATACCAGTGTCTGAGAAGCGTATGCAGTACCTGAGCCCCGCAGCCTTTGGCCCTCGCAAATCAGGTCGGCCCAATCTTGCTATAGTCAGATGCTTGTAAGTGCCTCAAGCGCTCTCCTCCTGACTCTCGCTGGCCGGCACTGAACTGCCTGCCGTGTCTGCCGACCCTGACGGCATCGAGTACTCATTAGTGCCTCAAGTGATGACTATGAAGCTGTGAAAGTTTGCCTGTCTCTTGGGAGGCCAGGGTAGGCTGCCCTCCCTGCCTGGGCAGGGTCAGCCTCTGCCTAGCCACAGACAGATTTTCCACCGTCAGTCACTTACTGCTTGCTGGCCTGTCGGCATGTGCAATCAGGCTCTTACAGCTGGTGCAAAACTCTGCATCCAGGCTTGTCTGTTGTGAGCATTGCAGGTGCCACATCAAACCACTTCTCGCCGACCTGGACTGGCTACCAGTCAAGCAACGGATGGACCTAAAGGTTTTGCTGCTCACTTTTAGTTCACTTCATTCTTTTTCTCCAGCCCATCTCTCAGACCTACTCCCCCACCTAGCCATGCATCGTAGCACCTGCTTTTTCGAATCCAACAGTTTACCAATACCTCGTACAAACCTCAAATCCTTTCAAGACCGTGCATTTAGTTCGTATACTCCTAAAGCCTGGAACTCACTCCCGACTTGCATCACAACATCCCCTGACTTGACCACATTTAAAAAGAACTTAAAAACATCTATTTAGGACAGCATTTAGTGGGTCCCTGTGATTTGTGCTTTATGTGCCTATGCCTGCTAACACTGGCATGCTGCCACTAACTACACTTGCATGCTAACCCTGTGCATGTCACGCCTAATCATGTTGTTCAAGTTGTTTATCAAGCATGGTAATACTCACCATTCAATCGCGTTTCCTTTGCGGTAAATGAAAAGCGCCTAAAAAGAGATTGAGTTATCTGAATGCATTTGATCAAGTGCATTCTTGTTATTATTATTACTTCAAGACCTCGGGTCTCAGCCTGTCGTTCTGAGCCTAGTGGTTTGTCTACCGACCATGCCTGGATGTGATGCTAGTGGCCTCGGCTTTGAGCCGGTCGTACCTCAGACGATAACCAGCATCTGCTGCACAGAGAGAGAGATAGAGAGAGAGAGAGAGAGAGAGAGAGAGAGAGAGAGAGAGAGAGAGAGAGAGAGAGAGAGCGAGAGAGAGTGAGAGAGAGAGAGTTTGCCACGTGCTGAGCCGCGTCCAGCCGATACTGCTTGCAAACACGGCCCAACACAACCTGGTTCTTGGCAGCCTATTGGGAGCTCTTCCGGCCACAGCTCTCACCTGCATGCCAGCCGGCTATGCCCTCATGCTTGCCGGTGACTGCTTGACAGCCGGACCTGTCATAGACGACGGCATCGATATAGTAATCGTTGATGTGACTGTGCCCTTTGACTTCAGTGAGGATGGCCTGGTGGTGGCAGCCCGGGAAAAAACTTATAAATGTGCGACAAGTTTTTCTAATGAACCCTCATTACCAGTCGGCAGTGGTGAAGCACTTCGTGGTCGGGGCTCTCGGCGGCTAGCAGCCGAACAATGACGGTTGCACGGCGTACCTCGGTACTCAACGCATAGAGCGAAGGGATGCAGCAGCTTTTCGTCTCCAATGCCATCACCGACTCGGAAGCTGTGTGGTCCCGGTTCGTGAACCGGCAGGCACCCATAACATCCGCCACCCCGGCAGGGCACGGCACCGCCGCCTAATGCATTTTTGTACGTTAAACATTTTACTATACCTTTCATTAAAACGGCTGTCTTATTACTTAAAGCATAGCCATAGTCACTAACCAAACAAAATCCGCCGTGCGAGCTGTGCTGCTTCCCAGTAACTTACCCAAATATGGTAATGCATATGCAGCAAATGAATGATCCTGACACGTACATAAACTTTCCACCGAGTTTGGGTATCTTGAGAAAGAAAAAAAAAATCACACAGTGACGTCACAGGCCGAATCTGATTCGAAATGTTAAAATCAAATGTTATAAGGCACAGTTGGACAATTAAAATATGTTATAGTCAATCACTTATTAATACTCGCCAGTTACTAAGCCATGCGAGCTAGCAGCTGAGAAGCACTTTCGGTGCACCTTAGGTACATGATGAAGCTTGCTGTGAATACCTTGTTCGTCTCTAGCTAGAATTGGCGTCGCTGGTGCTTCAAGCCTACTTAAATCTCAGTCACAGCATGCTCATTTTTAATACTGTGTACTTTCTTCAGCGTTGTGGTTGCTTTGAATTTTAACTTATTGTGTCCGAGCGTTGGCTGAAGAAAGATACAACTTTGAAACTGTAAACTGAACATGCTTGTACATGCTTGAAAGTGTAAAGATACATGCTCGAAACTTCAAGTACTTTTTGTCTTTTTTCTCCAGCTTTTGAAAACACTTACTTAGAACGACCAAAAATGTTCATCTTCATTCCAATATCACAATTACTACGATATTAAAGGGAAATATCAGTCATTAGGTAATATATTATCTAACAAAAAACCGTACTTTTGAAATCAGTACTATATAGCATCCATTCTTTCGAAGGATACACCAGAATTCATGTGTGACAGCTTGGGTCATTGAGTCTGGCTGCGTTTGCAGTTGAGTGTATAAATGAATGCACGGAACACATTTATTTCAAGGACGGAAAGTCGCTCCGACAGGGCGGATGCTATCACGGCTCATCAAGATCATTATCAAGCAACTTTGTATAGCTCTAGATAATGAGTGAGCAGCTTTCGTTTACCTCCAAGAGACCCTACGTAACGACAACTACTCTCCTGCTGCCGACTATAGCATTCCTTTTCAGGCGTCAGGAGCTGCTACTTCCCGTTACTCACTACCTCAACTGCTCTCGGGGCTCTGCTATGCTTCCCAATTTCACTCTGTTGCATGAGATGAAGTAGATTGCCTACCGAATTCATACCGAAAGCTACTTATGTCGTGAGTGCGCTATAAAAAAAATTCTACGTAGCACCCAAATAGTCTACGTGGCTTCGTGGAGCTACAGAAGGAGATACATTATGTTACATTAACCAAGCGGTATAAGGCGAATGCCGTACTAGAAGTTTCATCGGAGTGCAGTAAAAGAAAGTCATTGAGTGCTACTTATTCACGAAAAAGCAGAACTAGACTGTGAATGCGGGGTAAAAAAGTTTCGTTGTACTGGATGGCGGCTTTCCGGGTAATAGCATAATAATATTGCACTTGATATGAAAGCTGTGTACAGCTCGTTCAGGCTTGCATACTGGACTAAGTCCAAAAATGATGTAAAATGTCTCTCTAAATCCATATTATTGCAAGTTCTATGAGAACGCGTGAACTCACTCATAGACGAGAGGCAAGCTCTTTTTTTCACGGATATTCTAAAATTTAAATATTGTTTCAAAGGACAATAGAAACTAAAATATGTTGAAGAACCACGTGTCTATGCTTCTCGATAGAGTTATTAGAAGTATACCCCAAATCTAGAAAACCTACTCATTCTTGAGCCATTTTGAGAGGTCATTCGTGTATCATTTCAAAATCCATACAAAGTTATTTCGATATTTTTGCTGGTCTTTCTGACACAATGTGAGCAAATAGACGCAAATTGTGAGTTTTCTCATGAGCAACGAGTTAATTTCAAGGTTAGCACTGTCCTGGTTGCCAAAGCAAATTTTTTAGGGAACTGTGGTCATTTTCTATACTCATGAGGCGTAAGCAGTTTTAAAAGGACATAACCTACATAGGCACAGAATTTTGGTTCGTGTTACAATTGACTGTTAGAATTGACAATCAAGAAACATGTAGCACAGATAATGTCACATCCTCTTGTTACTCTTTGTGAGAAATAACCTCAATGCAGCTAAAATCCTGTTTTCAGATTAGCTTGTGCACTCCCTATACGCCTATTGGAATTCGTAGAAGATGACAAGCCCGCTTTTTTTAATGATCTGAATAGTGCGTTTGAGTCCCGGAGTACATATTCACTCATTTCCTGCTTAGTATGAAGCGAAAGCAGCTAGAACGTCCCAAATAATCCAATGAGGTTGTATAGTCAAAGAGCCGTTACTTATTTCACTGGGTCTTAGCAAAGTGGCATCAACAACTCATGATCTTTATCGGCACGAAATATCTTATAGCAGGTTGCAAGTTGCCAACGGAGCGAATATATTGAAGTATATCTATTGAATATTTGACATTCGAACTCACCAGGTTATGATCTTAGAGAAATTACTTGTGATTAATGAATTATAAAGACTTGGGAACTGGTTGTCTCAAGACCTACGACTGGTTGGTATGACAGTGCAAGACCAGTAATATTTAACGTAACTGAAGTACTGAGCTCAAGCCAAGCAGCGTAGTTCTATTGAGCGCGTCGGATGACAATTTTGTAACTCTGGTTTGTGCTGTAAATATGTAACCCGCCGTGGCTGTTGAAAGAAGGGCTCTATGCCACAGATATGGACTTGTTTTCTGAAGGTAATGGCGCTCTTTCTTTGCGTTCATGCTCAGCTGCCGTCGGCCTACCTGTTTGTATTTGGGACGCACCGACGAGTCCTCTAAAGCAATACAAGGTTCAGATTCCTCCGTAAATGTTATTACATTGGCTAGGAACAGCTAGGGCGCTGTACTTTCGAATTGCGACGTTAGTTTGGAAGATGCTATAGATCCTTCTGAAAGTTATACTTATTAATAATAATAATAAAAATACGTTTGATAAAGTGCCCTTAGAGAACTCAATTAACTTGTAGGCGCTGTTAATTTGGATTCCGCTATGGCTATCAAGCCCCTAAAAAAACAAGAAAGAGAGTAATTATTTTGCTGGTAAGAATTAATACGAGTTATCAAACATTTAAAAACATTCTGCGATAATTTTACTTTTCCGGATATAGGATTTACGAAATGCGGCTTAGAACCATTTCTGCGATGTCGAAAAATCACTTTTTAGTATACTTTTTCAATAGGAGACATCGCTCATTCTATAGCTTCACATTAACATACAGTTAAGAAATTTGCTGCTAAGGCCAGTGGTAGAGCCAGGATGCAGAGTAACGTGGAGCTTGTGCCCTTTCTAACAGCGGGGCAGCTACGTGGGCCACCCCCAGTTTCTACGCCCTATGTCCGCCGCCAATGCAGACATTGTGTCTCTATTGTACTCGATGAACAACCACCTACCTCGCGTCGAATTTAAACAGTAATTTTTTCCTGAAACGTTGAAATGACTGTGGATGTAGCCCGAACTATATGGAAACCTTTCGCGTTTTGCCCACATCGTCCCCATTGGACAGGCTTTGCTCCCAGAGATTCAAGTTCTTGCTCCACCACTGGCCACAGAGCTATAATTGTGAATACAATAGTTCAGCTTTTATTAGGCTACTCCGTAGTGCACACTATACAGCATCTCTTTCTATTTATCACAGCACTTACTGAGTTCATGTGATTCGTCCTTTATATGCTTATGCGTGCTGACCCTGTGCATGTCACCCCTAACCATGTAATTCTTGCTGTTGATTCAGCATACTACTACTAACCATTCGCTCGTGCTTCCTTCGTAGCAAATGTAAAGCACATAGAAAGAGATTTAATTCTCTGAGAGCGCTATATCAAATATATTAATTATTATTATTATTATTACTATTCGGCACTAGCCAGCTGCTGCCCTGAAATTCTTAACGCAATTACACGAAAGTGCATGGACTTGTCTGGCTAATTGCACGATTTCTGCATATTTAATACGGCAGAGCACTCAAACGACTTGAAGAGAAAGCTTACAAAAGTTCGACTGATGAGCATGCCTTCACGAAGCAATTTATTTATTCACTCACGTCTGTTGTTTCCTATGAGTATTCATCTCTAGTCTCTCACACTTTCCGTTTGATGGGAAGCAACTAATACATTGTCTACAAAGTTCCAGGGCTAAATAGTAAAGCAATAAGCACATAGTCTTGTAATAGCTTAACTGTATTCGAAACAAAGTCGTTTGCTGCTTAAAACCTGTTGCCTTGAGTCGCCCGCTGTAACAACTCCTGGCGTCTTTTAACTGAGGTATAGGTCTTATCCGGTCAAACTCGTCGACTCACAGATAAAAAATGTGCTGGACTTTAATAAATCCATAAAAATATTTAATGTTACTGAAACAGCAGCATCGAGCTTTTCTCAGCAATGGTTGGCCACTTCGCGAGCAATTAAAAGAGAGTATACTCTATTAAGTTGGTAAAGATAATGGATAAGACCCGTGGCGTACAGAGCTTCACGAGATCCCTGGCGGTCCAAATCTGTTATGATGGTCTTAAAATATTGAATTAGACTGATTTAATCGTAGAAGTAAGGAAAGAGCTTCACGAATATTAACAAGACTTGGAATGCATATAAAGTTAACTATATACTGAGAGTGAGATGGGTACGGACATTTCCCCTGGACATTTCCCCCCCCCCGAACTTCCCCCGACATTTCCCCCTGTAGGACATTTTCACCCCTTGTAGGGTTTAGGGCTTAGGTTTTAGGGTTTAGTGTTTAGGATTTTAAGGTTTAGAACTGTTAGGGTTTAGGGTTTAGAATTTAGAGTTTAGGGTTTAGGGTTTAGGGTTTAGGGTTTAGGGTTTAGGGTTTAGGGTTTAGGGTTTAGGGTTTAGGGTTTAGGGTTAAGGGTTAAGGGTTAAGGGCTTAGGGCAGGCTGCGCCTCCGCAGCCTAAATCTATCCTCGCTCGTATTCGGCACTTTAATAAGTGCGTATTAGGGCATAACTCATGAGGTCAAGTTATACTCAGTAGATCTCTGAGGCTTACCACTCATTTTCAGGAACGTGTGGCACGCCGTAGCGTTCGCAAGCTTAGACGGGTAAGAACACGTCCCTGGCGGCATCGAGCGGGACCTAACTTCCGGGAGACCAAACTGCATAGCTCGCTGTTGCCGCAGACGCCGAGACCGTCGCCGCCGCTCGCTCCGTTAGAAACCATTCTTTCAATCTATCCATTCCTCTAATTATACTGAGTTAATTTTCTTTTAATAGAGCATGAACTTCATTTAATCATGTATATATATATATATATATATATATATATATATATATATATATATATATATATATATATATATATATATATATGGCTGCATTCTTATTTATACATTCATCGACATAGGGGAAAAGATCCTACCACGGGGGGGGGGGAGAAACGCCGGGGGGGGGGGGGGTGAATGTCCAAAGGTCCACCGGTGGGGGCGGGAAGTGTCATAGAGCCCTAAGATGGATTGATGACCACATCCGGCAGATTTTTATTAAAAATGTATCTATCATTATCATTATAAATCTTGAAAAACGGATAACCGGTAAATCTAGAGTGGCTATTATATATATATAGAGAGAGAGAGAGAGAGAGAGAGAGAGAGAGAGTGAGATAGAGAGAGAGTTTAAATATATGTGATATTCACTTTTAATTTTTTGAACTGAAAGAACGAAAAGTATAAAACTTGCTTACATGATTACATAAATTTTAAAACATCACATTATTGATCATAAATGGAAAATATTTGCTACTCCAAGAGGTCTCGGGCATAAAAATATCAAAAATAGACTTTTCTACCAAGTAAAAAGTGTGCTACGCAGTAATTATCGTCTTCCCAAACATTATTGCTATTACCGCAACTTTATCTTTGATATTTCCAGTGGTACGCTTCTGAAATACATCTCAGGATATTCAATCCTAAATTTAATAATAATAAAAACACACTTAATAAAGCGCCCTCAGAGAACCCAAATTCTCTCGAGGTGCGTTAGATTTGCTGCAAAGGAAAAATGATTGAATGGTCAGTATTAGCATATTCTATAAACAAAAAGAATAGCATGGTTAGGAGTGAGATGCTCAGGGTCAGCAAGCAAGTGTGGTTAGTGGCAGCATGCACAATATCAGCAAGCATAAGCACATAAAGCACGAATCACAAGGACCCATCAAATCCTGTCATAAATAGGTGCGTGGATTAATGGCTATTTTGCAATCACAAATAATTTTTGTACTTCAAACACATTTAGAGTCAACCTGAAAATTCCCGAGACCTAGAAGCCTGTCTCAATCTATTAGATGCATAGCCACCTCACTCATTATGGCCATTCCCTTTGAATGAACCGGGATATTCACAGAAAAGACTCACCCACTAAAAACTAAAAAGTACTATCGATCTCTCTAGTGATTTGCTGTAAAACCATAAGTAAAGGATAAAAAATAGAGATTATCTGATTCAACAGCTACATTTGTAATGTATTGGAAGAGCCATTGCTATTAAGAGACAATTAGTTGCAGGCAATAAATGATGGTTTACTCCAGGACTCAAACCCACGACCTGGTTCGTACTATTGCATGTAAGCATTTAGATGAGCTTCGTATCCCTTCAGTCAAAAACGCCAGAAAACATTTTCAATGAAAATAATTGCGTCTGTATGAAAGCCTTACAATTTTCTCTGCAGCATAAGTTAAGCTTATAGGCTTACTTTAGGCCATGCATTTCTGCAAGCTAAAATGCTCATCTGCCAAGCAGACAGAGATCATTGATCATTTCTAGTCAAAAAATTGTACTTAAAGAATGGTGTAATCTGCCACCAAAATTCTATTTAAAACAACTTCAATTTAAAGCTTGAGTTAATTAAGCAAAGGATTTGCGAATAATTCCGTTTTTAGCCTATGGATGGTTTTCTCTGGTACGATAAGTTTTACATCCGGCGAAGGTGTTAGATCAGATTCCCCTATTTGTCAATATGAGATCATTATCAAAAACTTATGACCAATGAGGTTCTTACATAATAAAGCTGAGCTACATGGTCTTGCCTATCAATTATCATGATAATAAATTGTGAGAAAAAGTATAAAATCAGAGTAACATGCTGGTGAATGTATAGGGCTAATACAAAAGCAAAGCTACTATAAAGGAATGCGATCTCAGACGTAATTTTATTACTCGATTAGAATCTCAATCATTGTAAAGAAGATTTTTTCTAGCCTATGCTATTACCTAACCGCAGACGACAGGGCCTAGCATCCCTGCTATGATAATAACAACGATGAAATTGAACTGCTGCTAAGCTTGTGGCAGATTAGAAAGCTTCTCTCTTCTAATAGATGATGCTATTGTTCAACCATCACCACGTGCTCAAAATTTAGGTGTCGTTTTCAACCGCTGTATAAATTTTAGAAGCTTCATCAGAAGACTGCTTCTACAGCTTGCCATCACGTCCAATCTCTTAGATAAGGACCTTCTTCTTTGGCTTGAAAAATATTTAACTAGCTTCTTAGCTCTGTCTTAGCTTGATTACTGTAATTCTCTATTTGCAGAGCGGAAAAAAGCAATTAGGCCACTGCAAATGGCGATGAATAATGCTGCGAGGTTAGTTTTCAAGTCTCACAGATTGAACCCGCGTCTCCTTTGGTAAAAGAGCTCAAATTTTAGTCGGTTGTGACGGTTGGTTGTCTGATTCACGGGCGTAGAGAAATGCCGGCCGTTTAAGCTATTTAAGGATAATTTACGTACACAAGGCGTATGCTGGAAACAACAGGTGGTCCGCAGTTGTTAGAGCATACCGTAATGTCAGCTGGTAGTGAGCAAATCATTCGAGAGGGTTTTAAGCTTACCAGGCTTCCGTAAATTGGAGACGTAATAAAATCAACTAGATGAAAAACTCCAAAGATTAGGCCAATTTCGGTTTCTGAAGCGCCTTTTGCAGTAGCCTAAAACAGTTCATACTCTATAAAAGTTATGTGAGCAATCATCCGAGAGCAAGCTTCTTTTGAGCTCTTTACTTGGCAGCGAGTTGAATAGGCACAGATGCCTGTGCTCACAGGGGGTGCCCGGAAAAATCAAAATAGAGCCAAAGCTCAGCTACTATTCTCACCTCCATTGGAAAGAATGGCGCAATGGTGGAAAAAGCTGAATAGCAGCAGAAGTTTGATAGTGCCATCGTAAGAATTACCATCACATGCTTACTGTTTAGAGGATTGGTGGGTATGCGGTTCTCTTCTCCCTCGATAGGCGCATCAGGTAATTCACTACATGGCTTTGAGGCGACTACCACATTGGCCAGCTCAAGCTCTCTGCTAGGCGACTGGCGAACTTCATGCTTCAATAGCTCGTCGTGCTCAGTAGCTTCCTTCATCTTAATCGAGCGGCCGAAAACTCGCTGGCGCCTGCACCTTTAGGATGCTGAGCGTTACCGTTTCTGCACACCTCCGTTCGACTGCCCGAGGTCTCACTTCGCCAGCTACCCTTGAGACGAGCACGTTCAACGTCACCACAAACCACGTGATGACGACGCGGCACCATTTCCTCGAAGCCCAGCCGAAATCAGAATGCAGGTTGGATGGCACCCGCATTGAGTAACTATAATTCTGTGATTAATATGCAAAGTTCTTTCGCTCACCCACAAGGCCTTCCAGCCACCGCTTGGCTCCTGAATACCTAGCTGAGCGGCTGCACCCACCAGTTTCAGCGTCCTCGTGCCTTGAGGTCATGTATGGACAATTAATTAGCTGTTCCATTGCTCAGCTTAAAGACCGTTTGCGAAAGAAGCTTTATCTCTGCAGGTCTTAGACTTTAGAACTCACTTGCACAATTCCCAATCAACGAGAACTACTCTCCTGCTGCCGACTATCGCTCATCCTTTCCAGCTGTCCTGAGCTGCTACTTCCATGCTATTCATTACCTCATCTGCTCTCCCGACTCTGCAATGATTCCCTCTTTCTCTTTGTTGTGTGAGATGAAGTCTTTTCGCTACTGAACGTGTACCGAAAGCCGCTTGGGCTGTGAGCGAGCTATACAAAACTCTGCTGCCTGACACCCACGTTGTCTTTGTGGAGTTAAAGATCTAGAGACATTACATTGCATTACAGCAGCCTGCAACGTCTGAACTGTTGTCTGGCGTCAGCCACCATCACCTGAGCAGTGCCTGATATCGAAGTTTTATCAGTCGAGCTTGGCGCTTCAACACAGCTTATGAAAACTATCTTCAAAAGGATACCAGTCAAGATTCAAGAGACACCACTACACTGCTCTCGTCCGTGTAACGTATGACATCCTATGAAGCAACGATGACGGGAATATTCCTCCCCCGGCACTGCTGGATCTATCATTTGCCTTCTACACTATTTATTACCACTTCCTTCTATCATTTTTGAGAACATCTGTCTGGAAGACGAGGTACTCACAGGATTCAAATCGTACTTGCCTGGCGGTGTTTGATACGTATGGCGTTACGTATCCATTCTTCACTGTCCTACATTCATATTTAGGAGTAAGATGCAGGGGGATAGAATGACAATATTTTAAATTTAATGGGGCTAGACCGGTAATAATCAAAAAATTGTAGCACTATACCATTGCATGAATGCGAAACGAATTTGGAGGTTGATTATCAAGTGCAATTATGAAATGTTATTGTTGTCGACCGTCGCCAAGGCAGAATAATAATTACAACAAAAATATTAATATTAATATTATGATTGTATAGGGCCTTCTGAAAACTGAATCCCTTACTAGACACTTTGCACTTGCTGCAAAGTGAGCACGATCGAATGGTTAGTGATAGCACGCTCATTGACAGCAATTATAACATGCTTGCACGTGACATGCACAGGGTCAGCATGCAAAATGGTTATTTGCAGCATGCACAGTGTCAGCATGATAAGCGCGTCGACGAAAAATCAAATAACTCACTAATTCCTTTATAAATAAATGCGTTGTTTTTATATCGTCAAATCGGGAGTTGTCATGGCGCCAGTCGGAAGTCAGTTCCAGACTTTGAGAGCATGTCAACTACAGGCACGGTCTCCAAAGGATTAGAGGTTTGTGCAGTGTAGTTAAACGATTAGACTCAGAAAAGCTGGTGGTACGATGCTTAGTCTTGCGGGGACTAGATCCAATAGGTAGCTGAGGCTAATGAATAAATGTACATACAAATCAGCAACAGAACCTTGAAGCCAATTCCGTGCTTGACTGGGAGCCCGTGCATGACGGCGAGAAGTGGTTCAATAAAGCAGCTAACGAAAAAGCACACGACAAAAAAGCCTATTTAGAGAGTTTTTCAAAAACTGCAAGTGCCTGATTGCAGTGGCTGGTTCAAAGGAAAGAGAGGTGTTATGGTGGCGACCACTCTTGTGGAGTGTTCCGGCAGAGACAGCTCTTGTGATGTCTCACGGAGGCACAAGTCTGGATGTTAGAAGTAAAATTAGTTCTATCTGTAATGCTCTTAAAGCTTTCACACATCAGAACTCGATGAATTACTGCAGCTGCACCGATAAATTTACCCTACATGTTGCCGGACGCTGTGCTGTGTCAATGGCTTAGCCATTGGCCACGGAAGACGCTTTCCAGCTAATTGCAACGGCAGCAGGCACAGACAATGCAAGCTGTGAGCTACAGGAGTCAAGATGGAATGTCACAAATGCATAGATCACTTTAGATGTAGCACACTTGTCTAAGCAAGCCCAAATTTCAGCAATGTTATGTATATAAAAGTTTGCCGACTTTATGATAGAGCCTATGTGGTCAACTAATAAAAAGTCACCTTAGAGCTGGATACTCTAGATTTCGTGCAGATTGAACAGAAGATATGCTGACAAAGCCGGTTTAGCATTATTTTTTCCAATTTCTGAATCAAACTTAGTTTGCCCGTATCTATTGAGTTGGTTTTCACATCATTCGATCTAAGAATATTTAAAGCCATTTATGTGGAGGTGTCATTATTACATGCTGCTGTGGAGTTGAGAAAACTGGCGGTGCTGAAGGGTAAAGGGATCGAAGTAAAGGTACAACTGAGTGCCATCTGCATAGAATTTTAAGATTATGTTGTTCCTGGCAATCGCATTAGCGAGAGTGAGTCTGCACGCCGTGAAAATAACCAGACAAAGCACCGAGCCCTGATATACCCCATATTCAATGGTTCCTCGGATGACCTTTTTCCTTTCGCATCAATGACCTGGAGTCCCCACTGCGATCAGACTTAAACCACTGTATTGAAGCGCCAGTGATTCCCAGGCGATATGAGAGGCCCTTGAGAAGGACTTCGAGATAGACAGTATCAAATGCTGCCAAAAGATCAAGCAAAATGAGCAGAAACTGTAATGAAGCCTGCATTCCCAGGAATGTCGTCATACACTCGAGGCTGAGCTGACCCTGAATTGGTTTGCTTCAAAGCAAGACTTGAAATAATTAGCTAGGTGTGAAATTTCAATGTACGAGTTCAGCTTGCCTGCAAGGACTCATTACATACAGTGTCTTTGATAGGAGCTGTAGCAGGAAAACTGGGCAGAAGTGACTCGAAATCCCTTGGTCTGGTGTTGCTTTCGTGAGTAGTGGCCTTACTACAAGCTTTTTTAAATTTCTGGAAATAACTGGAGGTTAATTACATAACGACGATGCTAGTTATTGAATGGCAACAGCAGATTCGTGCATCGTAGAATCAGGACACTGAGTGTATGGTTTCGAGACCCAGTTGTCTTCTTTAATTGGGATAATAACTCTAGGTTGATGTCACGTGTGGCCTCCTTGAATGCACACATTGAGGTGCCGCACTGAATTGAGTGACACGATTGCAGAGGGGATTCTGCTAGGGATGGACTGATCTTGTCTATCCGGTTGACAAAGAAGCTAGGGTTAGTAATCAGCTTGATCACCACAAGGATCACCAGGTAACGAGCTAACTTGTGAGTGGTTAAGAACATGGTGGGACGGCAAACGAGTATGGGCGGCCCACATTCCGGCACTATCCTAGGGGATATTGCAAATCCCCCTGGCTCAGCCCTTTGCCATCAGTGTGTAAGCAGGCGAATAATATGACATTCAGATGACTGACGCTTGATTTCGTTGTCAAAATTCTCCGAAAGCACTAAGACTTATTAAGGTATATCTTGAAGTTGTTTTTAATAAACACTAGCAAGAATTAAGCACAGCAACTTCATCCATATTACTTATGTAATAGGTATTACTTAAATGAATTATGTACCCATCAGTTTATGAATAAACCTTCTCCCAGCGGGCCATCTAGCTATTGGTCTCTGAAAAGTTTCTTTGGATGCACCCACCGCCAGCACTCGCCGCCGCTTAAATAGGTTATCTCCAGGTTGGCTCGTGGGCTGGTATCACCTTTGAACGGCCAGTTTTTGTTACCCCACAGATGCTCTAATTGGATTAAAACCATGTGACTGACTTACCTAATCCATGACCACGACGTCACTGTAAACGGAAACTTATTGACCTTCATTGTTGTATGGATAGTTATGTTGCTGCGAAATAAACCTTTCTCCTCTAGTTTTCATAGGCACGGAACCCCAATGTTTTTCAACATGTCGAGATACATATCTAGTTTCATAGAACCAGGAATGAGACGCAGGTGTTCGTATACCTGCACCGGCAAAGAAAGCCCTATAGAGTACCCATCCAACGCTATATCTAACAGTGGACTGCTGACAGCTGTATATGTATTCTTCTCTCATTCTTCAGCTTGTTCAAACTAGAAGTTGTTGTTACCGAAGAAATGACATTTACTTTTGTCCGTTCAATAATAGAGCAAATATTCAATCATGCTTTATTTTCGGCAAATGGAAAGCACCTTGAAAGGGATTGAGTTTCAGAGGGCGCTTTATAAAATGCATTATTATAAGCATCTTCGATCTTCCAATATGAGCTGGCATTTCAATGGCGTGTTTTCAGTCTCCCAGCGTGTGGCTTGTGGTTAGCAGGGAATGGTGCCAGTGGCTGGTTCCACCGGCCAGTGCAAGCTGGTTGGCCTCAGCTAGTTGGAGTGCCGGTGTGATTGATTGTGTAGACCAAGCTGTGGTGGTGAAGGTCTAACGGGTTACACTGGGCAAAATGAGAGATCGGGTAGCCTGCTGGGACGTCAGGGCGACATGCGGTGCAGTACTCGGGACCGCTTCCTTTAGTGATCAGGGCTCACTCACAGGCCATCGTTACTATATGTAGCTACACGCTGCCTCTCTAAAATCGCTTTTCATTGAGTGGGGCGAACGATCCAGAGCAATCTTTCGGCATTATGCGCATGTACCCAGAGTGTCATCTCGACACTGGCCGGACAGCTTTATCGTACTTAAGTCGACGCCAAACCATTTTCCTGCTAACTTGGATTCCTGTAGTTGCTTCAGTGACTGTGCTAGTTTGGCCAAGCTGGTTTTCTAGCCCATAGTGTAGCCATAATCAGCTGATGGTCAGAACGGCAGCAATTGATGGTATTTCTGGAGGCATGTCCTAAGCCTCGGTGCCCTGAGTGGTGCAATTACCCAGAGCATGCCAAATATGATCGTCGCTCACTCGAATTAGTAGAGCGATTTGCATAGTGCTTCAGCCCTGGGTGCATTAGCAGAAAACCCTCTCATAGTCGTTGTGCTCCTTAGCCGTTAGCACACTTCAGCGGTTGGCGTTCGATTGACAGAAAATGCAGGTAAAAACAGGCTGAAAAGCCGTGACCATCCAGGCCACACTCTTGTGCACTTAAGAAATCCACACGTTTGCCTTCTTAGAGGCTTGACCATGAAGGCACTCAGATTTAAAAAAGGCAGATTTATGAACTGGATTGGTTCAATGTGTGAGCTTACACACCTACAATGGAATGTAACTACAGCTATATGTCGCCACACTCAGCTACCCATAATTTACTTTGCTAAGTACATCACATGTTAACAACTTAGCTGCTATAAGACTAGACAGCTTCGAAATGTTTGTTATCCCTGAAAGTGTAAACACTTTACCCAGGGTGTATGTCTCCCTAACATTATGTAGTAAATCTCTAAAAAAATATTTAGATGCCTTACTAGGTAAGCAATGGCTATGTTTTGAACATGACTATCCTTGAGCTCACAGGCAGCTTTAGTGCTGCACCCTCGACAGTCAATTCGTTGCCAGCATGACGGTAATCACAGATCAAATGGAGCCCCTAAGCTGATGTTTTAGAGCAGTCTAGATCCACTATGAAAAAATCGTATAAGCTGGCTTCAGTTCCAAAAATGCGTTGTATTTGTGTCTCCTTGAATTCTGGTTAGGCTTGATCAAACCTAAAAACAATGCTCATTCCATTTTTAAGTGCGTGTGGAATGGGCCGGAACTACACCTTTATTAAAAATACATCTTTCGTAGTAGATGCCAGACCTGGAAACTGATTCCGATATAGCCACGACATCGGCAGAAACTCCAGAAATGTAACTGGTTCTCAGAAGTATCACACTCAGAATGAATATAGATTTGGTCGTTTCATAAGTATTGCCGAAGTGAGTTGCATGGTCTAGGACATACAGAGCAAAGGCTTTTGTCACCGACGGCCTTTGAGCGTAGGAATGGAATAGCTAATTTATTATTCATAGAGAACCTGGGGACACAAGGAGGATGAACCTGTTGCAGCGGTTCAGCTAAGTATGAAGGAGAAAAGCCATGATGGCGTTGTGGGTCAGAATAAGAACTTAAACTCTTTATCCCTCGATTAACCGGAAGCTAGCAAAGCTTCTTTAACAAAAGAGACAGATGGCCAAACCTCTGATATTTGTTAACCATCCTTCCAGCCAATATCATAATTAGCTCCAATGGCCAAATCCTTTTTTTCGGTAACCAAACTAAAATGTAATTGCAATAATCTAGCCCAGGCAGAACCAATAGGCTAGTTAAATGTTTTAAAATGGTAGACAGCTCCCAATAATAGAGCAGGGCTTGGACGGGATGGCTAGCTATGAAGGCTCTTTATTTACGAAACTTTCAAAGTATGAGCAGCTGTCAAGGACGATACCTGAACTCCGAGCAAGCAATGGCAGCCACATAATGGCATCACCTATAAGAAAAGCAAAGTCTTCTATTCCAGTAACACGCTTGAGGTGACTCGAGTAACAACTTTTTTATCGTCATTAAGGTTAAGGAAATTTGCCGACATAAAAAATTGAATGTCTACAAGGCAAGCATTCAGCTTAACGGTCGCTGCAGCAGATACATTGTGCAGGCTTGTCTCCGATAGATGACCATCCTGGCTCAGCAACTGCTTACGGCCCGGAGTGTAAGTAACCTATTAGCTCATTCTGTAACAGTACCGAGCACTATTTATTTACGATCAGGACAAAGATGAACGCTAACGTAATTCATCTCCGATGAGCGAACAGAAAATTTGCGTCTTGGAGTTAAAATACAGGAAGAATGTATTGCTAATGAATCATAATAAAGAGCTTTCGTTCTGAAGCCTTACAGAAATGACTATTCGAAGGGTCCGGAAATAAGTCGAAGCACCAGATTTGTGGCTATACTGCCAATCGCTTTAACAACCGAAACTCTGAATAGTCTCCCATTACGTTTTTTTTATACTGTGCTCTTTAATGACATTTAAAGTCTACTATATTCTTGCAAACGTGCATACCTTGCTTCTCTGATAAAGCTCCCTTGTTCTCATTAAATTTTTCAGGATTAGCATGTCAAATCGGGCAGTGGCTTTGCTAAGACCTGCGATCATGAATCATGAGCTCGCTGGCCCAACCTCGATTTTAAACTACGAGTTCGGCCGCTGGATAATAACTGCGAGCCGCTTATGGAATAGCCTCGAAATTCAATACGTATGAGCATCGCGATTTACGATTACGTAAGAACGAGGGTACGTACAAGTATGACCCGCCGTTATAAGAGGCACAGGCCTGCCGCTGTCACTCTCTTGGAGCCACAGTCTGACGGTCGGTGAGTCTGAGTCTAGCACTGAGCGTCAGCTGCCTGTACATGAGTCGATTAGAAATCACCCGTCTCGTGAGCCGCAGTGCTCAGGCTATTGCTAGCGTCATTTCTAGCCCGGTGTTGTAGTACTGAATATTGAGCGCAGCTTCGTTAGAGTTTCCCCGTCGAGCCCTTCAGGCCAAGCCCACGTTGCCCACATCGCTCCACTGACCAGGGTGAGAGTCTCGCTGTCATCAAAGCATCCAAATGCAGACAGAAGTGGACCACTTGCTCAGCATTATTAACGATGATAGTCTCAGCTGACGAATCACGAATACTGGTGTAGCCCCGAGCCTTGAAACTGCGGCTAGCGGCTTCTAGGTACCGCACGAATACAGGTACGCCTGCCAGCAGTAGCCCTGCACGGCATTAATGAAGTTAGCCATTAAATCATTTAAACCGCCCTTATCCATAATGTATAGAAGTCAGGGCGGTGGCGACGGGGGAGGGGGTAGGGGTAAATGCGATTAAAAGCGAAAATGCGAAAAAAATGAATGGGATTTATAATCCGACCGATTTGGGGCACTACCGTTTCAAATGGACTTTAGCAGGGACGTATTTGGTCACAATGCCATTTTTCCAGCGCCTATTATGACAGCCTGAACGAGGTACTCATAGTTTTCAGTATTGTGCTTGCCCAGAAAGAAGAGAACCACAGATACTAAACTGTTCCAATGCTCCTGCTTAGCTCGTTAGCAAAGTCAGTACACTCTGCACTCTCCTTTATCTGTGGTCCAATGAAAGTGCACTGGGGCAGCTCTCAGGCTAGCCGCGATACTAGCCCTCGCCTTAGTGGGTCTAACAAGGGCACCTAGAGCAACCCATAGTGGGCGCACTAGCCAAGAAGAATTGGGTAGGGGACACATTAGTTAACCGGGAGCAGAGCGAGGCGTCTGTTTGACAGCGAGTACCGCTCAGGTTAGAATGGAGCTTAGTCAGACAAAGAGCTGTCAAGATGTGGACCGACTACTGTACTCCATTAGACAAAGAGCGAAAGAATGGCGAGCTGGCGCAGGAGCCATCTAATAAATTACAGGTGGAAGCGAATGGGCCGAGGACGGACACCTAGAGCTAGAGTCCGACAAAAACAGCAGCTATGCTCAAGGTCAAGAGGGCAGAGAGAGAGTATAAACGAGAGGACTGACAGAGCTCAGGGAAGCAACTTCGGTAGTCGATACGAGACTATGCCCCGAGAGTACGATAGTTGAACCTACGGCGACGAACAGCTAAGTGCAACTTAGATTTCGCGGTTGTGTTCTATCGGCTACTCAGCGAGCTGCTCATATCTTGGGGTGCTGTAGCGGTTCGCCTTCGGGGTCGGGACCACTGCTAGCGACTCAGGCATGCGATACCTTATTGTAGTCGAGCTTCAGGAGTTCTCACGCAGTTAACTCCGCCGGTCCGGTCCGCGTACAGGCGTAGGGTAGTTTATTATACTCGGGCTTCGGGAGTTCGCACAGTTAACTCCGTCAGTTCGGTGCATAAAGCGTTTGCGCCGGCGCGTAACCACTACTAACTGGCCCACAATAAACTGTTGGTTTCAGCACCCAGTTGTGGACGCTTGTGTTTTAACCACGCTGCAGCGCTGAACTTCACTGTCCACCGGTAGAGATGTGGGCGTGCGATCGCCGTCACGTGGTTCCGCCCCAGCCGACGTTCTGTCCGCCCAACGGGAGCGCTCCTTGCCGGCACGTGACGCGTTCCTTGCCGCACAATTCACTTTCTGCCTGTGCGTCGGCCTGCACGCACGCTATCCACTCTCCTCTCTCTCCTAACGCCTCGTGCTCCGGAGCAGCACGCACGACGGCTGCTAGATCGTATAATACAGCCGTCGTCGACAACGCTTGTGGGGGCTTCGCTGTTCATCGCGCCGCCATCGCGCGCCCGCGAGCCCCTACACAGAGCCGGGGACGAGCTTCTGCTCGGTCGCAAAAGCACCAGCTTTGAAGTTTGCCCCCCCCCCCCACACAGCTGCGGTAAGCATCTGGTAGGACAGCCAGCTGCTCGCTAATTTGGCTGGGGTCGTGACAAACTGCTTGACCAGGCCTAAGTTGATAAGCAGCTGTTGCGTAGGCACATTCCCGGGGCCTACCAGCAGCTCCTAATCACTGTTGTTCTTCCCAACACCGAGCTTAGTCCGTTGCGGATAATCAATTTTCGAGTCAGCACCGTAGTGCGCCCCCTGTCCTGTTCGTAAAGGTAAAAAGAAAACTTTTAATGTCACTGCCTTAGCTCGGCTAGATCTGTCAGCTGCCTTCGACACTATTGATCACGATGTTCCACTTAAACAATTGAGTACAACGATTGGTCTGGCAGATGAGGCACTGGCGTTGTTTTAAATCGTGCTTGTCTGATCGTGTGCAATCCGTGTCGTGTGGGGGTCAGGTCTCACACACGAGACGGGTCAACTGTGGAGTCCCTCAAGGGTCCGTCCTCAGTACCTTTCTGTTATCGTGTACACTCAACCTCTCGGAAAATGATTAAGGCCCGTGTAATAGGACATCACTTTTAAGCTGACGATATTCAGCTGTATTTTTCATTCGAACCGTCGGAATCTGCTGCAGCAACTGGGAAACTGAATGCTAGCCTTGCCGACATTCGATCCTGGATGTCGGAAAACTTCTTGAAACTAAATGACGATAAACCGAATCGCTGCTCATAGGACACCCAAAGCGTGTGGCTGGGTTAAACGGCGTTACTCTTCTAATAGGTGATGCTGCTGTGCGACCATCACTACGTGCTCAAAATTTAGGTGTCGTTTTTGATAGCTGCCTAAATTTTAAATGCTTCATTCAGGCGACTGCTTCTGCAGCTAGCCACCACGTCCAATCTGTATCTAAGGTAAGGAGCTGTCTTCCACACTGGCTTGATAAAAACTTAACTAGCTCCTTAGTTCGGTCACGCGTTGATTATAGTTATTCCCTTTTGGCTGGGCTACCAAGAAAAACCAACTAGGCCACTGCAGCTGGCTGCAAATGTGGCTGCAAGGTGAGTTTTCAAGTCCCAGAGGTTTGAGTACGTGTCTCCTTTGCAAAAAAAGCTAGAACAGAGGCTGGTTAATCAATGGATACAGAGCGAAGTTCTAACGCTGACCCTCGAGGCCAGCCACGGATTGGCTCCTCAGTACCTAGCTGAACTTGTGCACCAGTTTCAGCATCTTCCTGCCCTCAGGTCCTGTATGGACAATAAATTAGCCGTTCCGTCCCTCCCCTAGAAGACCGTTGGCGACAGAAGCTTTAGCTCTGCAGGACCTAGACTGTGGAACTCGCTTCCACAATTCTTATGCAACGACAACTACTCTCCTGCTGCCGACTCATCCTTTTCAGCGGTCCTGAGCTGCTACGTCCAAGCTAATCACTACGGCAACTGCTCCCCTGACTCTGCTATGCTTCCCACTTTCTCTTAGTTGTGCGAGATGAAGTCTGTTGGCTACCGAATGCTTAACGAAAGCCGCTTTGGCTGTGAGTGGGCCAGACAAAACTTTCCTGCGTAGCACCAACATAGTCTTTGTGGCTTTCTGGAGTTACAGGCGGAGAGACATTTGTGAAAACAACTTTATCGTTATCGCAATCATTAAGAGGACCCTTTTTAATCTAGTGAGCTGTCCACAATACTGACCGTACTTCAAAACATTCAGTAACGTCTTGTAGTTGATGTATTTCTCATTAGGGAAACTGAGTGAGCTATTCGGAAATACTGGTAGTTTTTGCGGTTATAAGGAAGCACGGCTTTGAGTGTCCGGAACGAGCGGTCTAAGATTAAGCTCCCTTTGCTGAGGTTACAGGGGACGTCAGTAGACTCGAATAGACCGGCTACATTATCACAGCCCTATCCATCATGGTTACTAAAGAAGTTTGGAAAAGGAAGTAAGGTGTTCTTGATCTGTTACTTTTGAACTTACGTCAACACGTTTTACCTCAGGGACCAAGATATAAAAACATTGACGATGCACTTGGTAAGATTAAGATTTCCAATAAAATCGCATAGGTCGTTGTGGTTTAAGAACTATGGCTTGCTTTAATTAGCCACATCTGTTAAATTAGAAATTAAATCGGCCCGGTCGGTCGCCCTCACTGTTGGACTCGATGCTTTCTTCTGATGATGACTGACTCTACTCGAGGGGCGTGGAAAGCTCTGGCTCTGAGCTGGGCAGCACAAGGGCGATAGATGAAGATGTATGCAGACCTGATGAAAGGAAAGCTCTTGCCTGCTCGATGGCTCGATTGGCTTAACATGCTGACTTAGCCGACTCTCGAGCGTTCAGATGGTTTCTGCTAAATTCTTTTTATAGCAAACTTGAAGGCTGTCTTTTCTTCTCCGTACCAGCCGGTAAATATACCAGAATCGTATCAATTTCAAATTTTATTTCACACGCTAGATGCTATCGTGGGCAAAATTCTATCTGGTGAGTAGCAACTGCCAACCTTACCTTAGGATTTCTTTTGCACTGTTCGCATGTCAAAGTGGGTAAGTCTTGTCTTGATCTCTGAGAGACACGGTGAAGTGTGATATGTAGCGACTCCCACATCTTAACAGACGCTTACATAGAGCAATATTTTGTTTTTAGGTTATTAAATTGTTCATAATAATAGCAAATTGAATCTGTCGGTTGCTAGCAACCACTTCATTTGATGTCAAGAAAAGAATATGTTCATTCACTATTCTCTTAGATTGCAATAGGTATAACCAGACTGCTCATTCGATGTACCTGTATCGTTTCACTGCTGTGGATACAACTGCTAAATATTTAGTCGACCTAATGCTTAATAATTTGGTTATTGGCACATTGTGTGTGCTATAGTTGCAAGATTGAAGACAGTACCACGGTTAAAAGCCAATCCTGATAATTTCAGAATATCACCCGATCACGGAAGCAAAGTTGTCTTAGAATGATTTCTAGTTTCTATGTTTTAGACATGAAGGAGTTGAAAAAAGACTTTGTTCTTAAGGACAAATTATTAATAGAAATCTACTGATAGTTGCAATTCTTTATAATAGATCAAGGAATTATGGACAGCTTATTTTAAGAACTCCCATCTACGCCTTCGGATGCTGTCATGCATTATTGGCGGACTTTATCTATGCAGCCAAAAAGTGAGTGTACCAAGATAGGATCACATTTTCTCTACTGACAAAAACGCTCTAACCATTTGTAAAGGAATAATTCACCAAAGCACGATCTAAACCCTTCACTTCAGCGAAATCACTCTGAACCAAGTTGCCTCTGCTAGCCATGTCTTACCTTCGAGCGACAATACCCATACCATAGGAGCCGTAGCCGACATCCGATGTTAGAAATATTTCAGGAGTCAGTACTTCAAAGGCATGCTTAGCCTCTAAATTGACACTACATGCGACTAGTGCTGGTGCATCTTGACTTTCAGTAATGCTCCATTCATAGGTTAAGTGCAGAATCTTTTTACTTAGTTATGAGTAAATTCAAATATTTCGTTATATTGAATTCAAATTATTCGATCGAGGACATAATGTGTACCCGAATGTTTGATATTGTATCATCTATATGGGCTAGATCTGAAATATGATTTTATTGCAGTGACATCGTTCAATGATTATTTACCTAGATATAGTGTGGCAAAGTGTTTAAAAGTAAATTCGTTGAGTCGATCTAGCACGCAACATTACTTGCAAAGTAATTGATGATATCTGTATTTTTGGCAGATACAAAGTTGCATTACCTCCTACTCACCAAATTCTCTCAACTAGTGGCCGGGTACAAAGTAAAATGACTGCTAAGCTATTGCGAACAATATTCCGAACTGTAATGAAACCGCTAGAGGTATTGTCTTTTTTAAATAACGAGCCTGATATTTGATAGACAAGGTTGGTTCACAGCCGCCACTTAAGAACTGGTCGATCAATATAAGCCAAGAGCAAAGCCATATAAAGCCATATAAATAGCAAAGCAAAGCCATATAAATATACATTTATCAAAGTTCAGACACATGTGCACTGACCGGCAGTGTCACTGCTGCGATCTGCACCTGTAGTGGAGTATAAGAAGACTAGGTAAATATATTTCCCATAATCTTGAATAGTTTTCATTGATCTCAAGTGAGGCTCCTGATGCTAGTTCGACACATTAAGGGGCTCGACCTTTGCGAGCAACAATGTTGGTCGAACAAATAGGTAAAAACTTGTATTGAAGAGGGCCAATCACCAACAGATCAAATATCTTCTGTAGCCGAAACATGTCAGCCTAAGAGCACGAGAGGAAATTCGCCCCTTCAAAGTAAAGGCGCAGCATCACCACCTTCGGTAACGGCTAAAATCGCAGTTTTTGAAGACGATTGATTGAGTTTTTGAAGCACAACAGGCAGGACCGTGACCACAGCCTACAATAAATTAACAATTAAATTCAGGGCCACGAATATATACAGTAACCGTAGGACGAAACTAAACTTTTTCGTTGAAGTGTGAGCACTTCAATTACACACACAACGTGACTGACTCTCTGGCTACAAGGTCAGCCATGAAACAGTTGCTGCTGCAGGGTACATGGCTTCGGGAAATAAAATAGTTGTAGAACTAAACGTGAGCGCTGTGTCGTGGCATTAATCTAAGCATTGTGTGGCATAAATAAAAGCACTGGGTCGTGGCCTTAACCACTGGACCAAACCAGAGCTGTTTTAAGCTCACCGAGCTTATTGTAAGCGTAGGTTGGCTTGGGATATACATATTCACTATTGCATATATTTCCAACAGAACGTTATTTCGGAAAAAAATTTACAATTATCAGTTATAACCAAACGATATAGACACTTGAAAATCGGCCTGCGACTTCGTACCTAGCACACCTTGTCGGGCAGTTGCACAGGAACACTGAGCGTTGCCAAGCTAGTGCGACTCAATGACGAAAAGGATCAGTGTCCTCATCGACTATTTGCATTTTTAGACGGTGCTTCGATTAGACTATGCGAGGAAAAATCATCTTGCTATGCCAAGACTGACTCTCCAAGGTTACTCCGATATTTTCACGACTATTTTATCCACTTGTTCTGAGCACTGCATTTCAATAGTCAGAAAATGCTGATAAAGAACAAGAGTCTGCCTAACTAAACTAAACATTAGCTAAACTGCTTTGAATGCAAAACTTCAAACGTTATCCAGAGTCCTGACGATGCTTCATGATAAACTATTATCCGTACTATCGAAAAATAAGGATTAAAAAGAGTTCAGTAACTGAATTTTTTCGAACACGAATTTGATGGTGACGTCTCATACTAGAGAGGTTCGTTGGCAATATTTTTAGTCTTTTATTTTTGCTGTGTTTGAAAAAGGCTGCAAGTCGTTGAGTTTCCAAGATTTTTCTGACAGAATTCCTCTGTTGTTATTTTCCCACAGCATTTTGTTTGAACAGTCTCCCATACATTAATATGGGTTGGTCTTTTTACTCTGAATTAATTTCTATCAATGCATAGAATATATTTTTGTAACATCGAATTTTTTTCTTGTAATTCTCTTTATACAATAATAAATTAGGAAGTTTAAGGGAGAATTTCAATCATCTACCACAATTAAACTTAAGGTACCTATGATAATCAGCTAATGGCCTTAATGATAATACATTTGATATAGTTCCCTCAAATAACTTAATCTCTTTCTAGACACTTTACATGAGCTGCAAAGGCAGCAAAATCAAATGGCTCGTGGTAAATTGCTCAATAAATGACAAGAACAACATGGCAAGGGGTGACATGCACAGTTTAAGCATGCAAGTATGTTTAGTGTCAACATGCACAGTGTCAGCAGGCATTGCACATAAAGGTTGAATTACAGGGACCCACAAAGTGATCTGATACATAGATGAGTTTTTAGCTTCTTTTTAATATCGATCAAGTCGAGGGATGTCGTGACGCAAATCGGGATTGAATTCCAGGCTTTGGGACCACAGGAGCTGCAAGCATGGTCTCCGAAGGATTTGAGGTTTGTACGAGGCATAGGAAAACCGCTATTTTCAGAAATTTCGGTGGTAAGACACGTAGCCTGATGGGTAAGTAAATCTGATAGGAAGTCGATAAGTTGCTTGACTGGGAGCCAGTGTAAGTAGGCGAGAAGTGGTGAGATCTGGAAACTGCGACGCTCCTGACAGACGAACTCAGCCGCAGAGTTTTCCACCAACTGTAAGTACCTGATCCCACATTACGGTAGACCAGCAAGCAGAGAGTCACAGAAGTCGTAACAGAAGACGGATGTCACAAATGCATGCATCAATACAGATGTGTGATCCCTGACAAAATAAGCCAGAATTTTAGCAATTTTATAGAGTTGAAATTAGGCGGACTTGATGGTGGAACTGATTTTATCATCTAATAAAAGGTCGCATGGCACCTGGATATCGTACAGATTCAACAAGAGATAGGCTGGCAGAGCCGATAATGAGTGACAGCTTTTCCGATTTCTGGATCACTCTTGGTTTGCCTATATCTAATATATTGGTTTTACCATCATAAAGTGTAAGAAAGTTTGTTTTCATCAATGTGCGATGTCATCAATACATACAGCAAGTGAGCTGAGAGAATTTGACGTGCTGGAGAGCTGTGAAGGATCAAAGCAAAGGTGCAACTAAGTGTCATCTGCATAAAAAGTGAAAGCCTACACCATATCTGGCAATCACATTGGCAAGAGGGAGAGTACAAACCGTGAAAAGAATTGGATCAAGCAGAGATCCCTGAGGTATATTTCAGAGGTTTTTCGAATGATCATTGCGAATTCACGTCAATACTCCAGAGCATCCCACTGAGATAGATCCTGAACTATTGCCATGATGCCAGCGATGCCTAGGCGAGATGATAAGCGCTCAAAAAGGATTCGGAGATTGATAGCATCAAAAGCTCCAGAAAGATTGAGCAGAACACTTGGAGATTGTCTACCTAAGTCGGCATGGCAGCAGCAGATCAGTGCATCGTAGAAACCGGACAGTGGGAATAGGGTTCAGAGGACTAGTTATCGTCTTTGGTAGGGATATGAATTCCAGGACGAAGTTACTAGCAACCTCCTTGAATGTAGACATCGAGGTGCTGCATGAAATAGAGGGACATGGCTGCAGGGGGATGCTGCCATCTTAGGGATGGACTCACTGATCTCGTATATCTTGTTTACAAAGAAGCTGCTAAAGCGATAAGCTATATCGTCAGAGGGATCACTAGGTAAGAAGTTAACCTTGAAGCTGCTAAGGATCTTGTTTATCGTTGACATCAGCATTTTTTAAGTGTGCGTCTGTGATTCAACAATCTTTAATAAAAGCTTGAGTTGGCCTTTGCTAGGATTAACTCTGCAGCTAGGCTTGTCTGTCGTGAGCGTCCCAGTTGTCACATTACACCACTTCTCGCCGACTGCACTGGCTACCAGTCAAGCAACGGATTGACTTCGAGGTTTTGTCGCTCACTTTTAGGTTCCTTCATTCTTTGGCTCCAGCCTATCTCTCAGATCTACTCCCCCATCAGGCCAAGCGTCGTACCACCTGCTTTTCGGAATCCAACAGTATACAAATACCTCGTACAAACCTCAAATCCTTTGGAGACCGTGCATTTAGTTCGTATGCTCCCAAAGCCTGGAACTCCCTCCCGACCTGCGTCAGAACATCCCCTGACCTGACCACATTTAAAAAGAACTTAAAAACACACCTATTTAGGACAGCATTTAGTGGGTCCCTGTAATTCGTCCTTCACGTGCTTATGTGTGCTGACACTGTGCATGATGCCACTAATCACATTTGCATGCTGACCCTGTGCATGTCACCCCTAACCATGTTATTCATGTTTATCATGCATGATATGATTCACAATTCAATCGCGTTTCCCTTTGCAGCAAGTTTTAAGCACCTAGAAAGAGATTAAGTTCTCTGAGGGCGCTTTATCAAGTGCATTATTATTATTATTATTATTAGCTTAATAACTTCTGGATCGTGCGATGTTTTCTGTGCGTCTAAAACATTCCAGCCGTCTGTCGTGCATATGGAAGTTTTTATACAGACTTTCTTGGCTGGAGAGCTATCCTTGTGTCTAGCAAAGCGGTTTTTCACTTGGCTACTCATGTGTCTAGCTAATGCTGAGGTAGGCCAATAATGATCCAGTCAAAGTGAAACTTGGATCACATGCTCCTCGGTAGGTGCATGAATGTCCTATTATGTATGCCAGCTTCTCGAGTAACTCCTTGTAATTGGCGTGCTGTGACATCATTCACTGTCTTTTGGAGTGTTTCCTCGAAAAGTCTCCTCTACCTTGTAAAGTCTAAAGCTTTTCTAATTCTTATAAACGAGGTAGCGTGCCACAAATTTTTAGAAGTAATCAAAAATGTTAATTTTTTAAGTTTGCGTAATAAAAGATAAACTAGTTATAAATGCAATCACAAATTTTGATGGTCGTCGGATGACTGGAACGTGGTCAATAAAATTGTTATGTAAGACCTATTTAAGCAGGAAGTAGTACATCGAGTTCAACAAAATTCTCATAATTTTTTATTATTTATATAACCTAATGTTTTTTTGAAAAACAATGGAGCCGGAACTGTTGTGTTCTGGTGAACTCTGCAAATGTAACCTACTCAGCCCTAATCGGACCATCAGAAAATAACCTTGGAAAATGATAAAACCCAAAGTTTTCGTAGAAATGAATGCCCCTTGAGATCTAACGTCCGACTGGTAGTATAACAAGATCATAAAAGCGTAAACCCCTTATCGGTCGGGGCCTAGTCCCCACCTCCGCTTCCAGCCTCGCCCATAGCAACCGGCTGCAAACGGCATTCAGAGGCCCACTCCTTATTTAATTGGCAGAAACATGTCTACGCTGGTATTTTTACATCGGATCACAACCGGAAGTGACTCCCGTTCGGCCAGTAGACTACCACTAAGGATAACGTATTGAGAATTTACTGCTTCCAAATTCTAAATTTCACACCGATTGGCCGAGTATCGACCAAGTAGTACAATTGATGAGGTACAAGTGACACTGCTGGGACAGCACTCAGAGAAGCCAACTTGAGCATCCAAAGCATGCAGGTGACAAAAAAGGATCGTGTTACTATCTGTGTCGCCATACAACTTGGAAACACATACTTAACGAGCTTGTATTTCGAATTTCACGTTGATAGGGTCACTATTAGCCTACCTGTGATATTTTTTACGGCATGTGAGTGAAAGGATGACAAATGCTTAGTACGGCTAAAAGACCATAGTAAAATTGTAAATGAGTTCCAGGGGTCAGAGGCTAATTCCCGCCAAACCCCGCCATACTCCGGCCACGCTGCCGCTCGCCATGCCGCCGAGCTAGGGTAAGACGAGCGGCCGTCAGGGTAAACCTCTTTGTAATAACGCATGCGCCAACAACAACAGGGGAACTAAACAAGTCTGCAGGGAGGGTCCTATACATTGTACACTATGGGGGCGCAAGACGACGCAGCAAGCGCGAACAAACGTGTTAGTTGGGGTCAGTCGGCTTCTGCAGTCCTGTCGTTGTACCTACTCCGAGTCCAATAGTACGAGCGTACGCCGTCCTAAACCCGGCTGGCTGAGTAACTGTTTTGCAAGTCCGAGCCGACAACCACCAGAGTCGTAAGCTTCCACCGAAAGACGCCTACACACGGGGGGGGGGGTCACGAACACGGTACACGGGGAACGCGGAATATACAAGTCAACAACGAGCGTGCTATCCAGCTCAGCTCGGGCCTTGGGTACTCGTTCCCTTGGGTGCGTGGCAGCATCGCCGGAGCACACCTGCACGAATCCAGGTGCATAACTCGGTGAGACCGGGAGCCTCCAACACCACGACTGACTTGGCTAACTTCCCGTACCTAAGAGCCCCAGTGACCTGTCGTCACCACACATCCGGCAATGCATAGGTCCGGCCCCGGCCTAGCCGGTAACCCTCATTACAGCCGCCTTGACCCAGCCAACCGAACCCAGCCTGGGTACAAAATTATAAATCGACATGATGAAAAATAGACTGGATTTGCTTATGCTGTAAGCTGGAATTCCAATATTTTCTTGGGTTAGGTAGATATAGATGCATATTTCCTTAGATTTCATTAACCTGATGTATCTGCTGTATTCAGTTTCTTATTCCATTTTTAGATTCCCGTTCTACTTTGTGAACTACCCAGAGTTTCTTAGAGGGTTTAGCAAGTTTCTGCACTTTATAGCATGAAATCTATTGACATTGCAAGATAGCCCATGTCTGCTGAAGACCAGTAAAGACCTTAACTCACACGGGTTGTCATAAAGTCAACATGACAGCTGTGGTTGAGTCACAAGTTAGCTAATGTTGCCCGTTTTGCTTGTGCGAATATTTGTGACGGTTGTTCTATCTTTACACGAGACAGATTAAAAAATATGGTTGGAGCTAGAAAATCAGATTCGAATCATATGCTTAACATCAATGCAGGGTCGGAAAAATAGAAACTTTTGAGTAATTTAGAGTCTTGATGCACGAGCATGCTCTTGCTCTAAGCAAGAAAGAAATTAACAGTCTCACCATTGCAAACGCCACACCGGCAAATCAGGTTGCAGTCCACGAGAATTCAATTGTGTCTGTAAGGTATCCACCTATTGTCGGTCCTATAAATGACCCCGGTGCGTTGCCAAACCCGAGTAGTCCTGCCACAATGCCATAGTCTCAATATTTTCTGAGCTATCTTCTTTACTACAAGTTAAAAATACAGGCCTCACCTTAGGGAAGATATAATTATATTTAAATTTTTTATATGAGGTTTGAGAGGTGCTTCTATAGCTCTACATACAATCTTAGGAGTTGGAATACCAAATAAACTTAAAAAATCAGTGACTTGTAAGTAAAACTAATGAGTCAACTATTAACTGAAAAACTCGAAGATTGCTCCTCAGCTTCAAAATATAATGTTTTTTCAACGTTCGAATCCTATTCATGCATTTTCACAACCCCAAAATAAAAACTGGTCGCACAGTGTCTCTCTCGCCAATAATCCGTTGGGTATTTGTCAAGGTCTTGTAAAGTCGCTTCTAACTTGCTTTATTATATCTCGTGTATATTTTCAAATGTGTTACTTCTACGGATGTCTGCAGAGAGGTACCCTGACCTTGAACGAGTGTAGAACGCCCTATTCACCCAGATCTATACACTCTTTACTGGCAACAGTTATATAAAGCAACCAGTGAGCAGCCCGTTGTTAAAATGGGCTGCACAAACTAAGAATGCCGACCTTTGGCAATAACTAGCAGCTTACTGCCTGCCTCTGCCATCAACAGCGGCACACCTAATAAGACAAATCCCGGTATTTATGAAAGGGTTTAGCTATGTCGGCTTCACTTGCAAAGAACACTAAGGGCAATATATGAATTCAGTTATTAGTTCCAAGAAATGCTGCATGAGACAGCTCTCATGAGGCTAAACGGTTATTATCTCTGGTCGAATAACCCAGCAAGGGAACCGCTTACAGCTTAGTGTCCAGTTGCATCTAAAACATATACCTGTCACTGTATCGACTATTCACTTAGAGTGGGGGCTTTTAACCCTGCTTTCTGTAAAGTAGATTTGCAACTTAATCAGTTAAGCAATGGCCAGTTCGGTGGCAGTAATGTTGCCACTCAGCTTTTTTTAAAGGTGCTGGGACATGACCTGAGATTAATGAAATATTAATGACGAAGAGAGACAGATGATTTGGTACATTGTTCCGCAGAATATTAACATCGATCTGAATAGTTTTCATTAAATTCTAAATAACGTAGATAAAATGTTAGCAATGCATTCAATGGTTGCAGGATCTCATGGCAAAGCTTTCAGATGAAGCTGCACGATTGCTAGCTGATTGTATCGTAGCTGCAATAGTTTTGTATACGAATACCTGTTTTCTTAGGGAAATTCACAAATTTACATCCTGTTAGGTCGTGTGTCAGTTAAAAGAAACCTACTATCCCAGTCATCTACTGTTGGGTGATTTTTGAGGTCCGACCACTTAGCTCTTCTAAGCTAAGCTAAGGAATGCTTACTCCTGACAATAGTGGTCTCTTAATCTCAGTCTAAGCTATTCGTGTGCAAGGCACGGCCAAAGTGCACAGGACCACGAATCGGAGGCCTGTTGGCTACAGAGATGTCGGCAGGCCAGTTAGTAGAGCATTTAAAACGATCACGGATCGTATGCACTGGCTCCTCATCTCTCTCACTCTCTCTCTATTGAATACGTATTCAGTGGCTAGCCAGCTGGATCTACATCTGCCCATATGTCTTGAGACGGCTAAATTCTTTCAATTGGCTAACTAACAAGGACATGGAATCGTCAGAGATCCTACTCATTCTCAACGCCATTGCCTACTAGCCAGCTCGTAGTGGGGCGTCGGCAATAGCTACTCTTACTCACTTCCACTCTCTCTAACCACGTCTATGCACGAACGCTACCACGAAGTCCAACGGTCAGTTGGTAGCCGAACCACTATTCACGACTGACCGAATTCAACCCAATAGCATCGCACCGAAAGCCTACCTCACCGAACGGGTAAGACAACACTAAGCTCCTAAACAGCAGTAACGGTTCACGGAATTCACCTGGCAGCCTTTACCCTGCGCTTCCTATTTGTAGTACCTGATTTCATTGGGCACTTTACTCAAGCCGACTGTCGCACGTTCGACCTGATCGTTCCATTTGTTCTTCAAGTATTCACTGCTGCCACCCCAGTTCAGCGAGAGAGAGAGAGAGAGAGAGAGAGAGAGAGAGAGAGAGAGATTCATTCCGACTCATTGTGGGAACTCTCAGGCTTGAAAACCGCGTCTCCACTTTATTTAGCCACTACCTCGAAACTAGACGTGCCAGTGCATCTTGAATTTCAATAATGCTCTAAAGATAGGTTGAATGCATAATCTTATGACTTAGTTATGAGTAAATTCGAAAATTCCGTACATTCGGTTACATTAGATTCACGTTATGCGATCGAAGAAATAATGTCTTCCCAATGCTTGCTATTGTATCAACGATAAGGGATAGACCTGAAATATGATTTTATTACAGTAAAATTGTTCAATGATAATACACCAAGCTATTTTGTGGCAGTGTTTTAAAGTAAAATCGTTGAGTCAATCTAGCACGTAGCTTTACTTGCAAATTAATTGAAGCCATCTGTATTTTAGGCAGATAAAAAGTTTTGTTGCATGCTACTCACCCAATTCTCCAGACTAGTTGCCAGGATACACAGTAGAACAACTGCTACGTTATTGCAAACGATATTCCGAATTGCAATGAAACCGCTAACCGTCTTCCTTTTTAAAATTAACGAACCTGATATTTGATAGCTAAGGTCGGTTAACACTGGCCGCTCAAGAACTGGTCGTTCAATCAAAGCCCGAAGCGAAGCTATATTAAGTCCGATACGACCATCAAAGTTCACAAACATGTGCACTGACTGACTGGCAGTGCCTCTGCCGTGATCCGCACCTGTATTGGCGTACAAGAGGACTACGCAAATTATATATTTCCCATATTCTTGAATAATTTTCGAGCTCAAGTGAGGCTCCTGATGCCAGTTGCACAAATTAAGAGGCTCGACCATTGTGAGCAAAAAATTCGGTCGAATAAATTGGTACAAACTTGTATTGAAGAGGGCCATTCACTAACAGATCAAATGGCCTCTGTAGCAGAAACATGTCAAGCTCAAAGCACGAAAGGAAATTCGCTCCTTCAAAGTATGAAAATTCAGTCATGGTGCACCAGCAAAGATGCAGCTTCACCATATTCGGTAACGGCTAAAACCGCAGTTTTTGAAGACGATTGATTGAGTTTTTGAAGCACAACAGACACGACCGTGACGATAGCCTACAATAAATTAACACTTAAATTCAGGACCATGAATAGATGCAGTAACCGCAGGACGAAGCTACACTTTTGCATTGGGGTGTAAGCACTTCAATTAAACACACAACGTGACTGACTCTCTGGCTACAAGGTCGGCAGTGAAACACTTGCTGCTGCAGGGTACATGGCTTCGGCAAAAGAGATAGTTGCAGAACTACATGCAAGCACTGCGTCATAGCATAAGTGCAACCTAAACCAAGCTGACCGGCCTAAACGTAAGCACTGGGTCGTGGCCTTAACCACTGGGCCAAGCTAGAACTGCCTCACTGCTCAGTGAGCTTACGACGTGCGTATCTTGGGGTGGGATATAAATTTACCATTGCATACATCTCCGATCGAACGTTATTTCAGAAACCAAGGTGCAATCATGATTGATAACCAGAAAATATGGACACTCGCAAATCTGCCTGCGACCTTGTACTTGGCAGATCTCGTTGGGGCGTTTTCATATGAACACTAGGTGTCATCAAACTCAACGACAAAATGAATCAGTATCCTCATCAAATACTTGAATTGTTGACGGCCCTTCGACGAGAATATGAGAGGATGAACAACATCTTGACATGCCAAGCATGAATCTCCAAGGTTACTACGATATTTTCAAGACTATTTTGTCCACTTTTACTGAGCGATAAATTTTGAATAGTCAGAAAATGCTGATAAAGAACAACAGTCTGCTTAACTAAACAAAGCATTAGGCAACCTCCTTAAAGCACACAATTTAAAACATTATCCAGAGTTTCGGCTATGCTTTATGATAAACTACAAAACTGACTATCAAAAAACCATGCGGAAAATGACTCAGCAACTATATTTCCGAAGCCAAATTCGAGGATGACATCTCATAACAGGCGTTTGTTGGCAATCTTTTAAGTCTTTTGTTTTTGCTGTGCTTGACAAAGTTTGCATGAAGTCAAGTTTCAAAGACGCGATCCTGACAGACTTTCTCGGTTTTCTATTAATCACGGTCGGTTTTTCGCTCGGAATTCATGTATATCAATGCAAAGAATAGAGTAGTTTTCGAAAAGCGAATGCTTGCTTGTAATTCTCTTTGTGTAATTATACCTTAAGGAATTCGTGAGAGAATGTGAAACATCTGCCATGAATAAATTTGACACAACTGAGTTTGTTCCATTTTTAAGCAGTTTTTATTTTCACAACTTCCCTGCATTTGGCCTTTTTATAAGGTACTTATGATATATAGCTACTGGCCTCATACACTTGCAAGCCTTATGCATGCAAATGAAAACTTCTAGGACTTGCATTTTCTCGGATAGGTGTTGCCTTATACCTGCTGCTCACAAATTATAGAACTTTTCATTCGATAAAATCTTATAATCAATTTACAATCTCAACTATGATAGTGTATTTTGGCTCTGATTTAATAATGCGAGTCTACAGGGCTCACCTCTCATTTGTCAGGGCGAGCTAGTGAATCGGATGCGACCTCTATTATCGGGACGTAATTCGCTATCTCACGTACATAAAAAAGATAGAAGCCGATAGTTTGACTCACACAACAAGAATTAATGTGATTGCAATTGAAGCCCATACAAAAACATGCTATCAAATAGTAGTAGTAGCCAACTTCTTGGCAAAATGATAAACAAATAGTTATGAGCTTTACTAAACCCTATTTCACAAAATCGTAACCTCACACCCTCTGGAATAACCCAACTGTAGTGAAGAGCTATCCCATACTATTGATGCTTCCTTGACTTGATTTGGTCATATTTCAATTCGTCGTGATACTCTTCTGTGCCAAGTATAACCAGCGTGGCTGCGAGAACTAGGGATTCATTAACTCAGCACTTACTGAATGAATCCTCAGGACTGCAGATCAATTTCCTGAGATCGGCCATTTACCACGAAGCAATGTTACCACACGCAGCAGTTGAAGGGGCCACTCTCTGCAAGGCGTGTCGTGCACGGGGAATCAGTCTGCGAACGTCGATTCTAGTGCACAGTCGTACCTCGTTTATCGCGCTTAATCGGTTCCAGACTCTATCGCCATAAGTGAATTTCCGCGAAGTAGGATTATATTTATAAATAAAATAGTTTCGTACTTAGAGCACTGAAAACCTGTTCACAACTCTCTAAATACGGTTTTAAGCACTATTTGAGCTATCTGGATATGAAATAACACCATAATAGTCACCACTACACTTGTATTTACCAATATATCAGACAGAAGGAGAGAAAATAAGATATATTAGACGTTAAAAATATCATATTATTATTATCGTACATTTGATTACACACACACACATATAGAGTTTTTACACTTTTACACTTATCAGATCGACGCGATATATGAAATATGATAAGGGCTCTGCTGCTGCACTATGCTGGAATGCCCATTTTGGTGTAATTTGGGTATATATAGATATACATTTTTCTTAGATGCCATTAAACTTAATGACTCATGTATTCACGTCTTTATTTCCTTTATAGATTTCACTTTTACTTAACCAACTGTCCTGCATCTTTGGAGGGTTTAGCACATCGGTACACTGCAGAGCATTAAATCTATTGATATTGCAAAATTGCCCGTGTTTGCTTAAGACCAGTGAAGGCCCTAAATTTAACTCGTATAGTCATCACGAGGTCAGCATGACAGCGATGGTTACGTCGAAAGATAGCTAATACCACTATTTTTGCTTGTGCCACTTTTTTTGACGACGATCGTTCCACCTTTGCATGAAAATGATTAGCAAATGTGCTTACAGGGCGGAAATGGCAGGATAATCATATTCTTAACAAGAAACCAGGGTAAGAAAATCAGAAACTTTCATGTAAGTTCTAAAACTTTGATGCACAAATGTGCTCTCGAACTAAGCACAAGAGGAACTTAAAAGTCTCACCATTACAATTGCTACTGCTGCAAAGCACGTTGCCGTCCACGAGAATCCAATCGTGTCTGTCAGGTATCCACCTAGTGTCGGTCCTATAAATGATCCGAGCGCATTGCCAGACCCGAGTAGTCCTGCCACAATGCCATAAGTCTCAATGTTGTCAGCATTGCCTCTTTTGCTACAAGTAAAAGGTACTCCCATCAGCATTTGGAAGATAATTCTACAGGGAAATTGTGCATGATAGGGTTTCAGAGGTGCTTCTAAAGCTCAATAAACAAGCTTTAGAGTTGGGCTTCCATGCAAACTACAAAAATCAGTGATGTTCGTATGCAGAATTAAAAATCTTCTATTTCCTAAGGCAGTCAGAGATTGCACGCCCGCTTTAAATGGCATGCCTTTTCAACAAACAGAAAGCTTGGACTCTTTTCCCGGAAAGCTTGGTCCATTTTCATGCATCGTTGCATCGTGGAAGTATGCATCGGTCCTCCAATGTCTCTCGCGGCCAAAATCCGATAGGTATTTGTCACAGTCGAGGTCAAGTCAATTCGGACTTGCTTTTCTAAATCTTGTATATATTTTCCAATTTCTTTACTTCTAAGGATAATAATAATTATTTTTATATAAATCTGATATAGCTCTCCTAGACAACTCAATCTCTTTCTAGCCACTTAATATTCCCGGCAAAGGAAGCACAAGCAAATGGTTAGTGGCAGCATGCTTGATCACAACAACCATAACATGTTTATAGGTGTCGTGCACAGGGTCAGGATGCCAATTTGGTTAGTGGCAGCATGTAAAGTGTCAGAACTCATAAGAACACAAAGGACGAATCCCAAGGACCAATTGAATTATGTGATAAATATATGCGTTTTAGCTTCTTCTTAAATGTGATTAAGTCAGGGGATGTTATGACACAAGTCTGAAGTGACTTCCATGCTTTGGGACACACGAAATAAAGGCATGGTCTCCAAAGGATTTAAAGTAAGTTCGTGCGAGCTGTAGGTAAACAATTATATTCCGAAAAGTGAGTGGTACGATGATTAGCCTGGTGGGGGAGTAGATCTGATAGGTAGGCTGAAACCAAAGAATGAAAGTACTTAAAATTGAGCCACCGAACTATTAAAGTCGACGGGAGCCTTAAAGCCGATAGGTTGCTGGACTTGAAGCCAGTGCACATCAGCAAGAAGTATTGTAATGGGGTAACTACGACTCTGACGACAGACAAGCCTAGCTGAAGATTATTGCACGAGCTGATTGCATGTGCTTAATTACACAGGACGGTAGACAAGCAAGCAGTGAGATACAGAAGTCAAGACGGAACGTTGCAAATGCACGGACTGCAATATATGGTATCCTTGCCTAAACAAGCCCGAATTGTAGCAATGTTATGTAGCTGAAAGTAGGCAGACTTGTCAGTAGAGCTGATGTGATCGTCTAATGAAAGGTCACTTAAAAACGGATAGCTAGACTTCGTGGAGACTCAATGACAGATATGCTGGCAGAGCCGATTTTCAGGCGTTAGATTTTCCAGCTTCTGAATCACACTTCGTTTGCCAATAACTAGTAAGTAGGTTAAATCACCATTCAATTTAGGAAAGTCTGCTTCCATCCATGCTTACATGCTATCAACATGTGCAGTAAAAGAGTTGACATAATTTGACGTGCTGGAGGGCTAGGAAAAATCAAAGCAAAGGTACATATGAGTGTCACCTCCATACAAGTGAAAGCCTAGATTGTGCACGGCAATTACGTCGAGTGAGCGGGAAAGTAGAAACCGTGAAACAAACCGGACTGAACACAGAACCTTGAGGTACCGCATACTTTAGTGGTTCCTCGGATTATCTCTGTCCATTCAAATCAATACTCTGTAGTTTTCCATTGAGATAGGACCTGAACCATTGTGGTGCAGTACCAGTGATGCCCACGCGAGATGAGAGGAGCTCGAGATTGACTTGATGATCGACAGTATAAAAACTCCCAAAAAATCAAGTAAAACAAGGATAGATGCTACTAACCATTTGATCATGCCTTATTTGCACAAATGTAAAGTGCCTAGAAAAAGATTGAGTTCTCTGGAGGTGCTCTAACAAATGTATTTATATTGTTGTTGTTATTATTGTTATCATTATTATAGATAATCTACCCAAGTCTGCATTCATAAGTAGGTCGTTACACACCCGAAGCAATGCTGATAGTGTGGAGTGATTAGCTCTGAAACCAGACTGGAACTTACTAGCAAGCTTTGAAGTTTCGGTATGAGTTCAGCTGGCTAACCACGACTCATTTCAGTGTCTTTGATAGGAACGGTAGAAGGCAGACTGAGTGGAAGTTGCTAACGTTCTCTAGGTCTGGTGTCGCTTTCTTGACTAGTAGCCTGAATGCAGTGTTTTTGAAAGGTGCTGGAACATGACCTGAGGCTAATGACATACTTATGGTGTTAGTTATGCATTGCAGCAGCACATCCATATATTGTAGAGAAGGACAGTGGGAATACTCTAGAGGACTAGTTTTCTTCTTTGAATGGGATATAAGCTTTAGGACGAAGTCTATAGTGGCGTTCTTGAATGTAGACTTTAAGGTGCTGCATGAAATTGAGAGACAGGATTCCTGGTGGGATGCTGCCAACCTAGGGTTGGACCTACCCATCTTGTCTATCTTGTTCACAAAAAAGCTTGAGAATTGATCAGCTGTATCAGAGGTTCTCAACCTGTGGGTCGCGAACCCTTTGGGGGTCGAATGACCCTTTCACATGGGTCGCCTAAGACCATCGGAAAACATGCATTTCCACATTTCGCACACATTAGCTTTATGGTTGGGACTACCACAAAATGAGGAACTGTATTAAAGCATCGCGGCAATAGGAAGGTGGAGAACCACAGAGCTAGATCATCACAAGGATCACTAGGTAAGGAGCTAACGAGCTAACCTGGGAGCGGTTAAGCAGATCGTTGATCCCAGACATCATCAGTTTTGGATTGCGAATCGGTAATTCAACAATGTTTTTGTACAAGCTAGACTTGGACTTTGCTTGGATCGATTGGTACGATCAGTAATAGTCCTCGTATGCCTGTCGTTGGACAGTCAGTACTGATCTTTTGTATGTTTTTCTAAGTGTGGGTCTAGTACAGCTATCTAGTTTAATGTCCTCAGTAAACCATAAGCCATCTGAGCGACTGCACCGTGTGCTTAGTTAAAGATGCAAACTCGTCGAGCATGTCAGCTAGTGTCGTGTTGTAGCAACCTAAAAATGATGACAGCTTGGACGGGGATTGAGCGGCAGAAGCGAACCAGATATTTTCGCATGGTGTCAATGACAATTATCTATGTCAAGGGTTTTAAGGTTTTTGTTATTCCCGGGTGATTTTAGATGAGGAGGCGGGCACGCGCCATAGGCTGAATGATGTCTGCGTGTGGTCAGATAAACACAATTTGGTAATAATTGGTGATAGCAGTGCGCAGTCGTAGGAGAAGATTTGGTGAGGTGTGTGACCCTTGATGTGAGTGGGGCCATGCCTATGTGCCACAAGAGACAATGAATAAGTTAGTGCACGACATTCGGTGCTGAAGGCATCAGATAAGCTCTTCTCTCTCTATCTCTCTCTCTCTCTCTCTCTCTCTCTCTCTCTCTCTCTCTCTCTCTCTCTCTCTCTCTCTCTCTCTCTCTCTCTCTCTCACTATTTCTCCCTCTCTCTATTCGATAGGTATTTTAAATATTTAGTGGCTGGCCAGTACGATCTACGTCTTCTCACAGACGGCTAAATTCTTGCGATTGGCTAAATGAAAAGCATAATAAAACATATTAGACTCCCATTAATGCTCAATGCTAGGGCCTATTGGCCAGCATGTGGCAACACATCGGTAGTAGCTACTCTTGCTCCCCTCCACTCATTCCAACCTCGACTGTGCGAGCACACGTACACGGAGCCCGACGGTCGGTAGGCAGCCGAACCATGAAGAACTCTTCGAATTTAGGCCAATCCCATTTTACTGAAAGCAAGCCTCTCTGAACCGGTAAGATAACACAAAGCTCATGCACAGCAGTAATGTTGTATGGAATTAACAAGACAATCTTTACACTGCACTTTCGATTGGTAGTCACTGCTTTCATTGGACGCTTCACTCAGGCCGATTGTTGCACGTCCGATCTGATGGTTCCATTTATTCCTCATCTATTTACTGCTGTTCTTTTCATCTTACGCCACAGTTCAGCAAGAGCTCAGCCAGTTTTTACCCATACCGACTCCTCGTGGCAACAGTTTCTTCCGGAAACTGGGTCGCCTCTCTTTCAAGCCGTATTTCTCCTGACTGCTTACCAACCACTCTCTAACCACATCTAATTGGTCTAGTGGATTATTCCCCAACCTATAATGTAGAACCACCTTGTTTACTTGCTACCTTTGCTTGTAAGGTGTACATGGCTAAGCATGGTGCCTCAGTCTCTAACCAACTGCTGTAACTGGGCTCCATTCAAAACATTTGACTGTGTCTGTTAGAGTCACGTCAATTGAATTTCTGATCAAGGCCGCACTCTAGGAAAGCAGTAAAGCGTTCGCTGAGTAAATAAAGAAGTGTATTTCCTGCATGTAATTGGTAAAAATAATAACAATACGCCTGATAAAACGCCCTCAGAGAACTCTATCTCTTTCTAGGTGCTTCACATTTGCTGCAAAGGAAACACGATCGAATGCTGAGTGGCATCCTGCTCGATAAACAACATGAATAACACGGTTAGGGGTGACATGCACAGGGTCAGCATGAAAGTGTGGTTAGTAGCAGTATGCACAGTTTCAGCATGCATACCCATGTGAATGATGAATCAGGGACCCACATAGTGCTGTCCTAAATAGGTGTGATTTTAAGTTCTTTTTAAATGTGGTCCAATCGGCGGTTGTCGTGACACAAGTTATGAGTAAGTTCCAGCTTAGGGATCATACTAACTAAATGCACGGTCTCCAAAGGATTTGAGGTTTGTACGAGGTATAGGTAAACAGTTAGTTTCCGAAAACCTGGTGCTACGATGTCTGGCCTGTTGAGGCAGTAGATCTGATAAGGTAGGCTGAAGCCAACGAATGAAAGGACCTAAAAGTGAGCGACAAAACCTTGAAGTCGATCCCTTGCTTGACTGGTAGCCAGTGCAGGTCGGCGAGAAGTGGTGTGATGTGGCAACTGTGACGCTCACGACACACATGCCTAGCTGCAGAGTTTGTACTGGCTTTAAGTGCCTGATTGCACATGTCGGTAGGCCAGCAAGCAGTGAATTACAGAAGTCAGGATGGGATGTCACAGATACATGGATTCAACTGAGTCTCATTCGCATAGAAGTGAAAGCTGAGATTGTGTTGGCAATCACATCGGCAAGAGTGACGGTGTAAGCCTTGAAAAGAACCGGACCTAGAACGAAGCACTGAGGTACCCCATCGTTCAGAGATACCTAGGATGATCTTTGTCAATTTACATCAATACTCTGGAGTCTCCCACAGAGATAGGACCTGAACCATTGCAGAGCAGTGCCAGTGATGCCCAGGCGAGATGAGAGGCGCTCAAGAAGGACTTGGTGATCGATAGAATCAAAAGCTGCCAATAGATAGAGAAAAACTAGCAGGAATGTTCTACCCATGTCAGCATTCCTAAGTAGGTCATTGTACACACTAAGTAATGCTGATTCTGTGGATTTATTACCTCTAAAGCCAGACTGGAACTTACTAGCAAGGTTTGAAGTTTTAATAGAAGGAATTAGCTGGTCTGCCACGACTTGTTGCAGTGTATTTGAAAGGAATGGTAGAAGAGAGACCGGGCTGTAGCTTCTCAAGTTCTCTTGGTCCGCCTGACTACAGCTTTCTTGAAAGGTACTGGGACATGACATGAGGCTGATGACATATATATGATGTTACTTATCCATGGCCATTAAAAACGTTGTCGCTCACTTTTAGGTCATTGTCGTGACCGAGTCTTCTCTCTCGGTCACGACTCAGTCATTCTTCGGTTCCAGCCTATCTCTCAGATCTACTTCCCCACCAGGCCGAGCATCGTACCACCTGCTATTCGGAATCCAACAGTTTACCAATACCTAGAACTGACCTCAAATCCTTTGGAGACCATGCATTTAGTTCGTATGCTCCCAAAGTCTGGAACTCACTTCCGCCTTGCGTCACAACATCCCCTGACTTGACCACATTCAAAAAGAACTTAAAACACTCCTATTTAGGACAGCATTTAGTGGGTTCCTGTGATTCATCTGTCATGTGCTTATGGGTGCTGACACTGTGCATGCTGCCACTAATCACACTTGCATGCTGACCCTGTGCATGTCACCCTAACCATGTTATTCATGTTGCTTATCAAGCATGATATTACTTACCATTCTAACGTGTTTCCCTTTACATCAAATGTAAAGCACCTTGGAAGAGATTGAGTTCTCTGAGGGTGCTTTATCAAGTGCATTATTACTATTATTATTGTTGTGGCAGCAGCAGATCCATGCAACGTAGCAGCTGGACAGTAGGAATAGGGTTCAAAGGACTAGTTGTCCTCTTCGATTGAGATATGAACTTCATGACGAGATCACCAGTGACATGTTTGAATCTAGACATTGAGGTGCTGCAAGGAATCGAGAGACAGGATTAAAGTGGGGATGCTTCCATCGCAGGGATGGGCTACCTTGTCTTGTCTATCTCGTTGACCAAAATGCGAGGGAAGCGATCAGCTAGATCATAAGGATTATCAGGTAAGGAGCAGGGAGCACTTGAGGACATCTGCATTTTTGGATTGTGCATCTCTGATTCAACATTATTTTGATAGAAGCTAGACTTGGCCTTTGCTAGGATCGATTGGTACGACCTAAAGTAGTTCTCATATGTCTGTCGATGGACAATCAGTCCTGATCTTTTTTATGCCTTTTTTCAAGCTTGTGCTTAGTAGACCTAGCTAGTTTAATGTCTGTGGTAACCATAGGTCGTCTGGGCGAGGGCGCACAGTGCTCATAGTCTGAGGTGCAAACACGTCAAGCATGTCGGCTAGTGTCGTGTTGTAGCTATCTACCAATGATGACAGATCGGAGGAGGGACTGGTTAGCAGAGGCGAGGCAGACGTTTTCGCACGGACAGCATCGATGTCAAGGATCTTGAGGTTTCGCGATTCACAGGTGACTTTAGAGGAGGAGGAGGGCACACATTGTAGATTAAATGGGATCTGCATGTGGTCAGATAAGCAGGATTTGATAATAAGTGGTGATGAAAAAGTGAAGTTGTATGAGAAATTTCGGTCGAGCGTGTGACCCTTGTTGTGAGTAGCACCACTCACATGAGCCACAAGAGACAATGAGTCAGTCAATGCACGAAATTTAGTGCTACAGGCGTCAGGTAAGTTATCAAAGTGAATGTTGAAAATACCCAAAACGATGAAGGATCAATTTCTTGCATACAGAATCAAAATGGGATCGGATAAATCTGAGATAAAGGAGGATTTGGTACCTGGTGGGCGATGGACTACTCCCACCATCAGTAGCTTGTTTTCGGGTGAAATCAAGACAGTCGATTCAAAAGACTACTTTGAGAGGAATGCAAATGGACTAAAGTTTAATTTCGAGCCCACAATAACAGCAACTCCACCTCCAGCTTTGATTAATCTAGGGGGTGTGAAGGAATGAGATACAAGTCGGGGTAGGATCTTTAATTGTCGGGCAGTTTATTTATTTAAGCCAAGTTTCAGTCAAGGCAAGCTGGCCGAGATCATTTTCAGAAATAAGGTTGCTTATTACTAGAGGTTTATTGCACATTGACTTAGGATTCCAAAGGCAAGCGTGAAGTTGGGTTGCCGGAGTTATAACTGGCCTGATGGCCACTGAGTTGGACAAATTCAAAGTGAAGCTTGTGAGTGAGCGTGCTGAGCGGTTTGAGACAATGCCAGAAATACCAAAGGAGCTGGTACTCAGATCACAGTTCCCGCTTCTAAACGATCGGCGTCTAAGCTGGAAGCTCCGGCCACTGTTTTACTGATACTGTAATGCGAATTTACTGGCCGGCCCAGCTGAAGGGTTGGTTATAACAAGCAGGTTATTCTTCATCCCCGTGTAAAAAGGGTGAAAACCACTATTATTCTTTTACTGCTACGCAATTAAAGCTGCTAACGCAAATGAACTTTTCTTTATCCGTGAAGTCCAGCCTATAAACGGGAAAAGGATAAATTTGCTGCACAAGATGAAATTACGACCGATAGCAAAGACTCAGCTTGTGCTGAGCGAACTACAAGAAGCTTACATGGCTGACTTCAGGCAAATTTGATACGACGGCAACCAGCAGCCAACCAGACTTGTTCCCAGAAGCCCCAGTGACAGAACAAGCAACCATATGGACCTTAAAATAGAATTGCAAGTGAAGCGAAAATCGACGTCAATAATAAGCGGCCGTGACCGGCTCAGCAGTCAGTGTGCCTCAGAGAACTGATCTCAGGCTACATATCAGCTGCTTTAGCTCCTGGCCTTTCTTTTACTCACTTGGAAAGAAACGTCAAAAGAGGAGTGGGTCCGAAAAGCAGTAGACTCACAGTAGCTAACGTCCACCCTCCGATGGTAAGAAACTTTAGTCGGTCGCCCATCTAACAAAGGCAAAGCATATGCATCTTTTACAGGAAATCCTTAATATAGTCTAATAGAGTTGTGTGACAGTAAAGAAGATAACTCATACGAAACGCACGCTGTAATCCAGTATCTAGAATTCATGGCATAATTATTGTGCAAGGACAAAACTAACTGCGAATGAAGAAGCCAAAGTTGGGGACTAAAATAAGTGAGTAGAGAAGACCAATTGTGCAATGGTGAGAGAGGGTCAAGATCGCCATGCAAAATCAGTCCAGGCGTTCTGAACTTAAGGTAGCTTCTTTGGGTGGTCTGCATATGTAATAATTAAAATAATAATAATATTACTAATTAACTTGATAAAACGCCCTCAGAGTACTCAATGTCTTTATAGGTGCTACATTTGTGGCAAAAGAAACACGATCGAGTGGTGAGTGGTATCATGCTTGATAAACAACACGAATAACATGGCTAGAGTGACATGCACAGGGTCAGCATGAAAGTGTGGTTAGTCACAACATATCACAGCCTAGCATGCAGTTGTAGAAGATATGTAACTTGCGGATGTGCACTTGCCACATTTACATACACTGACAGATTGTCGATAAAAGCAGTACTCAACATGATATTTGTTTATAGTACATTAAAATTACACAACAGCTCTGATAAATCGATAAATATTGATATATATCCTGCGATAATACTGGCTTGTATATGCGATCCACTTAGTTGAAAGCAGACATTCCTAAGAACATACGCTTCTATAAAGGCTGTACGTTTATTCAAAACCCATGGCTAATACTCTGAGATAATGTTCAGTAGCAGCAATCACAGAAGTAGATGCTTAATCAGCTTACCTTGTCACAGGCATAACCAACAAGAGGGGCAAGAAGTGCATAACTACCAGGTCCAACCAAAAAAATTCCTCCGATAGCTGCTTCGCCCAACGTATGATCTATCTGAAAAATAATCCATCATTTGCTAAAACAAAATTGCAGGCTGGTAGTTAATTATGGCTCTCCCGGCAATACATGCTGTGCCATGACAAGGTTTCGGAACTGACGATACAGAATGCCTTGCGTTTTCCGAAAGCCTTAATAGACATGCAATTATGGAAATAAGGAGTACCTCAGAGCTCTGATCTTGGTCCGGTCATTGCGCGAGCTATACTCCCTCTCTTGCTGATGTGATTGCCAATCACAATCTAGGCTTTTACTTCTGTCCAGATGACACTCCGTTGTACCTTTGCTTTGATTCCTCCCAGCCTTCGAGCACCTCGAATTTTCTCAACTCCCTTGCTGCATGTATTGATAACATACGCATAAGGATGGCAGCAAACGCGATTAAATTGAATTATTATAAAAACCAACTTACGAGTTATGGGTACACCAAGTGGGATTCAGGCATTGGAAAGGCTAACCTTCAAAATCGGCTTTGCCAGCATATCTTCTGTTATATCTGCACGAAATCTAGGTGCCATATTCCAAAGTGACCTTTCGTTAAACGACTGCATCAGCTCCACAATCAAGTCTGCCCACTTTCAGCTACATAGCATTGCTAAAACTCGGGCTTGTTTAGACAGGGATGCCTCATCTAAGTTAATCCATGCATTTGTGACATCCCGTCCTGACTTATGTCACTCACTGCATGCTGGTATACCTGCATGTGCAATCAGGCACTTACATGTGGTGCCAAACTCTACAGCCCTGTGTTTCGTGAGTTTCGCAGTTGCCACATCTCATCGCTCCTCGCCGAGCTGCACTTGCCCCACTCAAGCAAACATCGATGTCAAGGTTTCGTCACTCACTCTTAGGCCCCTTCTTACTTTGGCTCCAGTCTGCCGATCAGATCCACAGCCCCACCAGGCTAAGTGTCATACCACCTGCTTTTCGGAATCTAACGGTTTAATTATACCTCGAACAAACCTCAAATCCTTTAAAGACCATGCCTTCAGTTCGTATGCTCCTAAAGCTTGGAACTCACTCCCGACTTGCGTCCTGAGATCTCCCGACTTGACCACATTTCAAAAGAAACTAAAAACACAACTATTTATAACAGCATTTAGTGGATCCTGTAACTCGACTTCTATGTTCTTATGAGTGCTGCCATTGTGCAGGCTGCCACTAACCGCACTTGCATGCTGACCCTATGCATGTCACTGCTAATCATGTTATTCTTGTTGTTTATTGAGCAAGCTACCATTGAACAATTCAATCATGCTTCATTTGCAGCAAATTTAAGGTGCCTGGAGAGAGGTTGAGCACTCTGAGTGCCCTTTATCAAATTTATTAATTTCATTATTACGAATGAGCTGGCTTTATGGTCATTCAATTTGAAAACTGCATTAGTCCCCCAAGCGTGAATGTTAGCTATGTATGCTGTTCGGGAGCTGATATGAGAGCCCGAGTGCAGCTGAGTGACACCTCAATATTAATGAAACCATTTGCGGAACTTGTCCATTAGATCATCTAAAATGGGGGTATTCACTTCGAAATAGTTTTACCTGAAACGGAGCTATGGGGAACCCAATGCATGTCAGAATAACTGTATAACTGTTTCCATTGACATTCATTCTTTGGGTGGCTCCACAGATCGAATAACTAAACCGGCGAAAGACAGTGCTTGTGAAGCCTAGGCTACATGGCAGGCACTCAAGAAGGATTTGGTGAATTTTGGTATTAGAAGCTGCTGAACGATCGAGAAAAACCTGGCAGAGACTATATTTACATCAGCATTTCAGAGGAGGACTTTGTAACACAGCAGTGATAGAAACTCTGCGGAATCATTTGCTCTAAATCCTGACTCGAACAAATTTATTAGCTTTGAAGTTCAGACATAGCAGTTCAACTGATCGACCACTACTCGTTTCAGAGTACGTAATGACAGTAGCGTGACTGGCCGGTAGTGGCTTTATTTTCCTAGTCAGCTGATGACTCTCTAGCAATTGGCCAGACACAAGCCTATTTCAAAGACACTAATACAAGATCTGGGGCAGCTCAAAAATTAAACATTGTTTATCAGGTCTAGAGAGCTAGTAAAACTTGTAGATTATAAATAAGCTTAGAGATCGGGAGACCAAGAACCTGACCGTGAAGTCAGAGCAAGGAGTGCACACTCTGGATGAAGAGCGTGTACTTCTTGTGTAACTAGACATAGAGTTTCCTTGATCTCTAAGCAGCGTTCGATCCTGTAAAGCCGAAACGTAAAGAGGGGTTGGTATAATTTGCATACCCAGCAAACTTTCGAATGTTGGCTGGGTCGGCAGGGTGAGCAATAAGTAGAGGTCACACCACTTGGAGCGTTTCACGCGAGATTCTGCGAACTGTTACTGGGATCGTGAGTTTGCTGGCATATGCCAGATCGAGTTACTAAGCATGACTCGGGGAGTTTACTTAACTTTATTCGCAAGTTGGCAAAGTCACTTTAAAAAAATACTTCTCTAATGATTGCGACGAAAAACATACGGACATTGACAAATCGACAAAGGCATTATTAGTGAGGAGATACCGTATCATACTTAGGTAATATGCGTCTATTGCAGGGGTTCAACCAATATAGACTAAGAGCCCGAAAAACTAAGGTCACCAATAGCTTCGTCTGCTCAAGCTCCCAGTAGCTGCTGAAGAAATCGTGACGCTCGAACGTCACTCCACCTATCGGTCTACTTCCTAATCGGGAATTAAGCTTGTTTCTATCCCGTGACAGGAGGCAAGTAGCTAGCCGAGGAGTTCGTAGTCAGCTTGGGGAGGGACACCTTAATTTGGTTTATTGTTTTGAAAATGAAGCTAAAAAACACGATCGACTAGATCACTCCATGGGTCGCCTAGTACGATAAAAAATGGGTCTTTTGTAAGGAGATAGATGATGGTCGACATAGGCTTTTATAGATTGTGTATCCGTGATTGCAGTCATCATAGCAAGACTTTCCATAGGATATGATGGATTGGTACACCCTATAATAAGCCTGAGCCAGTAAGCCAGTTCATGAACCAAAAATCCTGAATTTCAATATCTTTTTAATGTAATATATCTCCTTCTGTAACTCCAGAAAGAAATAAAGATTATGTGGGGTGTTTATCGGGAGAGTTTTGTATAACGCCCTTGCAGCCTAAGCGGCCTTCGGTACGCCTTCGGTACCCCACAGACTTCATCTCACACAAAAAAAGAGAAAGTGGGAAGCATAGCAGAGTCAGGAGAGCAGTTGAGGTAGTGAGTAGCATGGAAGTAACAGCTCAGGACCACAGAAAAGGATGAGCCATAGTCGGCAGTAGGAGAGTAATTGTCGTTGCCTAAGAATTTTGGAAGTGAGTTCCACAGTCTAGGACCTCCAGAGCTTAATCTTTCTATCGCCAACGGTCTTTAAGCAGAGGAGTGGAACAGTTAATTTATGGTCCATACAGGACACGAGGACTCGAGGAGGCTGAAATTGGTGTAGCAGTTCAGCTAGGTATGGAGGAGCCAAGCCGTGGCGGGCCCTGTGGGTCATCGTAAGAAATTCCACCTTAGCATTCGTAGCTAGTTGAACTTATGCATTAAACCATGGGCTATCTTTAGCAATCCCAGGTCAAGTTAAAACAGTCACAGACACAGCAGTTGTTATTACCAACACAGGTAGAACAACTGCTTTGTTCCTTACTTTGCCGTTCAAGGGTAAGGTACGAGAAACCTGCACACCATCAGCAGCCACTTTAATGCTGCCGATCCAAATTATAAAATCTACCTTCTTGAAGGTTCATCATGTCATTTTCAACAGAAGAAGCTTCAACGATTGCCTGAACCTGTACTAAACGGTCAACTTATTATTTTCCGTGTCACTGTTAAGCTGCCTTTATTAGCCCACCTTTTCACAATCGTAGTATAGGTCTCAACTTCACTCATAGTAACCATGGCTTTCAATTCAGAGCAGCTCTGCTAACAGAGTTTTCACTGATTTGAGATTTCAAGACTAGAGCGTTCGTTCAAATGCTGGCTTGTGCTGCTGAACTGTATTACTGTCTCGCGAACTCTTTTGAATTAGGACTGATTCAAAATTTGTTCAACGTCATTAAATATCGGCCTCCATACTGCCTAACATTGGATCAAGACTCTATTCAATTGTTAAACTGTATCCATATTACGTAAATAACCATGGTTGGGTTCATTACTCAATTAGTTACGAGCAGTTCGAAAAGCACAACATGAGATTGGGTCCTTAGTAATTACTAAAACCTTTCCATCAAAACCTTACAACCCATTTGCAGTGGCTTCTGCATTAAGATCTCTGGCGATAAAAACACAGCTGTCATACGATTTGTATTTCTTATCAACGGCCGGTATATACCGTTGTAGACCTGAGCTTTGGCGCATGAATAGTTGCTTTCGGGTGCACTACCGATACATAGGCATTAATAGTGAATGGCCCAGGAACAGATGCTCAGACCGACATATTGGTGAGACCGGAAGCACGTACAGCCACGTCATAGGCCGCGAAAGCATGCACAGACAGGACGGCTGCGAAAAATCACATGCTGACTAAAAAGGGACAGATAAGCAGTTGAGACGGTGGGCCCTGAAGCATACGGTGACAGGACGGCTGATGTGTAAAGCAAGTTTTAGAGTTCACAGAGGAAGACTCTCTCAAGCAAAATGAAAACACGGAAACATTAGCTCTGTAAAGAGGATTTAGCTGCGTCTTATACCTTGCCTCAAGCTCTTTATATTCTCTTACTGTCAATGTTCGGGAAAACTACGTATCGTGCTGCAAGTGTGGGTCATAGCTTCCCAGCCAGAAGCAGAAAACCTCTCCCTAGCTTAGAGATCACTTCGGTGGCCTGTACCAACCGAGCTTATGGTTCCATACTCAGTAGGTTCTCACACGTTTGCCATTCCCGCACTAAATTTCAATACTTTTGTTACCAGTGAAATGTGTGGAGCGCTCGGTACATGTGACATGCCTCCAAGTTAGCCTCGCTTTTCGCCATTACCAAACGTTTTGCTTTCCAGGTTGTATTTGTCTGGCCCTAAGCATTACAGGGCTCCAGCCCAATGCAGGGGAAAAATCCAAGATGCAATTCATTCGCAAATAAAGACCAGCCAAAATGTTAGTGTAATGATGTATAATGCTTGTTATGCTTCGGATACGGAGGAGATTACCACAGCGTGATCTAAAGATTCAGCGTCACAGCGTGATCTAAAGATTCGAATCGCATCGGTAATTTTGGCGATCCAGTTGATGCCGAACAAAGGGAAGATTATCACTGACAGTGTGCAGCACGTAGATAGATCTACGTCCTGGAGAGAACAGGGAGGTGAAGAACAAAAGCATGAGAGCACTGCTAGGTTTTCGCAAAGTCTCGCAATTGCTAACTTTGAATGATTAAACTTAAATAGTACACTCAGAACTAAGTATTGATGATGTAGCTGGTCGCTAGGCACACCAGAAATTAGTACGCACTGTACAGATAGCATGAGAGTGCACAGAACTACCGAATAAAATGTGTAGCGAACGCATAGTACAGGAAGCACATGCATGGCATAAACCATCAGAGCAGAAACTCAGTTTAAGGGGTTGCACGAAGTACTAGATAGCTAATACAATAC